>CM034546.1:6211577-6811577 GCA_020055645.1 Tomocerus qinae
TTTAGATTGATTGCAATATTTTATTATTATTAAACACCATTTCAAACTATCAATATACATATTTGACGAGTCTCTCTAGTCTAATATAGTTTCAGATTGAAAACTTCTAAAGAAAAGTAAAATTTATGCATTAGACTTTGACTTTTACTTATGTTAAAAGGTTGTTTCTATTTTGTGGTTTGACACCTCGAATAATTAAAATATTCTTGATTTCACGGTTAAAATGTAGAAACTTTTAATTAACTTTGCATATTTGAAATTTAAAATATTTGTATCCTGCAGTGTATACATAAAATTGATTAAAATGGGGGGAATTTAAGGTCAATTAATGTCGTATCAAATTAGTATTGAGTGCAAATATATTTTTTATATATTAAAATACTTATAACTCACCTGGCGAGGATGCTATGGTGCATATAATAATATAGTTCACCTTGCCTATCAAGTTTAATGCCCCCATTTGGAAAATACTGATACCAAACACTATGGTGCAAGTTAACCATTAGGTCTTCCCGAAAGTACCATAACTCATTTTCAATTCCATTTTCTCTTCCACTTTCTTCATCAATCGCCACACATGCCTTGAAAGAAAAGAGTCATCAGCACAAAGGGAATAATGAATTAGTTTATTATTTCCTAAAGACTTATATAAAACATTAAAAGGCTTCCCGTCCCCGTTCTGGGGGCCGAAAATCTTTTTTGGCCAACCCAACCTAGGATTTTCTACTCCCCTTACTATGGAAAAGGAGGCAGATGGATGCCTTTCAGTGTATCCGAAGATTTAGCTACCTTAGGGTACTAACCCTATTGTCAGCAGATTTGAGTGATTCTTCGCGGACTTTCTGCAAAACCGTTGAGGAGATAAACATGTCAGGTTTAAGCTCAAAAAGTGGGATGAAAGGACTGATTGCGTCGCTGCGGCTTAGTAGCGATCCAATTAAACCCTTAAGCCACAAACTGAAGTTGATTTCGTCTCGGAATTTCAATGCCATGTCAAATAGTTCCATCAAATTAGCAGATTCTACGAGTCACACAAAAAATCCGTAGCTTAAAAATATTAAAACAACTTTCTTAAATCTTTCTTGTGAACATTTTGATATAAAAGTAAGTAAAATTTGATGATTATTGTTAAAATCAATAAAATTTCCTCCTTATTGTGAAAATAATTGGCTTCGTTTACCGAAAAAATACCAAGTTGAATAAGTTCTGCTTACCCATAAGAAAGCTTTTGAATTCTAACATAGCAGCATTGTAAAAGGGGTCCATATCGGCAAAGAAAATTTCGGGAGTACATTTTCTGAAATTGGATTTCTCAGCTGCAGATATTCGATCTGACGGTGGATTTCGAGAATCGGAAGAGTTTGAATATTTCAAAGATTTGTCAAAAACTCGTAAAAATTTCCTCTGCATTTCCGTGTCTATTTCTAAGTAATTTTACAATAATATTGTAGCTGGCAGTTGCTTAGCTTTTGAAATATATATATATATAGACGGTGAGAAATGTTATTTTCATTCTTACCCTTGTTATTGATTTTGCTTGCCGTTGGATAGAAAATACGGGAATTTTCTTGGTCTTCTGTGAAACATAAAATATAACGTTTGTAGTTAGAATGACAAGAAAAGAAGGTAGGCATAATCCTAACAATTGTAACGTGTTTACGACTTAACTATCGAAGCCCTGCCCTCGCAATTTTCTTAGCTAAAAACATTTAATTTGCGACTATTCTAAATCTTTTCATCTTAAGACTAAAATGACCTTCTACTAAACTTATTCACTTTGCTAGACCCGAACTAGTTTGCCATCCAAAATATAAAGATAAAGGACTGTCTATTGGCATTTATATAGTAGATATCTTAAAGTTTTTCACAAAAATGAGTGTATAAGTATCAATAATATTGTGTATAGGTATTCGTGTCGGTTTGAATGTACTGTACCCAAAAATCTTCGTGTCAATTCCAATACGCGTAAAATGAGAATTTTCTTCGTTATTAATGTTACTATATTAAGCCACCGCGTACCTTTTAGCATCTAAGGTTTAAGTTAAGCATTCAAAAGCTTTAATACCAAAGATGCTAACTGGCTAACTAAAACCTTACTATGTTCTACGTTATAATTACTAACTATTGTTCCCTAATCAATCAAAAACTCATAAAGCCGTAACACTGGACACTACACGGCCACAAGTGTTGTACTACTAAGTATGCAAATCTCGAGAGAAATTTAAGGCATCCGATATAACTTCTAGCTTCTTGTGTGCGCCCTTATACAAGAATTGCTTAAAGATAGAATTTTTTGTCCAAAAAGAGCAATTTTCAACTAAATATTCACATCTAAAAAATTTGCTGTATGCTAATGTATTTATACAGTACACCATTAGCTAATTTTTAGCATACACCATTATATTTACTTTTTTATTTTTATATTATCACTTTTGGATTCGATGGGCGACGATAGGTTAGCGACGTTAGTATCTCCATACACAGGCGATGAGACACAATGAAGAACAGAAAGTATCAGGAAAAGTTTAACAATTAATGGCGTCATCTGAATGTGGGTTGAAGTGTAAGGAAATTTATTTCTATAATAGATGACTTAATTTGTAATTTTGTGTTTCGTATCAAAGATTCCAGTGGTTTTTGAAACATCTACTTTATCTGGGATATCAACTGATATCCGAGCTGGAACTAACTCTATATCTATGCAGATTACAAAATTACAATTATATGCTCATTTTTAATTTTGTATCTTTCAGACGGTTGATATGAAGTAATCTCTAAATTCATTTTTATTGCAGAAAATTTACGAAGAAAATTTTAAGTACCATGAATAGGTATTAAAAAATAATTGCACATTTTATTGCGAAAAAGTGATTGTGACTTCTAAGTTTATTAGGCAACACGAAATCATCAAGTTATATGATGCAACTATTCTAAATACAAAAGTACAATAATAATTACTGAATTCTCTATTGTTGAAAACTTTCTTTTTGTTTAGAATATCTATATCAGTCTAATTCTATATTAGTGATTAGTAATCTATACCGTAGGCTGGGGCTGGGAAAATACTACTATGTTTTTTATAAGTAGGTTTGGCTGTTCAAAACAGCGTATCCTACAAGTTTTGATAGACAAGTATGCATTTTATGCCTCTGACTCAGAATATAAATGCTCTTTTATTGCATCAAAGCTAAAATATTGACATTTAAATGACTAAACTTTAAAAGTTTTGAATACTTTGCTATCAATTTTTGTGTAAATCAACTGTACTCACAAACTCCGAAAATAGTAAGTAATCAGAAGTTGCTAATTAAATGTCCAATACAACTATAACAACAGCCCCTAGCGGTTGAGGTAGAAACCTGACTGAAATCTGATTCCTCCCCAACTAAGAAACTAAATAAATGGATTTTGATCTCCTTGGCAGCTGTTCTTTTAGACCAAGGACTGCCATGGAGTGAGTTGTTTATAACAGAAAAAGGATGAGTCTGTTCTTTTAGCAACCACGGGATTCGCAATTACTACTGTCCGTCCATGCCACGTGGATAACAATTGAAATCATGGAGTCCCAGGGAACAAAAATGGTACTCCTTTTTTACCAAAAAGGTAAAAAGTACTACTTTTTCTACAAAGGCAGTCCTTTTTACATTTTTTACCTTATTTACATGTTAAATGGAAATAAATAGGGCACGTTTCTGCATCAAAAAAGTACTGATTTAAAAAAATCTTCTACCTTCTTTATAAAAAAGGTAAAAGGAAAAATGGTCCTTTTTTGTTTCCTGTTGCGTCCCCAAACAAGAAAACATTAAAGTGACTCGTTGAAAATAATTACAAACTACTGTGGATTAAAACAGACGAATCAATTTTAATGACAACAAAACGGACTTATTTGACATTAAATGTAAAATATTGGAAAACCTGAATTCGAGAGTTCAAATTTATGTCTGGAAACTGAAAAAAATATTGGTAACTAACTATTCCATTAAAATTATATACCATCGCCCCTAACAATGATGAAAAAAGTTCTGTTACTTGGATACCCAAATTATTATAAACTCCTGGACAATTTATGGCGCCCAAATCCATTGCAAGGACAGACTTAATGCACTGGCTGCTTGCTACCGTTATAATTTCCATGCATATAGCATACGGATGCGGGTGAAGGAACTTCTCCCGCTTTAGAAAGAGCAAATCGATTATAAGTTCCATCATCCAGATAAACAATTCACTACAAAAAACAAAGTTTGAGTAAAGTCGATTCAATTGAAACATTTTCGTGAAAACAGGAAATAAGCCACTATCATATCAAAACATATTTTATAAATAATTTTTTACCTGTTTGTACATGTTTACATGTATGTTTTTTTATTTATTCAGTGATGCATGAAGGCAATTTCCTAATCGGTCAGTTCCCAAAAGTCAATAGTAACATTCAATACCCTTTTACCGATAATGTAATATAATCTTTGCTGTCAGATAATATTCTGGATGATAGTAACGTGAAAATAAATGCCGTATTTTTTAAAAACAATACCCTAGGATTTTTACTTAATGGTTTTACTGGGCATAGTAGAAATGTTTTACTAAACCTTACATTTAAATTCAAATTATATCGTAGCAAAAATTTAGGGTTTGCCCCGTAATTCATTATCAAATGTTTAGCATTTTGGCCCAATATATTGTGGTATATGTGGGGATATAATCTATAAGAGTTATATAGTCGCGCATGTGCGCGGGGAAAAAGAGAGAGTGAAGTGTGCTGCTCTGAGCAGAACACAGGCAGAGAGGTCTTGAGTCTTGAGTTGAGGAGACTACAATAAAGCTACTACAGCTAAAACTGACGATTGGGACTTGGACACTTCGGTTTATTGGCACAGTCATCGATATTGTCATTGGGTTTCATCGTCATACTGGGATTGTCACCATTCCACCCGAACCGCTTACCTGACCTGAGCAACAATCTCTACAAAAGAAGCAGGGTAAATCTGGAAGCACGACACACCAGGGGGACGAAACCGACGACATTCGACGACAGCCAAGAGGACTCAAAAGAAACCGGATATCAACAGGACTATAGATAGCGTAAGTTTTTGGTTTCCACAAAATAAAAATTGGGATTATAACATGGGGACAAAACTATAAACATTGAAATAACTTTTTTTTTTCATTTTGGGAAAATGTACACGCAAAAATTTCTAAAGTCAAAATAAAATTTTCGGGGTTAAAGTGCAAGGGGAAGGAGCGTGTCACACTAATTAATACGAAGTAAAATACGCTGATTTCAATTATGCAAAAATTATTTTAGTGTGACATATATTTTTTCCAAAATCGGGAAATTTTTTTTACACGTTGAATGTGTAGGGAGCTTGGGCCACTAAACGGCCGCCATTTTCCATTGACTCCCATCCATTTGCATTGCCACAGTGTACCTTGCGTTGTACATGTGCATATGAGTTGTGTGTATTACAGTACACGATAGAGACACAGGTCTCTATACCTATACAATCATAAAATTAAAATTCGGGGATTTCAAATAAATAATAATTTTGGGGATATAATATTATACTTATATTGTATTATTGTGAATTGTCATGCCTGTTGTATGTGTCTATGAGTGTATATTATCAAAAAATCGTGGGATTTTGAGCAACGATAGCATTTAGATGGGACATATTGTGTATTATATTATGTATATCATCATCATATGTATAATGATAGGGAAGCATAGCATTTAGATATTAATGTTTCCGTTTAATCCTTTATGTGTTCTGGATGAACAATTCAGTACTAATTGCTATATAAAAGTTATACCTAAACAATTGCCATGCAGTTTTGAGGAATACAAATTATGTTCAGTGATCGAAACTTTTTTCAATCGTAGACATTGGGGTAGTCATCAAACAGTCCGATTGATTGTTTTCTTTATAATTTCTTTTCTGAACGGACATAAATTCTATCTAATTTCTAAACAAGAGGCTGACAATAGTTATGAACATTTTCATACTACGTTATACAATTATTATTGATTTTTGTCTAAACTTTTTGTATTCTTGTGTCTAAAATTAAAGTAAATTATTTTCTTTTTGCCTGCAATGTCATATTACCCCCAGTATAATATGTAATACGGTGGCAGATGGGGGAAGAGCGTTGTGCCTATCACAAATAAGCGAGATTGGTGGAGCCAATGTAAATGTATTCAATTACATAGATTAAATTTTTCTGAAGCTTCATTTGTTTTAAGTTACTTGTGTTCTCCACACACAAAACAGTCGTTGGTGATAACGACTACTAATTAAATATAATTTAAATTTTGTGATTTTGTGTCGTTGACCTTTTCGTAAGAAAAGATCGCAACGACAAAGGAGTTTACGTAATTCTGGTATTTGATTTTCAGTTTTACTAAGGCAAATTAAAATATTTTAGATAAAAGCTTATTCCTAAAATAAATATTTAAATAAATGTGCATAGTCTTATATACATTTAAATAAAATTGAAATTAATTTCTGTTCTGTCATCTGAGTTCGTAGAACTATAAGTCTACCATGGCTGATAACGACGACGACTGGCTGAACGACGACGCCGACAATAATGAGCAAAATGAGGAGAATGCTGATGAGGATGGAAATCGTCAAGTTAATGACGAGGCCAACCGTCACGACGACGGTCAAGAAGCCAATAACCTCCCTCCAGCTCAAGTTATCGCTGCACTTGAAGGGCAAATAGCTGCATTAACTGCTCAGTTACAACAATTAAAAGGACAAGTAGTAAATGTTAATCAGAATGAAGACGCCGGTGGTATGACAAATAACATTAACATAAACAGAACGAATGATGGCATTACTGGGAATTTGTTTATGCATAATCAGGCGATAAAGCAATTAAGGCACTATGAGGGCAAGTCTGATGCAGAGGAATATTTGCTTAAATTTAAAAATGATTTGACTTTTATGGGTTTGAGTTCTCATTGGGCATTATTGAACTTTGATCGTGTATTGGACGGTGATGCAAGGAATTGGTGGACCGCCGAATACCCGACTGTGAGTCAAAAGTTAAGAGAACCCAATCCCGATTATGATTCAATTTGGAATGATGTTACTTCTAAATTTTTGCAATTCTGTGATCATTCCTCCCAGAAAACCTATTATAGGACTATGAACAAACAGTTAGTGTATAAGATAGGGGATGATCCGCAAAAATCTGTGGCTACTAAATTGGAGATTTTACGTAACATTGACTTGAAAATGTCTGAGGAACGTAAAATCGAACAACTTAGTAAAGCACTTCCATTTGATTTACAGAAAGCTTTAATAGGGCAAAAGTTTACGTCCACAGGGGATTTTCTAGATAAGTTGAGGAAGATTGCTGAGATCTATGCCATTAATAAAATGACTTCCCACAACCCAGAAAAGAGTTCTAGTGCTACTTATGTAGCGGGGCAAGTAGACACTAGCACAAACAGTAAGAGATCAAGGGAATTTTCGGAAAATCGTTCTCAGGATAGAAGATTTTCAGAAAATCGATCTCAGTCATTTAATAATTACCGGGGCAGTAATTATCGAGGAAATAATTACCGTGGTAATTACAGAGGCAATAATTTTCGAGGCATGAGTCGGAATGACAAGCCAGGAGAGCAAGAAGTAAGGGACAAGGGTCCTAATGAGGGAGATCATAAGCATGGGTGCTACAATTGTGGGGATCCTAATCATTTTATTAGGTCATGTCCACTTCCCATTACTTATAAAAGCAAAAGGCAAGATGCAAATGTGCCTAATTTTGGCCAGACTCCGAATACGGGAGTAAATCCTAATGCTAAGACTTATGTGCCCATACAGCAGTTGCCACAAGCGGGACAGGCCTTGCCACAGCAAAGCCAGCCCCAACAAAATTTAAACAACGACAGTGTACAGCGTCAGTAGGCTTGTATGCTCTGACAAATGAAACAAATTTAAATCGTTCTGGTTGTGGTAATGTTATGAATACACATATTAGGGGAAATAATAATGATGGGAAAAATAATATTTTTGGGATAAAAGGAAATAATAATGAAAGTATGTATGTGTGCAAAGAATGTTTAAGTGAGTATAATGATGATGATGATAGACATTTTCGTAATGGCAAAGGAGTTATATTATGTTTGAATTCTTATGTGGCTAACGTTTATGGATATGATAATAGGAGGGACAATAATAACAATTTGGCAAATAGTAGAGTAATAAGGACGAATGACGTTAGACGTAGGACAAATAAATCAGATGATGTAGTGAATTGGCAAATTCATAAAAAGGGATATGATGTTTATGCGCATAGTAAAATTGGGAGAAAATTAAGTAGAATAATTAGTTTTGAAAGTAGATTACATAGTAATGCAGCTACGGGGAAAGGCAATTTGTCCGTTAGAGTTATTTCTGAGTCAGGAAATGACATAATACCGCACAGCAGTCCTATTGATTCTAAATGGCAAACTTCTAAACGTAAAACTAGTTCTAAGGGGAAGGTTCATCACATTAATCGTAAGGCGCCCACGAGTGACGATATTTCTTTGGCGAATCGGTTTAGCGTTCTGCAAGTTACAAGTGAGGATGATATAGAAGGGCATGCATGTGAGGATGCGATAGACGGAGAAATTGTAAAGTCCGTAAGCTATAGTAAGAAATTAAAAGGAAAATTGAATGGGAAGCATATTATTCGGGTGAATAATGATAAAAAAGCTGAGTGCTTATTGGAAAAGAGCAAAAAAGAGCATAATAGGAAATTATGCAATGGCAAAAAAGTTTTAAAGTTTAAGAAGGATGTTATTGGCAAAGGAGATTTTAATTGTGATTTGGAAACAGAGTTGTGCGCAGAGAATTTGGAGAATTCTGCTGCATCATGTAGTAAGAGTAACACGGAGGTTACATTAGCAGATATAGAGAGTAGTATAAGAATGAAACGTTATTGCAGGAGTATAGCCAGTAGCTCAGCAGTGGAAGGATCGGTAGGTAGTAGTACAGACTCAGAATCTACTACGTATACGAATACACCATATGGCACTTATCCTAAATTATTTTTGAAGAGTCATCAAGTTCGGATGAATCTCAATTTAAAGGTTAATGGTCATAATGCTGAGGTCTTTGTAGACAATGGCGCCTCGATTTCTGCAATAAGTTCTAAATTTTACGATGAAATTGTTAGTAAAGCCAAAGTAGGCGATAATTTTATTCACAAATCGACTGAAATTAGACCTTTTTCGATTAAGCTTTCTATTGAGGACACAAATTTGAAGTATTATATTCATAGAGAAGTTGAAATGTTCATTGAGATCAATAGTAAGAGAATATTATGGCGTTTCTTCGTGGTAAATGGCTTGGCTAATAAGATAGTATTGGGGATTGATTGGCTAACAGCATACGGGGTCGTTCTGAATTATAAAAATACGAAGAATGTTTGTGCATTTGGTGAACATAACATGAAAGAGTCAAAGAGGTATCCTGAGAGTACAACTGCAACAGACTTTAACGACTACGAGCTCGAAGGTGTCGAGGTGGGTACACAGACAAGTACCGATTGGGAAAGTAAAGTGGTTGGGAACCTGGTTATACCACGGCCAGCTCCTATACCCTTGGAATCCTTTTTAAGAAACACTAATATTAACACTGGAGGAACCGGTGGAGGTGAAGTGAACTTCCCTGGATCTGATGGTGACTTTGTTTTAAACACTAACCCTATCGAACCAAAGATTGGTATTAGCTTACCGCGGGGAGATAGTTCTTCGAAAGCTACTAACACACTAACAGAAAACGTAGTATCTATGCAGAAGTTGTGTACTAATGAGGTGCGAGTGACTACAAATGTTATTGTTCCAGCCAATTATGCCAAACGTGTTGCTTTTAGAGTAGGAGAAGAGATCGATCTTGACATTGTCGTTACACCAAGAAAACAGTTTGAAAATGTTAAAAGAATTTTAGTGGGGAATGTTTTTTCTAGTATTGCTAAGGGAAAAGGATTCACATATGTTATAAATCCTACAAACAAGCCAATTATGATAAAAAAGCGTACCATGATAGGAACTTATGAGCGATTAGACCCTGAACATATTATGTGTAGTGTAGATGAAGTGGAGGAAAGCATAAAATCAGAAAGATCTAATTCCACATCGAATTGTAGTAATAAGACTGAAACTGTATACAATGAGGAATTCATTGCGTCATTGGAACCAGAGGCACAGGATTTTTTAAGTAAAGTTACACTTGGGAAGGACTTGACTGATGATCAGAAACAAAAGGTGTATGCATTATTGGATAAGTATCGTAAAGTATTTAGTAAAGATCTGTTACATTTAGGAAAAACTCACCTAGTCGAACATCACATCGATGTGCAAGGCGCACTGCCAGTAAAACAGCGTCCATATAGGTACTCATACAGGGAACGGGTAGAAATAACAAATCAAGTAAATGAATTGTTAGCAAGTGGTGCAATTAGTCCATCAGATTCACCATGTTCTTCGCCTGTTGTACTTGTAAAGAAACCAGACGGTACCACACGTTTTTGTATCGACTATAGAGCTGTAAATGCAGTGAGTAAGAAGTCGGGTTATCCATTACCGAGAATAGACGATGCTTTGGATCGTTTTGCATATAGCAAGTACATGAGCACTATGGATTGTGCAAATGCATATCATCAAGTACCAGTAGCTGAGGATAGCAAAGATAAAACAGCTTTCGTTTGTGCTGACGGTTTATTTTCTTGGAATGTAATGCCTTTCGGTTTGTGCAATGCGGCAGGAAGTTTTCAACGTCTTATTGACGCAGTTTTAGGAGGTCTAAAGTGGACAATAGCGTTGGCATACTTAGATGATATAATATGTTATAGTAAAGATTTTGAAAGTCATTTAGAGCATTTGGAAGTCATATTTCAATGTCTTATCAATGCAGGGTTAACACTGAAACCAGCGAAATGTATTTTTGCAGACAACAAAATTAAATACCTGGGGCATATTATTTCTAAAGAGGGAATTTCACAGATCCTAAAAAGTGTCAAGCAGTAAACCAGTATACAAGACCAGCTAATATTCGAGACATTCTTTCTTTTGTAAATTTTTGTGGCTACTATAGACGATTCATTAAGAACTTTTCGCAAATAGCTCGACCACTAACCATGTTGACTAGTAAAAATGTACCTTTTGTGTGGGGTGAAGAACAAGAAAAGGCTTTTAACGATCTTAAAGCGGCATTAACTTCACCACCGATCATAGCTCATCCACGAGATGATGCTCCGACACGAATTTGTACTGATGCGAGTTATATTGGGTTAGGTGCGACTTTAGAGCAAGATGCTACGAATCATATTATAGAGCAACAAGACAAAAATGGAGATTGGAGAGTGGTAGCTTACATTTCACGTGCATTGAAAGCGCATGAGAAAAAGTACAGCGTTACTGAAATTGAGTGTCTTGGCATATTATATGCGGTAGAGGCTTTTAGACCATACATAGCTGACAAACGGTTTACTATCGTAACGGATCATTGCTCTTTATGTCACTTTTTGAAAATTAAAGATCCACAAGGGAGACTTGCAAGATGGGCATTAAGACTGCAGCCATATTTCTTTGACATACAGTATGTATCTGGAAAAAGTCACGGGCATGTGGATGCGTTGTCACGTAATCCATTAGCTTTAAGTCAAATTACTTCAGTTTCAGATCCTTTAGATTTTGGGGATAGATTATGTGCATTGGAAACGGCAGATTGGATACAGCAACAGAGAAATGATCCTAAATTAACGGAAATTATAGCAGAGTTGTTATTCGCTAGATCTAATGATGATCATGAAATTAATGAGTTATATAGTGAGTATGCATTAATTGACGGTATATTATATAAAGCAGGAATGACTGAGGACGAAAACATGTGGAAATTAGTAGTACCTAAAGGTTTACGTAAGGAAGTACTTACAGAGGTTCATGAAAATGCGATGCATTTGGGATTTTTCAAGACTTGGAGTCTTATTCGTTCTAGGTATCATTGGAAAGACATGCACAGACACACTAGAAAATTTGTATTAGGTTGTCTAACGTGTCAGCAATTTAATAGGAGGGTAGGGGCCACTCCAGGTCCAGCTCAACCTGTTCCACCACCTGACTTTCCATATGACAGAGTTGGAATTGACTTGATAGGGCCATTTCCAGCGACACCAAATCCTAGGCGAAACACTTATGCATTAGTAATCATAGACCATTTGACTAGATTTGTTGACATTTTTCCTGTAAAGGGAACTGACACAAAATATATCGTACAAGTACTAACTGAAAATCTAATCTATTCGTCTCACCATTCATGTCCTAGGGAAATTCTGACTGACAGAGGAACCAATTTCATGTCAAAAGATTTCAAAGCGTTTTGTGAAAAGTTTCACATTAAATTATTGCATACGTCGCCATATAATCCTCAAACGAATGGAATAAAAGATCTACGACCTAATCATAAACCGATTTGTAGGGTTGAAAATGTTCGGCATTTAAAACCTTTCTATGAGGAATACTCTTCTGAGGAATCAGAGATCGAATTCTACGACGTAGATTCGCTTCCTGCGGAAATGGTGTCGGAATTAACTTCTACAGTCAGCTCAGTGCATGATTATACGTTTAGAGGTGATAGTCTTGATTTTAGCGATCGAATTGACAACGAAAACGAATCGGGAGCTCTGAGTGACGTGACTGTTTATACGGAAATACGAGCATTATTGAATACGGACATTAATTTAAATTTGGACAATAAAATTACTGGACAAAGTGAAAGCGAGGTACTTAATTCGAGTACGCAAAGCCAGATAGAGGTAGCTTCAGAAGTACCGTCTTTAGAAAATTCAAATGTAAATAATAACGAAACAACGGTTACAGAATCATCAAAGATTCAAAAGAGTTTGCGTGAAGTTGTGAATGAAAATATGAGCATGAATGTTGATAAAATAATTGATATTACTGGACAGACAACTTGGAACAGTTGGCCTAGCATGAGCAGTAAAAGTGGTGACATTACACATAATAGTTTTGAAAATAATAAAGGTGATTCTAATATTAATGGTAATCATGGTAATGTTGATAATAATATTTTTGATGAAAATATTGGGGAAAATATAGATATAAATGTTGATAATAATAATATTGGTGCGGACAATGTTAGCGCGAGCGCAAATACAACTATGGGGAGCTCAGCATGTTTTGAGACTCCGGATGGTAGTCCTATGCGTGCAAGCAGTGCAGCAGGTAATCCAGAAACAGCGGAGCAAGAAGTGGAATCGGAGGCTAGCACTCTGAGAAGGAGTGGTAGGTCGACAATACCAATCGACAGGTTTGGAGAAGTATTTCCATCCGAATTCATTCCGTTGAGTAGTCGAGGGGGCTCTAGAAGAGGCGGAAGGCTCCAAGGATTTTTGCGGAGCATGAACGCTTTTATAAGCGACACATTGGTTCAAAGGGGTAAATAAAAATATATTTTTGGGATAATATTTACTTATATTGTTTATTTTGATATTTTTCAGGAAATGGAAGTCTTGGGAGACTGACAGTACCAATCATGTACAAATGGATGCTGAGACGTTTCGGGAGCAGACTCAAGAAGCGGCTAGAGAGTTGGAACGCTTAAATCTTGCGAGTGAGCAGAATTGGCACACTCAGTCAACGGAGCGTCCAAGAGGACAAGATTCAGCTGACAAAAGGAGCCAGCGCACTTATCAGTCTTCTAACAGGCAGGAGACAGCTACACAGGCGAGACAGAGACGTCCCGAAAGAGTTTCACGAAGTGCAACGAACTTTAATTTTTCGAGTTATGACGTCAGTATACCTGGAGTTGGCTTTGGCACGTATGAGCAAACCGAGCAGCGAGAGCGACATACTTGGGAAAATACAGCCTCAGCGGGTGGAAATGCAAGTCGCTACACTTATGAACGACGGCAGCAAGCGAGCAGAGAGGCTCGAAATGTGCAAGCGAGCTCTAAGGCTCGATCTACGATTTTAAACACTAAGAAGCCATCAATGGCAAAGTTGTTCGCAAACAAAAGGGGCAGAAAATTGTGCTACGGGTGCCTTAGCACTGAACATCTTTTAAAGGAGTGTAGGCAGTCCCATGCTATGTTACGGGAAAGATATGCTCAGAGCAAATCTCATTGTATTCAATGTGGTGTTTTATTGGGACAACCGGGAGAATTATGCCATAAATGTATTGGGATTTATGCTCGAAGCTGGTAGTGTTTTGTGTAGTGCCAGATATTTGTTGTAGTGTTAAAATAATTTTTGTTGAATTATTAATTATTTTTCATGTGTAATTTTCATTTCTGATAGTTTAATACCTGATTTATTGTAATATTAATACTTATATGTAATTTCTGTTTGGAGTTAAGGGGGGTGATAATTTCGGGAGAAATTAAAATTTAAAAATGGGGGATTTGTGGTATATGTGGGGATATAATCTATAAGAGTTATATAGTCGCGCATGTGCGCGGGGAAAAAGAGAGAGTGAAGTGTGCTGCTCTGAGCAGAACACAGGCAGAGAGGTCTTGAGTCTTGAGTTGAGGAGACTACAATAAAGCTACTACAGCTAACACTGACGATTGTGACTTGGACACTTCGGTTTATTGGCACAGTCATCGATATTGTCATTGGGTTTCATCGTCATACTGGGATTGTCACCATTCCACCCGAACCGCTTACCTGACCTGAGCAACAATCTCTACAATATGCAATCCAATAAAATTTTAGTAGTTTGACACGTAGTCATACTAGGATTTTTAAAGTACTATTGAGTTAAGGCTTCCTCCATGATACGGTTGCTTAGCGACGAGCAGAAATTTTACTAAGGCGTGCTTGATGATAAACAAACCGTCAGTAGAATGTGACGTCATTTTAAATTAGTACCCAACCTTACAGTAAGTAAAAATTGGCATAATCTTGTGTGGTATAGCCGCCAGGAGAGATATATGAAAAACGCAGAAAATAGATCAACTCTCTTAGTAGTAACTGATTTCAAAATGTAGCAGCTGAAAAAATAGAACACAAAATTTTTCAGGGGGCATTGTGATCTAATTTTTTTGCTTTTGATGCAATAGAAAATCAGACAATGAAGCAATTTATAAATTGTTCTGCTTGTAACCATTCCTTAGGAAATTCCTTTCCACATCATTTGTGTAAATACCACGTAGTTTATTAACCTACATTCCTATCCGCCCTCTCAACCTAGTTATACTGTATGGAAAAATCAGACTCCTAAGTAGTTAGTTGTCTTGTTGCTCTTGTCTATATTGTATCATAATATTATTCAGTTTAATTACCTACCTATTACCTATTGCCATTAATACCAAGTTGTATCCATACTTACCTACCTTTTACGCCTATATTATTATTATCAAATCCAATATTCCGTGCCTGGAATAAAATTGTTTTTATCGGATAGTGAAATTCGAATAAAACTGAGTTTTTATTGCACCACTATACACCATTAGATTGCATACATACCGCAACAGACAATTTTGTCAAATTCCCATGCATTCCCACACCGGGTAATCTAGTGAATTTTTGCCTAACCAAACCCACACCGGGTAATCTAGTGAACTCTGCCTAATCTAACCCACACCGGGTAACATCATAATTGTTGAATCTAACCAGAATTCTCGCTGAATATTTTATGTGTCATATTAGAAACTCAACAGTCATGCATCATTTTGCACGGAAATTAATTTAGGATGTCTTGAGTGTTATTGAGGTTGCCATTTGATTGGATCGTCGCCAAAAAAGGTCAGAGTACTTTTTTAATTATATTTTCTTTTCAGTTATTGGTTGTGGAATTTCAAAGTCTGCATATCTTTCGACACCAAATTCCGTAGTTACTACCGACGAGGGAACGTAACTCCTACAGTGGTGGTCAAACTGCTGTAGTCAAAAAGGGTTGCCAGTAGTGCTACCAGGAGTAAACAAATCAAATTACTAAATGATATGCATTCGTTGAAATTTCATAGTCAATGAGTGACCAGCCTGAAGACGAAAATAAAAAACGGACCAGGAAAGGAGGCCCTGTCAAAACCCCTGAGTGGGTGCCAAAGAAAGACCCGTTTAGGACAATATCTAAATTAAATAAAGAATTACAAGCCAATCAAGAACCAGAACCCAGCACATCACAGCCAGATCGAGAAGCAGTCACACCAGAAATTCCAACCACCCCCACCGGGGTTACCAGTAGTTTTTTCGACACTTTTCGTCGTCTTTGGACAACCGACAGTGACAGCCAAACCACTCCACCGTACACTACTCCAAACCCATCCAGACCACCATCACCCAGCCAAGAATCAAATCAACAGGCACCTACGCCAAAATCATCACCAACTCCATCCATATCGAGCCCAAGGGTTGCCAGTTCCCCTAAAACCATCATAATGACCACCGATCCAAAACAAGCCCACGTCGATCTCCATAATGCTCTAACTTCCCAAGTTAAAACCATTCGTGATGTATTGGATGCTCACGATGACGGATCAGCCATTTTGACTCTCACAGAAGCCGAAGCGTATCTGGAAGATATAATGACAATTAAAACGGACATTTCGACTCAACAGAAAAATTGTTTTATGCTATTTGAAGACAAAACGGACGCCAAAGGATATAACCCCCAGATAGCTGCAAGAAACACACTTGAGGTCTTAGAAAAAATCTTTCGGGAAGTCCGTATCAAGATGTTGGATCTAACAAAATCTCTGAACACTACCACAACAGTCAATAAAATGAGGACTCCAAAATTCGAATTACCTAACTTTAGTGGCCGAAAAGTCGATTGGCCATCTTTTAAAACTAGCTTCGCCACTCTCGTAGTCAACAGCGCCATATGGTCGTCTGCAGAGAAATTAAAGCTGCTAAATGACGCTCTTATTAAAGGAGAAGCTTTTGGAGACATCTCAGATTTAAAGATGGTAGACGGAAACTGGGATATTGCTTGGAAGAGGTTACTAGCTTTGTACGACAGTCCTCGAGAAATAGTTCACGCATCATTAAAACCTTTTTTGGAGCTTCCGTCGCTGATGGCACAAAGTTCCGACGGAATCAACAAACTGGTTAACTCATGAGGCTTACTCTGTGTACCAATGCCCGGAATGGCAATCTACCGTCCAAGTTGAAGTTACTATACATCTAGGTGAAAAAACAATCAAGAATACTACGACATTGGTCCCTGAAATGCCCACGACTATTGAGGGAGTTGAATTTTCCCTTATATCAACAAGTATACCAACAATACCCGTATTAAGTGATTGTATCATCACGAAAAGAAGACTATCCTCGGTAAGTCCTTGTAATTTGAGAGAAGAAATTTCCATATCCCGTCTAGGAGAAATTCAATGTGATTCCCTTGAGGCAGCTCAGAAACTAAACAGATCTTGTTTCGCTAACCTCGATTTAGTCCGCACTATAGTCGATTCATCAGGAGTTCGATGTATTTCCAGTCTAATCGATCCAGAAAATCTTATGAAGATAAACCAGCTACCAATGAAAATAGGAAATGGAGTCCTCGTTCCCCACGAAGATACAGTAAGGTTTGAAACTTCCACTGACACTCTTTTGGAGGTTCAACTATCGACAAGTCACCTACAAATTTCCAAAATAGTACAAAAAGCCAACTGTTATGCTGAAGTAATAAAGCTAGAAGGATCTTATTCTTCACTATCCGGCGCAACCTTATTTCTCCAAGCCAAGGTAGAAGATGGGGAAACAGTTGCAATGTTGGAATGCGAAGAAATTGGATTTTTTAGTCCTTTGCATATAACAAATGACCTGGAACCTTACCACATAATTATGAAATTAAATGCCCCAGATGTCAACTTGCAATGTCACTTCAAATGCACGGGAACAGACACCCCTTTGAAGATAACTGGCCACCTGCACTATCTGGCAAATGAAGATGAAAGAACTGAACAATTGTCCGTCTCGTATGATCCTCCGCATCCAATATTCGAGGGTTTTGGGTTTAATGTTTTTTCTCTTATAGGCTCCGGATGGTCGAGTTGGCTGGTTCGAGGATTTATCGCCTGTTTGTTTATCCTGTTTGCTGTTGTCATAATTTCAACCTGCCTAAAACTTATTCTTAAAAAGATTTTATAATTTTATTCATTTTCCTTCCAAATGAAGCCGGGGAGAATGAAGCAATTTATAAATTGTTCTGCTTGTAACCATTCCTTAGGAAATTCCTTTCCACATCATTTGTGTAAATACCACGTAGTTTATTAACCTACATTCCTATCCGCCCTCTCAACCTAGTTATACTGTATGGAAAAATCAGACTCCTAAGTAGTTAGTTGTCTTGTTGCTCTTGTCTATATTGTATCATAATATTATTCAGTTTAATTACCTTCCTATTACCTATTGTCATTAATACCAAGTTCTATCCATACTTACCTACCTTTTACGCCTATATTATTATTATCAAATCCAATATTCCGTGCCTGGAATAAAATTGTTTTTATCGGATAGTGAAATTCGAATAAAACTGAGTTTTTATTGCACCACTATACACCATTAGATTGCATACATACCGCAACAGACAATTTTGTCAAATTCCCATGCATTTCTCCCATTCCAAAAACTTTTTAATTTTGACAGGTGGAGGGACTTTTGGGAATAAATCGGATAAATAGTTCTACATAATTTAAATAATTTGACAATTTTTTTCCTGACAGGTGATTTGTTTACAACACTCTGCACATCGACGAGACAGCATTAATGTGCAACGAAAGGACGAGAGGGCAATTTTGTAAGCGGTGCGGTAGCAATATCGAAGAATACGGCAACCCTCTGAGTAAATGTGTTTTCAAACACAAACTCAGTCCTCTCTATTCGTTAACACTTTATGCTCAGGTTATTCGCTTGCTATTCTTAATCACCATTTCTGACAGTACAATATGCGTAATAGGATAAATAATATTATGTCACAACCCTTAGGTACGAGAGGGATATAATATTATTCTATTTATTTACTGTAATACTTTTGCTGTATGAATTGTCTGTCTCTTTTGTCAATACATCTTGGCGCTCGTTCTACACGGAGATGTTCCCTTCCGAAGGTAGTCACATACAAACTTCCAATATCTCACTAACTAACAGCTTAGTGCGATTGAGAGGTCAGTGAGCTGGTTAGTATATTGCCTCCGGCTCTACTTTGAATACTCATAACGTACTGTCACGATAGAAAAACTGTGTAAAATATCGAAAATTTTTACTCTCAGTATTTTGCAGTATTGATAACTAAAAATGTTACGCAGTTTTAGAGAAATGGGTTTAGCTAAAGTCCCAGAAGCTAAAAATACTCCTGAGGCAAATTCGCCATTACTTGAATCCGACATTTTTCAAGGTAAGAAATTCTAAGCAGACAGAATTCTTCTAATTGTATTTACAACAAAACTGTAATTTTTATTTGTAATAAATGCTTTGTTTTAATTTCATCAAAAATAAAAACATTTTTGAGTAGGAGGTCTATTTTAAAATAATTATTTACACTTTCTACAGTTTCTGGAAAAACTAACACTTACACAGTTTATGTCCAACAAATGAACGGGAAAAGGACCAAAATGTACGTCAATGACACGATGACACTTGGGAAGCTTAAAACCGATTATGCTGAATACAATGGAACTTATGATGCGAGCAGGGTTTTTTTGTATTTTCGAGGAAAATGTCTAGTAGCTTCAAATGATAGTAAAACACTTAAAGATTTGAAAATTGATGCAGGTAAAATCGTTTTCAAGTAAAATTTTTGCAAATATTTTAATTTACGCTAATCATATTGTTAATTTTTAGAATGTGTCATTCATACAAAGGAACCTTGCACCGGTGGATGTTCTATTTACACTAAATTAAATTGAAATATTATATGGAAACCATCTTGTTGGACTTTGTACTTTCTATATATCAACTGAATAAACATGTCGATTAAAATACAATGAAATTTACTGTGACCAATTTCAAATAATTAGCAATCTTTTCATATTTTTGAAAATTAAAGAATAGTCAATTTACTAATTACATTTTAAATGCATTTCCAAATAGTAACCACAATCTGAGATAAAACATTTTTGCCTACATAACTACATTTCTATCTTAAAAGCAAAATGCGTCCTCCTCTAAACTACTACTATGCTTCTTCTAAAATCCCTGAGAGGGAAAAACTAATTACATATAAAAAAGAATTATATTCTTAAAACTAATAAAAGTAAGGCACTTCTACACAAATGAAATTCTGTTTTTCGTACATTTTTAATGGAGCTGATCAATACTTTCTTATACTTCTAGTCTATTTGGCATTTTATAATGGAACTGGCGTAAAATCTTATTTCATCTCAAACTAGAATGCTTTGTGCCAAATAATTTACTATTTTGTTGCAATCAATCAAACAATTGCATGAATCTAACAAATACTGGAGGCTTCTAGTTTTATTTTTGTTCACATTTTAGATAGGTATCAGATTTTAAGTTGGGCTTAATATCCAGCTATTATTTTAGGTACCATTATCATGGAATCCAAAAATTTATAACTCATAGGTAAACCATTAACTGAATATGTAAAAAGATGTAGCACAAAGTTATGTAGAATAATATTATTATGGTATTAGTATTATCATACATTTTCAAATTAAATTTTTCAATTTGTTGTGTAATTTTTTAAATTAAATAGCATTACAGGTGACCGTATTGGTAAAAAATAAATGAACATAAATTTCTTATACATACTGTTAATAAAATTGCTTTCTTTTATTAAATGCAGTTATTTAAAAATTAAACAAGGAAATTCTCATGTCGATGTATTAATCTTTGTTAGATAGTACCACGCATTCTTTAACTTTCTTTTCATATTCTTTTGTGTTGTTAAGAAATAAAGTTTTTGCTTCGCCATTAGCTGGAGAATTTGGGTTGGGCTCACCCAGTAGAATTTGAATAGACATCAACACTACACCGGCGTCATAGTCGCTACTCCATTTGCTTCTATTTTGTAAAATATCGAGGCAGATATTTCCGCCAGGGTAAACATTAGGATGAAAAATTTTAGAAATAAAACGAGCTGTTGGTGGCGCTTGTGGATAGTTGCTTGGAAATTCAAGTTGCAGTTTAAAAGCACCTCCTTCAAAAGGTGTTTCATGCGGACCAAAAATAAGGGCGTCCCAGATTAGAATGTTGTCATCCGATGGCGATGCAGTTATTCCAGGATAGGGGTCCTTGTTCATTTTTAAAAGATCCTGGTGTAGTCTTTGTACTGCGGGAGTCTTAGCTGAAGCCATTTAATCCTAAAAATATAGAGTGAAATCTATTTTTCAACAAAAGGCTAAAAATCTTCAAATGTTATTCGGTGTCCACTCGTACATACAATTCTTGGGTATATTTCTGATAGCCACAATACCCAATATACGCATTACATCCCAACATTTAAATAATATTTGATTTCAATATTATCTAATGCTATAAAATTACGATAAAAATAAATAAGCTTCCATCGTTAATAATGTTAACATTAAAATTTAATTTTCTTACCGCCAAAATATTATGTGATCAAGTTTCGTGTGATACTTTTAAGCAATTTGGTCGTTATGAACACAATATTACTTTCAGTGTCACTGCCAACAAAGCTAAGGCTTCAAACTACATACATTAATGCATTAGTTGTTCCTTTACGTGTTTGAAATACAATGTAATGCCAAATTGCTACATTGCAGTCATGCAAAAGTAGTGGGTAAATAGTAATCATTACACTAGTCCCAATCTAATTCAAGCAGCTTTATCTAATCTATTTTATTTATTTTGTGTGTTTGGTGGAGTTCAACCATAAATATCTCATTTATTGACAGTTATTACATCAATCTTCCCAGAGACTGATAAATCCCCACTATTTGCAAACTTGCATTATAATCGCGAAGTTGTTAAGCATAATTATATGTGTTCTTATATTTTTTATATTTTAATTCCGATACCATGGTCATTGACTCATTAAATTTATATAACGTAGTCACAGCAGAAGTAGTCAGTCACATCAATTGCAATTGATATTTTGATACAGCCAAAGATGTATCTGCGACGGCATTAAATTAATCTACTTATGAACTACACTGACATAAAATAATATTATAACCATTATGACATACTCACTTTGTTAGCTAAGTAAAGTAATGGCAAAGATAATATTATCTTTATAAACTGTTTAATATATATAATGCGTAGATGGAATAATACCAGGAAAAAATGATTTTGTCGGTTCAGTAAAACTTCCTTCATTTATTTATAAGCAGGCATTCCGAGGCAAAGGAAAAGATGGTTAAATCGGCGGAAAACCTTATACCTCCTTACATTTTACTAAACAGTCTTACTTGCATATTATTTTCAACTACCACTCCATGTCATCACTATGCTATTCTATTGAACTATAAGATACATTATAACCGTATCTTGCATTCTAAAATGTTTAGTTTAATTACCTATGGATACATCAACGAAACTGTAAAGAATAAACGTCTCAATACTACCTTAAAAGTTGAAAGTTTCAAATGACGAAATTTAAAAAAAAAATCTGTTAAATAGTTTTGGTAATTCTTTACGTTGTCAGTATGTGTCTAGCTAGATGTTGATCCGAGTGAAGTGATAGATAAATGAAAGTCAGTCAGTATGTATGCGGTAGGTATCTCTGCCAGTAGTGGTTTGCATTGAGGTTTGGTTACTACCACTAACATTTAGCGTGGAAAACATTTACATTTTGCTGGTGAGAACTACATCGATACAAATAAATGTTTGCAATAATCAACTTTTAATTCCTTTATGGACTACTATACCTGAATGCAGTACCAAGCACGTATGCACCGATTTCGGGACGGGAGGGGGGCTTCAGCCCGTAAAGCCCATCTCTAAATACGTCCTTGTGTAGTATACATATTTATATAATTTCCATAATTTATTAATTAATTACAATAAATGCTGAGTTAAAATCGCTCAACAATTTCTTTTATTCTTGTGCTATTTTTATCCGAACAGATTTTACAGAATTTCATCTTAATGATATAATTGAACGAATTTATTAAACTTTTAACAATTTAACTATAAACATCAACGCAATCGGAGTGACAATATAAACAGTGCTCTACATATATTATTTTGATATTCAAATGATGTTACAATTTTAAATACTTTTTAATCCAACTGATGCTCGCCAATGGAGATGGAGGGCGTTGTTGTGTCAGGAGGACCGTAATAACGCACAGATCTGACAGACTGTGCGAATGGCCCATCAAAACAATATCTGCTTTCAAGACAGCCATATGCCCAGTAATTGGTGTTATAATTATAGTCGGTAGTTACATAAATTCCCCAACTGGCAATTCAAATATATACAAGTTTTAGAGTGTCTAGAGTATTGACATTAAAATATGGATAAATGAATTAGATATTTACCATCCAATATGGTTGACATCGATTCTGAATTTGAAATATTAGGGTACAAATTAGTAACATCCGACTCTTTACTTTCGAAACTTATTTCATCTCCAGTACAATTCGGTTTTGCATAGATTATAAGTTGTTGTTGTATTGCACAACAGAATGATATGGACAAAATATATTGTGATTAATTTTAATGTCAACATAACTATAAGGTGAAATTTAAGCAGGCTAAGTCACAATTATCGTCGCTCGCAGTCCAAGCATTTACAATAAATTGTTAACTAAGTAATGAGAATGAATCATTATTTTATATTACATTGGGATATTCAGTATTCAACTACTATGAATTTGACTATTGATAACAAAACCTTCAAACTGATATTTTTGATTAACGTTATATAATTGATTAGTTGTCAGATGTAAATCATTCTGTGTCTTATGAATAATTGTTTTGCGTCATTTGAATTTTTTCTGAGTCATACAAATACTGTTTTAATACTAAAAATATGCATGCATTCTTTGTGATAATTTTGACATCGATTTTCATCATGTGATACTTACCTAGTACTTGTGTTGAAGTAGTAAGGTAATGCATGTAAGTGAAAAAATAAAATTCTTACCATATGTTGACACGGTTTTTGGCATATAAATGCAATGGAAAACGCACCGTTTACTAAAATAATAGACCTACACAGCCGACTTTCGGTTGAACACCCAAAGGGTTTCCGCAAACGGTGGCATTAAACCTATAGGTAAAGTCGGATGTGGGGTTACTATTTTAGGTTCGTGGTCCTACATTAAATAGACTACGTGGATAACCAACTGGACTATTATCAGAATGATTACCTCAGAATCATAATACGAAGTTGAACATTTGTCTCCATGATAAATTTTGGTGCTAAAATACGCCTTTTAAGTAGAAGTACGAGTATTTAATACCTAATTTAATGCGTATAGGTAGTATTTAATACCTAGGTATTAAATACTCGTGTAAAAGTGGTGACTAAGATATAAACTAACTTCAACAACGAAAAAATCCAATTGTAAAGCACGAAGTTAATCAACCGCTACATTAATATAATCAGTCGCTCAATTGCCATTAGAATTTAGATAACTTTATTTTAAGAGGTTGGCTCACATCTACCATCTTCACAGCATTCGCAACGATAATTGTTGTGGCTGGCAAAGTAATGCTATGTGAAGAAATCGTTACTGAAAATCAATTTACCACCCACCAAGCTAATTATGTGCTCTATCGTTTTCCAATCAGGATTCCTTCACAGCTCGCTACTTCGCCAGAATCAAACGAAATACCAATTAACAGAATTAAAATTAGCAATGGAAAACATCACTGAAAACAGTGCAATACCAAATAGGCTAAAGAATCTCAAAAACGGGGTAATTAAGCAAATTTTGTCTAGTTCCCAAGTTTATTTGATAACGTGTGCTTTTTATTTTCCAAAAAGTGTTTGTTTAAAATAATGCTCGTTGCAGAAACAATCTAATGTCTGGTTTTATTTCTAGTGAAAACTATATAATTTTCGCGCAAATTGTGCAGTTAGTTTTCTGATTACTATTTCATTCATCTCATTCATCATGTGATTATAACTTCAAATGCCTGTGTACAGTTGTCAGAAAACTAACTGCAAAACTTGTGCGAAAATCATATAGATTGCACTAGGAACAAAATCAGAGCAAAAAATAATTATCTGCGTGGAAAAACATTTTTTCCAAAACTGCCCTGCATGTTTCCATGAGGTGAATACTGTCCAACGACAATTAACCAGTTTCCATTAGTAGCAACACCAATACCAAGTTTCGTGGATTCTTTCCAGACCACTTGAGTAAAATGGCCTGTACTCATAGAAAATCCCGGGGAAGAGTAATTATAGTTTTTGACCTCATTGTACCACGCGTCGGTAGCATCAACGGCTGCTTTTTCCTTGTCCGGTAGACCACCAGAGGATTGCATAGAATACAGGTTCTCCCCATAGCTGTGGCCAAATGTTTGCTTGCTGATGTGTGCCATCTGTCGCCGTCCTGCTAAATAATCAGCGGTTTTCTGGGCCATGTTGTTTACCTTTAAACATTTAGCATAAAATAACAATTGTGAGTTTAAAGATTAATTGAGGCTTCTTAGCCACTATCATTTCATATTATTTATTTTAGTATATCTGACCTTCAAAGTATAACATAACATAAGATTACATTACATTAGTGTCCAAAGTCATATCAGGAGCGCCATGGCGTCTTCTGTACAAATTATGACGATCCAATACAGCCTGTCGCCATCCCCAATGGGAGTTTGGTAAATTGGCTGCCGGTGCTGGTTTTTCTGTAATTCAAAAACTATGTAGGTTTATCGTGCATTATAACTGCTGTTTATAAATATAATTATATTGATCGTTTAAAATCCAATTGTATAATTTCTTCAGAGCTGAACTGTATTAACATTTCAAAAAATTCGGAAACTAAAAATAAAATGAAAATACCTATTCCATATAGCGAGGAAGCTATAGGCAACAACAATACATGTTTATATATTAAGATATATAAGTATGTACCTTCTACTTCGGGTTCTGTATTCCAATTCGGAGTCATATTTTGGTTCATGGAAGGAATTTGCTGCAAATACTGTTGAGGGACATTTCCTTGCGTTTTGTATGTCGTTACTCCGTTCGGTCCAGTCGACCATGAGTAGCTCCAACTGCCACTGCTTCCACTTCCGCTTCCACTTCCACTTCTTCTTGGACAACTCATTTTGTTAAAATACAATGAATGGTAAACACAAAATATGTGTAATTCGAATTTTATTTAAGCGCAAAATAATCAATTTGGGTTTGGGGAAATGCTTTTATAGTTGCTTATTTACTACGATTTTTCTGTTTGTTATCAATAGACCAAGGTTAAATTAATTGTTAAGCACGTCGCATTATTTTCATGTTGAGTTGCAATAGGTATATGTCAAAATGGGCAATTGGAAATGCTTATCTCTCATTGTGACTTTAAAATCCTTTAGATTAGAATACCATGGTCGTGGGAGTTGCGTGTAAGTAAGACTTGTGAATGAAGTTGTCAAATGTCATACACAGTCAATGTCGATTTGACAAGCCGAGTAAAATAAAAATTCATTCTACGGAAAATGCTAAAATATATCATGGGAAATCTGACATAGAAATAGCGATATATCGATAGTAATAAGTTTTGCCAGTTATAAGGTAAATTTGTTTTGCGATTCTGCAAGTTGAATTTAATCAAGCATTTTACTAATTTTGGCATGTACTTGGAAATCGTGAGTTTTTAAATACACACCACTGGTGTGACACCAGTGTGTTTTCAAACAAACCACACTGCAATGACATACAGATATACTTATCTTATAGAGATAGATCAATCATGATATTACATCCTATCTTATGATTTATGACAATTACATGGCAGTTGAAATGTATATACGATTGGAAATGTTAACTAATAAAGGTTGTGGAAATTATAATTAGAAATTCTCAAGTATATTTTTCTCGTTTATATTACCCATCTAGATTTTATGCATAAAACCTGATAATTACAAACTTTTGAAGATGCCGGTGCTGTAAATATTTGTCAAAATAATTGTTTTACCTAAAATAATTTTATACCGCATTCCGTAATTCTTTAATGTTATATATCGGAGTTTAAAATTTGCTCTTCGAAGTCCTACCTAGACACTCGATATATACAAGTCGTGTCTGCTACCACCTTGAAACCATAATTTTATCTAATCAGTTATGCCGTGTTATAAAAATAGTTTGGCTATATTTATATTCATAAATGATCGCATGTTGATTTAATGGCATTCAATCAACATCTTATGAATGAAATGACTACTATACGGACATTATTAGATTAGGTGACTTTATTGTGTTGGTAATCGCTTTTGTCAGGCAAATTTGCTTCATGGCATGAAATCGGTAGGATTAAAGGGCGCATAAAAAGCCATTACCTTAAATCATTTCATCTCCTTTTATTACAAATAAATAAGGATATAAGTAAGTTTAATTAGGCTTATTATTTGAAAAAAGATTGTGGCACTTGAAACCGGGAGTTAGTTAATGATATATAAAAGATTTCGTCATTTAATGATTGGCAGGATATTCCTGCCATTCATTAAATCACTGCTGACGAAGAAACTTTTGATTTGTGGCCAAATTTGGACATCGATTTCTTCCATGTCGTACGCTGATATAGTAAGCAATTATTCGGGGAAATTAGACCTAATATTATATAATATTTTGATTTTTTGATACACAATAAATTTTGTTCTAATTATATCCTTTTCAAAATATTGAAGGTCAAAGTTGAGAATAATTTATTTATCACATTTTTATTTTCTCTCAGGTCGTAGTGCAATAATCCAATACAAAAATGTACAAATCATTCGAAAGATATTAGTAAGATTTGCATACAGAATGTATGGACTACTTCTGTTATGAAATATTTTGCGCCTTGTTGTAATCATAGGAGACTTAAATTTACCGCACAGTACACAGATTTACAAGCATCCAAACGGCATTGGTCACCGCGCATTTAAAACTTTTACCGTTTATGTTCTACTTCTAATAGTAATGATACAATTAGGCATCTAAAAGATTCAAATGTACAGAGCAACCAACTCCACCCATTTTGGGAGCAGGCTTATTAATTAGTGTCGCAAAATTCCATTTTCACACCAGGCTGCTAAAACATTTTGATGCCTGTGATACATGCATGAATACATTCAACGCGCATGAGCCAGTCTACGTTTATTCTAAAGAGTTATAGTTGTGTATTGTGTCAGTCAATTCTGGACAAAATAATGGACTGTAATGTGTGCAAAATTTTGCATCTTTCGAAACCAAATCTAATTTTGATACCTTCAAGTTTTAAAATTATAGTAACTCAGTGGCTCGAAAATACGGAATTGCTTAACCCTTCAGAGCCTACGGTATCATATAAGATATACAACTAAATTCTGTTATCACTCTCACATTGAGGCAATGCAAAATAGTAAGTTTACGCGGGTAGTACAAGACACTTTCTAGATATATACCAAAAATTTCAGATTAGAGTTTTGACTTCCCGTTTCCGAGATATCGGATTTCGGAATTTGGACCCACGAAAAAATATGTCAGCGCGGAGCAGGTAAATTTTTGAAAATTTTTGAAATACTTTCAAAAAATTTTGCACTTTAATTTTTTGTTTTATTTTAGTACAAAATTGGTTGAAGATTGTCATAAAAATGTCGTGTTTGTCCCAATGTCATACTCCTCGGTTCCGGAAGTGAAAATCCACTTCCGTATCATATATGATACGGTAGGAATGACCCGATAATAATTATTTCACAATTACTTGCTCTAGGGTTGCTGAATTAGTTGACATGCTCGAAAATGATGATTTTCCAGACATAGATGGAATTTACATTGAACTCCTGACCCAAATGTGGACTCTGAAGAAGATTTTGCTGATGAAGATGAAGGGGGACATATTGACAATTTGTCCAGTAACCAGCTGAGAGCCATGGGACACTTCAAATTGAACAGATATACTGATGATCCGGTTGATGATATAATGAAGATGTTGATGACCTATCATCAACAGTCACTGTACCACAGCCAGTTGTCACTGTTTCGCCTAGCTCCTCCTCCAAAAGACCAGGGAAAATCCCCCCCAGCTAAAAAAGCCGCACAAACTCCAGCAAAAAACCCAAGAAACCTCCGAATCCAAAAATATCACAAAAAGGAAAGCCTTGCCTTCTGTCTGGAATGTAACTGACTTGTCCCAAATTAGCTCTGGGGTTACTTTCCCCCCTCAGACTACAGTTCGTATAATAATCTAAGTGCTGTTCAACTATTCGAACAGTTTTTTGATTCAGAGGTAATGGTACTCATCAAAACCGAACCCAAGAGTTACTCTGTCTTCAAAATGGAATAGGACCCCTACATAACTACTGAAGATATCAAAGTATTGATAGCAATTATGCTTACTATATCTGGTTATAATTGTTTACCTGGCAAATGATGATGTGAAGAAGTAGCCATTTCAATTTTTTGTGGACAATTTATTCAACAGCATTAGTTTACTATCCGAAATGAAAATCCGAAGTTATGGATGTACTGCAACTCTACGAAAAGATCGAATACCCATAGAATGTTCATTGGGGGTAGTACTAACCTGATAAAAGCTGAAAGAGGTGCCTACTATTACCAATGTGATGCAAAAGGAGGAAACATCATTGTATCTTGGAAGCATAACGCTGCCGTAAATTTGGCTTCAAATAGTTTTGGAGTAATCCCAATTTCCAAAGCTCCAAGATATTCTCAAACATCGAAATCTAAAATTCAGGTACCTCGACCTTTTCTCATCGGTGAATATAATAAATATATGGGAGGCACAGATATAATGGATAAAATTTTCGGTAGATACCGGCTTGGAGTAAGAAGCAAAAATGATGGTGGTCACTATTTCCTTGGCTTATAGATGCATGTTTACAAAATGCCTGGATTTTGCACAAATCTTCCGGTGGAAGCATGACCTAACTGGATTTCCGTCGAGCAATTGTGGATGAATATTTGATTTTTGGTGTGCAATCAAGAGGTCCAGGAATAATTCGAAGATCATTTGAAAGTGTAACAAAACTGCGGATTTCAGATGGCATTAGATACGATAGAATGGACCACACTGTCAAATACCGAATGGTAAAAGGAGAAGATGCGCAGCGGAAAATTGTGTAACACTGGCAAGGTCATCTTGTAAAAAATGTAACGTTGGACTCTGTGTCAAGTGTTTTGACACATTTTATTATCGCTAACAAGGACGTATCCAGAAATTTTGTCAAGGGGGGGCGCAACCAAAAATAATGCTAAAAATAGGACATATTTGCGCGAAGCGCGAAAATTTTTTGCAATTTTTGGCCTTTTTTGGAAAAAATCCTCTCTCTTTCTCAGATTTGGGGGGGCACTGCGCCCCCCCGACCCCCTACTGGATACGTGCTTGATCGCTAATATGTTTTGTTCTGTAATTGCATCATAAAACTTACATTTTCACAAAAGTCAATTAAATAATTAAATATCTCCACCCTAGCGTATCATATATGATACGGGTAGTATCTTCCGTACCCGTGAATTTAAAAATTTAAAACTCGGTTGGCACACTAATAAAATTCTGATATTACCACCCTGAGATTTTGGTTACAATAGCATGGTTACTTTTTTCTGGGCTCTGAAGGGTTAAGCGCATGTCCCAATTTACGCTTATAAGAAAAGACAGGGCCACCAGTGCTGCTATTAAATTTAAAAAGTTCGTGTCAACATTTTTGGTTTAATTTCGAAATATTGTAAGAAAGATAATGTGAATACCTGTATTCAGTATTCACATTAGTATGACTCTTTCTAATTCTTCCCTAATTACCTATACGCACATGTAGTTTAATGGTTAGAAAACTTGCCCGGATTGCAAGAGGTGCTAGCTTTGATACTAGCCGTGTGTGATAACTTTTTAGTCCTCTTCGTCCTCATTTGACTACCTAACCTACATATCTATTCAAAATTATCCCTAATCATTCTTATCTCGGAGTCTACATCCATAGTGGAGATGCTTGTATTTTTATAATATGTTGATGTTAACCTGCAGAATGTTGTTCATTATTTTATGCAATATGCATCGCATAAGCGTTTAAGCTCACTTAAACTTTCCTTACCAGACATTCATAGATAGATTGATATATAAGTAGGTAGATAGATTGGTTAATTTTTATTGTTTTATCTCTTTTGTGCTTATAATAATAATATAGAGATTGCATTTTGTGAGTTATTAGTATATATAGGACCTCGCGTGAACATTTTGCCCAGGGCCTTGCAAATCCTAGAGCCGCCAGGCTGCCTCTGACAACTGTGTACGGTATTGAACATAATCAATTCACACAAAATGCAAAATTTATATAATGTGAGAAATCTGACATAGAAATGTCGATATATCGATAAGTTTTGTCAGTTATAAGATAAACCTGTTGTCAATGTACAAAATTTACCACTTTTTAGGCTTTTTTACCATCACAGTGGTAAAAATGCATTTAATGGTAAATATTTGAGATTGATTAGACAGCTTAGTACAGATATTAGACTTCCTAAAATATATAGGTTTTAAAACTTTATTTCTATCAAATATTGCCACTTAGCCCCTTAATTAATTATCAAATTAATCAAGTAAATATTACTAAAACCAAGATTACATTAGGTATCGTCAAAATAAAATTGATTTGAAGGCAATTTAATTGCAATAATTTCTCAATTGGCAAATAAGGGGTATTAATGCCCACATTGGTTGGATTCAACTCTGATTGGTGAAAACTTATCAGTTTTAACAATCATCGCTGCTAAGCTATTTCATACTTTGGCACAGAATTTTATTCGAAATCTAAACACGAAATTTAAACGAAACAATTTTTACCATTTTCTACCACTTACCACTACTTTTCAGGTGGTGGTATTTAATGTTAAATACCAATAAAAACCACTTACCATTGGTAAGTGGTATTTTGTACACTGCCTGTTGTGCGATTCTCTGCAAGTTGAATGTAATCAAACATTTTACTAATTTTGGTATGCATTTGAATGTCGCGAGTTTTTGGATACACACCAGTTTGTTTTGAAACAATCCACACTGCAATACCATACTAATATATTTTTTGTCTAGAAATAGATCAATCATGTTATATCATATTGTATATGACTTATGACTGTAACATGGCAGTTGAAATGTACGATTTGAAATGTTAATTAAAGGTGGTACATATTATAATCAAAAATCCATTTTTATCGCTTCTATTGCCCATTTAAATTAAAATATCTTGGTTTTTTATGCAAAACCTGAAAATTATAAAGGATAAAAAAGGATAAAGGATGGGATTATACAACGAATTTGGCTCAAGGCACATCCATAGTGTTTACGTTACAAGGAAAGGGCACCTAGAGAACCTGGAGATCGCTGGCGTTTTATGTGAGTTTACCCCCTCACAACCTTGCCTTATTTCATCAAGGGCGCTCACTCCAAGTGGTTAGTGCAGGAATAGGAAGGCAGAGCATAGGAAAGGAAGCAGAAGCGGTTAGAACAGAAGACTGTTAAGGTACATCCCAATTACGGGCATTTCTTCTATCTGACAAGTCAGTTAGTGGAGAGTAGGGAAAACCATTGCATATTAGTAATGTAACTACCAACAGCTGTGGAGAAAAACCCACTCCATGTACCAATGTCCCAAGCCACTGACAGGATTCGAACCCTTGACTGCCGGTATGGAATGGAGTGTCCACACCAACAGACCAAGGTGGCTTGGTAAACCTGATAATTATTGTCCGAAACCAAGTGTCGGTGTGAATGGGGAAGTCTCCAAAAAAGTCATAATAATTTCATTTTCGCTGAATTGCTTAAAATTTTAATTAAGAACGTAAAGAAATTGCCAAAATAAATTCCTGGTTTCAAAACAATTCTACTACGCATTCTATGAATTTTAGTATCATCGTAATCGTAGTTTCAACTTTTTGCATTTTAATGTCATATGCCTGGGGATGAAAGCCTTAATGTTTGATTCTCGTGTCTGCTACGGCACTGTCTATGTATATGTATGGACGTGTGGTAGGGTGACCCCAAACGCAAAATGCCCAAGCGCTTATGTTATGCATATTACATAAAGCAATGAACTACACTCTTCTGGGTTAATATTAGCTTATTTCGAAATTAACCAAAAACTGTTGCGACATTTATTTAATAATTACTAATAATTCGAATTTTTATGGATGCCTACTTTTCAAACTTTGATCGCACAATGCTGGGAGCCAATTACAAATGGTTGCCGTAAAAAACTTGAGGCTTCTTTTCTCTTTAACACTTTGAGTGCCTACATCTCTCCTTTAATTCGAAGTAGTATATTATGAGTATCGTTTCACACATACTTGCCTAATGCCTAAATAAATTTATAGATTGTTCTCAAACTGAATTTTTAACCGGTTTTAGCAAATACGGGTACCTCATGGAACTTTTAAAAAGCCTGTCTAGAAATCGATTTTTCTGTCAAATAGTTTTCTTCTAAATGTCTTTTGTCGCATTTATTTAACATCAATAAAATAACATTTTATGACAAAAGACACCACCCCTTGTTTTGTATTTAATTCAAAAAATGTTTTTAATGAGGAATAGGGATAACTTCTGTTTGGCTATCTCCATAAATATAAAAGTCAATATGCCGATTACAGCCTCTGGCAATAGACCTCACATTTGACAGAGTAGAATTCAATTTGTCACGAAAATCACACCAATCACTTGTTGTTGGGGTGAAACAGGTTGCTGTTCCATCGAAATCGCTGCCGCTATAAAGGGTCCAACTTGTGTGTCCAGTGGTATAAAGGGATTTTGGTGTAAACGGAATGTTGGCACTCGCAAGACCGGTGACTGTTACCTCCCTCCCTTGAAGATCCTCTGACTCATACAAGGAGATGGAGGGCGTTGTTGTGTCAGGTGGACCGTAATAACGTAGAGATTTGGCAGGTTTTGCGTATGTCCCATTAAAACAATATCTGCTTTCATAGCAGCCAAATCCCCAGCTATTGCTGAGATTAGAAGTATAGTTGGTAGTTGTATAAATTCCCCAACTGCCAATTCAAATATATACATTACAAGTATTAGTAGGTTTAAAATTATGTTGACATCACAATTCGTTAAATGGACTAAATATTTACCATCCAACGGTTGAAAATGATAGCGATGTTGAAATAACAGGTGCCCAATTAGTCACATCCGACTCTTTAGTTTCAAAAATTATTCCATTTCCAGTACAATTCGGTTGTGTATAGATTATGAGTTGTTGTTGAATTGTACAACAGGATGATATTGACAATATAAGTGTGATTAATTTTAATATCAACATAATTATTACGATGAAATTCGTGAGGGTCAGGTCGGAATCGTCGTCGCTCGCAATTCAAGCAGTGATAAAAAATGGTTAAATGTATAGGTATAATGCGAATAAATAGAGCTGTATTTATATATGATGCATTATCAATATTTAGCAACTTTGGATGATTTGATTAGGTAACACAACCTTCAAACTGATAGTTGAGATTAAAACTATAATTGATTGATTGAAATATTTATGCTTCCATTATCACTATATATTAAAAATATAAACCAAAAAGTTTACCTATGCGTTGTCTGTCTGTAAGAGTGTTTTGTGGACGGACATGGTCACCAGGCAAGTATAAGTATGTATATAAAGAGGAACACGAAAGAGGAACACGCTAAGCTGTATCTTCGGTCAATTTGGACTTTAAATTGTGTTTCTATATTATCCTCTATAATATTATTATATTTATTTTTTTAATTGTAATGTTAGGATGCTGACTACTAATGCCATTATTATTACGTAGGCGCCTTTTTACTGGGTCTATTGGTTTGAAATTAATTCGGAGAAAATTGATTTTATTGTCCCACTCCCACTTTGATTGATTTATTATTATGTTAAACTGGCGAACAACGGTTTATTCGTTTAGCAAGTGGTTATAGGCCATTCTAAAACGTCTAGCCTTATGACGAGAGTCTTACTTTACAAACATTACCTCACATGTCACAATCACAATCTAACCTAATCTACAGGTGAAATGCCGCACCAAATGGGCCTACTTACTTATATCTTGCCGACATGCCGACTGTCAGAGAGTATTGTTCAAGGCAAGAAATTTGATTCATGGGATAAGCAATAATCGGTAGGATTAAAAGATGCACAAATTTATTTTCAAATTTTAAGACGTTATCTTATGTTATGTCATCTTTTTTTACGAATAAGGGTAAAAGTAAGTTTATTTAGGTTTCTTATCATAAATAATTGTTTGGCTAGATAGAGTCCGAGCAGTTAGCTGATGACACAAAAAATTTCGTCATTTAATGATTGGCAGGACATACACACCTGCACAATACCGACGAAGAAATTTTTTATTTACACCTAAGTTTGTGGCGATTAGTGGGGCCAAGTAGATCTAATATTATATAGGTAGTAATTTTATGCAAAATCAATTTTCCCCAATTGTATCCTTTTCAAAATATTGAAGGTCAAAGATGACAATAATTTATCACATTTTTATTTTCTCTCAGGTCGTAGTGCAATATCTCCCTAAACAAAATATATATTATCATTCGATAGATATTTGTAAGGCCTTTAAAACGGTGGAAATTTCAATGCTATAAGCTGACCTTTGACCGAGATATTGATCTTTCAATTCCGAAACCCACATTTGGGTTTTAGGACATTGTCAATAATTAAAATTATGGTTTAAAGTCCTCCTAGACTCCGATAAGTCGGTTTACTTGTTACTCATTATTTAGCACCGAAGGTTTTAATTTATAGAAAGCAACCACTGTGTATGGCATTGAAAATAATCAATTAACGCAAAACGCGAGAAATCTGACATCCAAATAACGAGTAAAGTTCAGCCAAATATAAATCTGTTGTGCGATTCTGCAAGTTGGATTTAATCAAAAAATTTACTAATTTTGGTATGCATTTGAATATCGAAAAATATGTTCAAATGGATGTAAAAAAGTGGTGTGATATCGTATAGAAAGTTTGAACTGATTATCTGACATTACATGACGTTTTTAGTGATTTTTTTCAATGACCTTTGACCTTTTGACACGTGTGACTTGACCTTGACATGGCCTAACGAATAAACTTTTTGAACGAAATATCTCATGATGTTCTACAATGTCGATAACTAAATTTACACCAATTTTAAATTTTTGGACCACGCCCACAGGCAGGGGGTGTATTCGATTTTGTTCATTTTCAAATTCCAACTTGCTTTTTGTCCCTACATTACGTACAGAAAGTTTGAATTGATTATTTCAAACCGTTCTTGAGTTATCGACGTTATTAATGCATTTTTTCAATGACCTTTGACCTTTTGACACGTGTGACTTGACCTTAACATGGCCTAACGAATAACTTTTTCGAACGAGTTATATCATGACGTTCTACAATGTCAATAAACCATGTTCAAATGGATGTAAAAAAGTGGTGTGATATCGCATAGAAAGTTTGAACTGATTATCTGACATTACATGACGTTTTTAGTGATTTTTTTCAATGACCTTTGACCTTTTGACACGTGTGACTTGACCTTAACATGGCCTAACGAATAACTTTTTCGAACGAGTTATATCATGAAGTTCTACAATGTCAATAACTAAAGTTACCCCAATTTTAAATTTTCGGACCACGCCCACAGGCAGGGGGTGTGTCCGATTTGACTCATTTTTGAACTCGACCTCGCTTTTCATCCCTACATTACGTACAGAAAGTTTGAATTGATTATCTCAAACCGTTTTTGTGTTATCGTGCTAACAGACGGACGGACGGACAGACAGACAGACAGATAGACAGACAGACAGACAGACAGATCAGGCATTCCTATAAAGCGGTGTTGCACACCACTTAATAACTAAAGTTACCCCAATTTTAAATTTTCGGACCACGCCCACAGGCAGGGGGGTGTCCGATTTGACCCATTTTTGAACTGGACCTCGCTTTTCATCCCTACATTACGTACAGAAAGTTTGAATTGATTATCTCAAACCGTTTTTGTGTTATCGTGCTAACAGACGGACGGACGGACAGACAGATCAGGCATTCCTATAAAGCGGTGTTGCACACCACTTAATAACGAGTAAAGTCTTGCCAATTATAAATCTGTTGTGCGATTCTGCAAGTTGAATTTAATCAAACATTTTACTAATTTTGGTATGCATTTGAATATCGCGAGTTTTTGGATGCACACCTTATGTTTTGAAACAATCCATACATGTAATGTCTTGTGCTGATGCTGATATACTTAACGTACACAGATAGATCAATCATTTTATATCCTATTTTAATAACATGGCAGTTGAAATGTTCGATTTGAAATGTTAATTAAAGGTTGTATAAATTATAATTTAAAATCTTATACACATTTTTATCGCTTATATTGTCAATTTAAGTGTCTTGGTTTTTTTGTGCAAAACCTGATAATTATTGTCCGTAACCAAGTGTCGGTTTGGATGGGGAAGTCTCCAATTGAAGAGTCACAATAATGTCATTATTGCTGAATGTTTTAAAATTTGGAAGTCAAAGAACGTTAAGAAATTTCCAAAATAAATTCCTGGTTTCAAAATAATTCTACTACGCTTTATATGAATTTTTAGTATTATCGTAGTTTCAACTTTTTGCATTTTAATGTCTTGCCTGGATATGAAAGCTGTTATGTTTAATTCCCGTGTCTGCTACGACACTGAACCCTTAATTCTTATCTAATCAATTATGTAAGTATGCCGTGGTATAAAAATGTTTCGATAATTGTATATATTCATGAATGATCGCATGTTGGTTGAATGCTAATGCTATGCATTAAGTTATTACTATACGAACAATATTAGATAGTGTTACTTTATTGTGTTGGTAATCGCTTAAGGTCAAAAATTAAAGTCATGACTCATGAGTACCTGGCTGGTCAGAGCAGAATAGTAAATGTTCTCATGCTCATTGTCTGTCTTAACACCTAAGCCTTTCTATACGTCGTACAATGTACTGTACTGTCTCTGTAAGTTACCCTGCCTCTAGTTGCGATAGTTAGAAATAATTACAGCTAAACAATAATTACTTTAATCCTAACATTAATAAAAAATTTAATGCGTGTGTCGATGGCCTCCCACTTAGTCAACCTCTGAGTTTCCAAGATATGAACGTTTTACGCCTACAGATCTCGATAACACAAAATTGGGCTGGTTAATGAAAAAATTCTCCAATGCAGCTATAGAAGAAATTCCTAGCTTTAGATATATGCATCACATGATTACCTTAAAAGTAGAAAGTTTAAATGAGAAAATTTAAAAACTCAACCCCTAGAATAGTTTCGATAATTCTTAATGCTTATAGTATGCTCCTATAGATGTTTATCCGAGTGAACTAATAAATGAAAAACAGTCAGCATTTTATGTCTCTGTGACCGGTTTTCTTTATGGTTGCTACCACTAGCATTTAGAGCTGAAACACTTACATTTAACTGGTGAGATTTACATCGATACAAATAAATGTTTGATATAATCAACTTTTAATTCCTTAATGCACTACTACCTGCCTGTAGTAACTTAATACTATTTAGTACTAGTACTTAGTAGTAACTGCAAGAAGCAGTATATAATTTGCATAATTTATTACTTAATTACAATAAATACTGAGTTAAAATCGCTCAACAATTTCTTTTATTTTTGTGCTATTTTCATCTTAAATGAATTTACAGAATCTCATTGTAATGGTATAATCGAATTTAATTTAATTAATATTTAATTGAAATAACTCAAAAAACTAAATCGCCCATACAATGTTGTTTTCATGAGGTGATTTATCTCACCTGAATTTTCAGTATTTAGTAGTGGTGATTTGATTGAATTAACTTCATAGACCTTTATCATCGATAACGCAAATGGGGTAGAAATCACTATTATACGGATGCATTGATAATTTTTAACTCTACAATAAATATTATTTAGATATTCAAAGATGTTATAATTTAAAATAGTCAGATATTTATTAAAAATGATGCCAATAACCATTTCGCAAAAAGTAGTTCAAGATGCATCGGTAATTTGTAAAACCGATTTGAAATTCGGTTTGTAATCAAACCATTGTTTTGTTTAGGCACAAGCCCGAAAATCCCTGAAACCAAACTCAATTCTTCGAATTGAAGGGAAACATGAGACATTTTATTTTCACTTTTGGAAAAATATTTCTTAAAAGTCCTTATATATTTAAAGAATGAATTATTCAAATTTTCACTAGTACCAATTTTTGAAATACTTTCAAGATCTCTAATTTTCAGTTATGAATAAAAAATGTCTAAATTTAAAATCCGGCAGAACTTTTAAAATTCTGTTAGGGTAATTCAACAGTAGAAACCAAATGCAAATGTATCAATTACAAATTGTTGCGGAGAAAACATGAGGCTTCATATCACTTTCCCAACTTTGAGAGCCTACCTCTGTCGTTTAATTGGAAGTAGTATATTATTAGTATCGTTTCAGACATCCTTGGCCTAATGCCTAAATAAATTTATATTTTGTTCTCAACCTGAATTTTGAACCGGTTGTAGCAATTACGGGTATCTCTTTGAACTGAAGCCTAATTAACAATCGATTTTTGTTTTAACTAGTTTTTCTACCAAATGTCCTTTGTTTCATTTATTTAACACCAATGAAAACTACATTTTATGACAAAAAACCGCAACCCTGACTTGTCATTAATTTGACAAATGCTATTAATGAGAAATAAGGGTATCTTCTGTTTGACTATCTCCATAAATATAAAAGTCAATATGCCGATTACAACCTCTGTATATAGACCTCACGTTTGACAGAGTAGAATTCAAACTATCAATTGCATGATACCAACTATTGGTCCGTGGGGTTAAACAGGTTGCTGTTCCATCGAAATCGCTGCCGCTATAAAGGGTCCAACTTGTGTGTCCAGTAGTGACAAGGGATTGTGGTGTAAACGGAATGTTGGCACTTGCAGGGCCTGTGATTGTCACTTCCATCCCCGAAGCAGCATTACCGTCATACAAGGAGATGGATGGAGTTGTCGTGTCAGGTGGACCGTAATAACGCACAGATTTGGCAGACTTTACGTGTGATGCCGCATTGTAACAATATCTGCTTTCAGCGCAGCCGAATTGCCAGGCTTTGGTATACATATAGTTGGTAGTTGTATAAATTCCCCAACTGTCAATTCAAATATATACATTACAAGTATTAGTAGGTTTAATATTATGTTGACATCAAAATTCGTAAAATGGTTAAAGTATTTACCATCCAACGGTTGAAAATGATAGCGATGTTGAAATAACAGGTGCCCAATAAGTCACATCCGACTCTTTAGTTTCGAAAATTATTCCATTTCCAGTACAATCCGGTTTTGTATAGATTATGAGTTGTTGTTGTATTGCACAACAGAATGACATTAACAAAATAAGTGTGATTAATTTTAATGTCAACATAATTATTACAATAATATTTGTGCAGGCCAATCGAAATCTTCGTTGTTCACACGACAAGCAGGGACAATAAATGGTTAAAAGTGTAATGCGAACAAATCGAGCTGTATTTATATATGATGCATCATTCAATATTGAACAACTTTGGATGATTTGATTAGGTATCACAACCTTCAAACTGATAATTGAGACTAAAACTATAATTGATTGATTGAAATATATATCTTTCCATTATCACTATAATATATTAAAAATATAAACCAAAAAGTTTACCTATCTGTAAGTGTGTTTTGGCGACGGATATCATCACCCGGCAAGTATAAGTATATGTATATAAAGAGGAACGAGAGGAGGGACGCAATCCCTACCTATACATTTGAGAATAAATACAAAATAGACCTATTTTTCCCACGATAAGCTGGTCAATTTGGACTTTAAATTGTATTTCTATATTTTCCTCTATAATATTATTATATTATATTTACTTTTTATTTTAATTTGAGGATGCTGACTGTGACTACTGATGCTATTATTATTACTTTGGCGCCTTTTTACTGGGTCTACTAATTTGAAATTAATTCGGAGAAATTATGTCTAGATCTTGTCCTAACCAATTTGATTGATTTCTTATTATTTTATACCGGTGACCACCGGTATATTAGTTTAGCAAGTGGTTTTAGGCCAGTCCAAAACGTCTAGCCTTATGGCGAGAGTCTTATATACGTTACAAACATTACCTAACCTGTCACAATCACAATCTAACCTAATCTAAGGGTGAAGTGCCGCATCAAATGCGCCTATTTATGTCTTGCCGACTGTCAGCGAGTTTTGTTCATGGCATGAACAATAATCGGTAGGGTTCAAAAATGTACAAATTTATTTTCAAATTTTAAGCTCCTATCTTATATTATGTCAACTTCTTTTATTAAGAATAAAGGTAAAAGTATATTTAGGTTTCTTATCACAACAAAATTGTTTACCTAGAGTCCGGGCAGTTAGTTGATGACATAAAAAGTTTCGTCATTTAATGATTGGCAGGATATGCTTACCTGCATACAACCGACGAAGAAATTTTTAATTTACACCCAAATTTGGACATCGATCTCTTCCATGCCGTCAGTGTACAAAATTTACCACATTTTATCCTTTTTTACCATCACAGTGGTAAAAATGCACTTAATGATAAAAATGCATTTAGTGGTAAAAATGATAAATTTTAGCGATTGATTAGACAGCTGAGTAGAGATACACTAGACTTCCTAAAATATAAGTTTTAAAACTTTATTTTCTATGAAATATTTTCAATTAGCCCCTTAATCGATTAAATTAATCATATTTATTTGATTGTACACTAAAAGTTATAAAAAAAAATGAAGAAAGAAAGATTGCATTTGATATCGCCCATTTAAAATTGATGATAATTTAATTGCTATTAATTTCTCAATCGGCAAGGGTTGTTAGCGCCCCCATCGGTTGAATCCTACTCTGAACCCCTTACCACTGGTAAGTGGTAAATTGTATTTTGTACACTGCATGGCTGATATAGTAAACGATTAGTGGCCAAGTGGACCTAACTAATATTATATAGGTAGTAATTTTATGCAAAACCAATTTTGCCCAATTGTATACTTTTCAAAATATTGAATTTCAAAGTTGACAATAATTTATCAATTTATGTATCAATCGAAAGATATTAGTATGGTCTTTCCAACTGTGGAAATTTCAATTCTATACGTTGAACTTTCAAAGAGATGTTGATCTTTTAATTCCGAGACCCATATTTGGGTTTTAGGACATTGTCAATAATTAAAAATATGTTTTAAAGTCCTCCTATACTCCGATACGTCGGTTTACTTGATACTCATTATTTAGAATCGGAGGTTTTATTTTATAGAAAGCAACAACTGTGTACGGCATTGAACATAATCAATTAACCCAAAACATCCAAATAACGAATAAAGTTTAGCCAAATATAAATCTGTTGTGCGAATCTGCAAGTTGAATTTAATCAAAAAATTTACTAATTTTGGTATGCATTTGAATATCGTGAGTGTTTGTATGCACACCAGTATGTTTTGAAACAATCCACACTACCATGTGCTGATATACTTATCGTACACAGATAGATCAATCATTTTAAATCCTATTTTAATGACATGGCAGTTGAAATGTTTGGTTTGAAATGTTAATTAAAGGTTGTATAAATTATAATCAAAAATCTTATATACATTTCTATCACTTATATTGGCCATTTAAGTATCTTGGTTTTTTGTGCAAAACCTGATAATTATTGTCTGTAACCAAGTGTCCGTTTGGATGGGGAAGTTCTAATTAAAGGGTCATAATAATTTCATTTTTGTTGAGTGATTTAAAATTTGGAGGTTAAAAGAACGCAAATAAATTGCCAAAATAAATTCCTGGTTTAAAAATAATTCTACTACGCATTCTATGAATTTTCAGTATTATAGTAGTTTCAACTTTTTGCATTTTAATGTCCTTCCTGCTCATGAAAGCTTTTGTTTGATTCCCGTGTCTGCTACGACACTGAACCCTTAATTTTTATCTAACCAATTATGTCGTGCGCTATAAAGATAGTTTGGTCATATTTATATTCATGAATGATCGCATGTTGATTGAATGAACTTCTTATGATCAAAGATTATGTGACTTTATTGTTTTAGTAATCGATTTACAATCAAATTAATGTCACAAGAGTACATGTTTCGACATAATTGTAAATGATCTCATGCCCATTGTCTCTATAAGCTTTTCTATATGTCGTGCAATATACTGTATTTTTGGTCTGGCATTAGTAGCATTGCAACTAATTGCGATATCTAGATATAAAATCACTGTCAAACAATATACTTTGATTATGTTATGGTTATAATATTAAATTCAATGCGAATACAAGAATAAAATTAATTGGCCTTAATGAAATTATTATTTCTTATACATTAGGGCAATTCATTTCGTTTGTGATTATTTCTAAATAATCGATTATTCCGCAAAACTAGAATAATCGGAGGTCCTGCGCATGTCCACGATTATAATTGGTCGTCCAAAGGTGATCATAATTGTACCTAGGATAATCTTCCGTGGCTTAGATTATTCCACAAATAATCAAAATAATCAACATCTTGTCCCTTGAGTAACTAAAGCCTGCTTTCGCATGTCCAGACCGGGAGTATGGAGAATATCAAAGTTTAGTGACTCAGTGGTCCAACGAACGAACAAACACGTTTGAATATCTTGAGTCGCCCATTAAGATAGGCTCCAAGGATTTTAAAAAAAAGATTATTATCAAAGGTATTTCAAGTTAAATCGATTATAATCGGCTCCAATTATAATTACCAAAATAAATAATTTACGAATGAATTGCCCTATTTTATAATTTAAAATTTCATGTAGCAAATGTTAGGAATAAGAATGGTGATTGACAAGGCTGTAATTGAGAGGCATTGAGATACAAATAATCTACAAACGTTTCTCAATGTAGATATAATCTTAAATAGTCAATTATGTAGTCAGCATTAAATAGTCAACAATAGTCAACATTTCATGACAAAAACCCTTCCCTTGATTTGCATTAATTTGGAAAATGCTATTGATGAGGACCAAGGATATCTCCTATTTGGTTGTCTCCATAAATATAAAAGTCAATATGCCGATTACAACCTCTGTATATAGACTTCACATTTGAAAGAGTGGAATTCAAACCATCAATTGCATGATGCCAACTATTGGTCCGTGGTATGAAACAGGTTGCTGTACCATCGAAATCGCTGCCGCTATAAAGGGTCCAGCTTGTGTGTCCAGTGGTGACAAGAGATTTTGGTGTGAACGGAATGTTGCCACTTGCAGGACCTGTGATTGTCACTTCTCTCCCCTGAGCATTACTTGCTTCATACAAGGAGATGGATGGCGTTGTCGTGTCAGGAGGACCGAAGTAACGCACAGATTTGGCAGACGATACGTATGGTGACGCATTGTAACAATCTCTGCTTTCACGGCAGCCGTATAGCCACGTATTAACAGAATTATAGTTCGTAGCTGAATAAATTCCCCAACTGTCAATTCAAATATATACATTGCAAGTATTAGTAGGTTTAATATTATGTTGACATCGAAATTCGTTAAATGGGTTAAATATTTACCATCCAACGGTTGAAACTGATAGCGATGTTGAAATAAAAGGTGCCCAGTAAGTCACATCCGACTGTTTACTTTCGAAAATTACTCCATCCCCAGTACAACTCCGGTTTGCATAGAATATAATTTGTTGTTGTATTGCACAACAGAATGACATTGACAATATAAATGTGATTAATCTTAGTGTCAACATTATTTTTACGGTGAAGTTTGTGCAGGTCAGGTCGGAATCTTCGTCGCTCGCAATTCAAGCAGTGACAATAAATGGTTAAATGTATAATGCGAGCAAATAGAGCTGTATTTATATATGATGCATCATTCAATATTGACCAACTTTGGATGATTTGATTAGGTATCACAACCTTCAAACTTCAAACTGATAGTCGAGATTGAAACTATAATTGATTGATTGAAATATTTCTACTTCCATTACCACTATGCAATAAAAATATGAACCTAAAAGTTCACCAATGTGTTGTTTGTTTGTTACGGGAATCACCACTTTTGAAATGTTAATTAAAGGTTGTCAAAAATATAATCAGAAAATTGAATAGGTATATATTTTTATCGATAAAACCTGATAATTATTATTTGTAGATAAGTGTTGGTTTGGATGGGGAAGTCTCCAATTAAAGGATCACAATAATTTCAAATTTGTTGACTGTTTAAAATTGGGTTGGGACGTTATAAGGTTAAAAGAACACAGGGTGTTGCAAACATATTGGCAGAATTAATACCTGGTTTTAAAGCAATACTACACGCATTCTATCATTTTTGAGTATTATTAGTATTGTTTTTGAGTAGTTTCACTTTTTTTGCAATTCAGATGCCTGGGCAGGTAAGTTTTTATGCTTGATTATCGTGTCTGCTACAACACTGACTGAAACCATAATTTTTATCTAATAAATTACGCAGGGCATAAAAAAGGCAAAAAGCTGCATATTTGGTTGCCTTTTTTGCACAGCAAAAATAACAAAAAGTTGGCTTTTTGCCGTTTTGTTATTTTAAATTAAATGAAATAAATTGCAATTTGTATAAAATATGCTATAAAGTATATATATAATGGCAATTTTAATGTATCATGTGAATAGGAAAATTGCAATAACCTCAGATTCAATCGTAATCATAATATAGCTTTCGCATGCAGCGAATGCTGTGTTCTGCAAAACGGAAAAAAGACCCAAAAAGGTAAATGGTTCCTTGCAATTATGCCGTATTATGAAAATAGTCTCGTTATGTGTATATTCATGAATGATCATATGTCAGGGAACAAAAAATGTACTCCTTTTTCACAAAAAAGGTAAAAAGTGTGCTACTTTTTCTAAAAAAGCAGGCCTTTTAACCTTTGTTATCTTATTTACATATGAAGTGGAAGTAAATGGGTAGCTACATCAAAAAAGGCAAAAAAATGACTGCTTTCAAAAAATCTTAGTCCTACCTTTTTCCGTAAAAAAGTAAAAAGCAAAAAAGGTACTTTTTTGTTCTCTGTTACATTTTGATTGAATATTAATCTTATGCATTAAGTTACTACTATATAAGAGCATTAATAGATAATGTGAGTCAAGGAACAAAAAAGCAATGCTTTTTTTACTTAAAAGGTAAAAAGGTAGCTTATTTTAAAAAAGGTACTTATTTTACCTTTTTTGCTTTTTGCTTTTTTGCCTATGCATAAAGACGTAGTCAGTCTAAAACTACTACGCAAATCAATCAAATATAAAACATTTGTAGTGTGAAATAGTGCTTTAAATCAATAGAACAATAATCTATAAATATCGGACTACAAAATAAAACTTTTTTATTATTTTTTGCAACTTTTAAGAACGTAAAAAAGCAAAAAGGTAATTCTTTTTTACAATTTGCACTTACCTTTTTTACAAAAAGCAAAAAAAGGAAAAAGCAATAAAAGGTCCTTTTTTGTTCCTTGATGTGAGTTTATTTTGCTGGTAATCGCTGAAGGTCAAAAATTAAAGTCGTATGAGTACTTGTCTGGACAGAATTGTATATGATCTCACGATTTCTATACGTCGTGCAATAAACTGAATTGCCTCTGTAAGTATGCCCTCAATGATCAGGCTCTAATCACGATAGCTAGAAATATAATCACAGTTAAACAATATACTTTGACTGTAATATTAATAAATAATTTAATGTGAGAGCCAATGTATGACTCCCGCTTAGTCAATCTCTGACTTTCCAAGATATGAACGTTTCACCCCTACAGATTTCGTTGGATAAGTTTGATGAAAAAATCCTCTATGCAGTTATAGGCAAAATTATTAGCTTTTAATGTATGTGTCACACTTGTTAATAGGTTAAAAAGGGTAGGAGGAGATTCCATTTTTCTAAAAAATAAAGTTAAAAGTAATTATAGTCGAATAATGGAGACAATCTCCGAGGAACCTCCTCGTTAATTTAATAATGCACGAAATCTTGACATTATGTTTTCTTTAGCGCAGTAACCAGTGGTTGGATTTTATAACTAACATTCCGCAAAAAGTAAAGCTTGACGATTTCTCTACAAGTAGACTACAACTCTTCTGGTTACAAGGGTTTCAATACAGCGGTTGCTACGCGGTTGCAACATATAGAAACAAAAACTTCCTAACCTAAAAAATACAGGAAATTAATTCTAAGGTGTTTGTTTCTTTATCAGAATAGGTTAAAAAAAGCAAAAATAGTGTCGGATTTATTTGTCTTCAAACGTGGTAACAGAGAAGATTATTAGTTAAGTAGAAACTTAAGTTTCCATTTTCTGGCGTTGTAAGCAAGGGAGTTGTAATAGGAATTTAACAATTGCGGACCGTTAGTTAAATCAAACCGAACAAGTTTATATTCTCAAGACCGTATTGCTAAAGTCTTAGGCTAACCTTTTTGCACGAAATTTAACCGAAACAGAAATATACTATAAGTAATATTCTCAAACCAAAGGGAAAACAATCACATGAACCCATAAAAACTTACTTCGGCCTTCACAAAAGAAACCCTAACAAAATTCTGCAGAAAATGCATGACATTATTCATAACTACCGTAAGTAATCTATAGAGCCTAGGTACTCTTGGACATGCTACTAGTCGGAATCTGCTATAAAAGCGAAAAGAACACAACCGAAAATATCTTGCACGATATAAGGCCACACATTCGACATTCACACAGCTCTGTGTACACTATCCCCATTGTATTCCATCCACTCTGCTTTATCTTGTAGTATATAAAAATATTTATCGTGTAAAACATTTTTTGTAACTGTGGTTATAACCACTGTGGCCAATTAAACACATTACCTAATTAATAAATACATTATGACTAACGCTAATCTCTACTCAGTTTTTATCATTCGAATCCACTCCTACTTTGACATTGCTTTTGTTGCATTGTATCGCCCTACTGCAATATACCACTTAACAACTGCACTGACAACCTTAAAATTATATATAAGCCATACTTGTTCTATTAGCCAGGTAAAGTAATGACGGAGATCATTATGAATAAACTATCTCTAATATATAACCACAGACTGAGATAAAACAATAAATTTACCTACCTATGTATCTATATATCTACTAGGCGGTCACAGGACCCAGGTCCTGTAGTACATGGGCCTAGTGCATCTACAAACAATTTTGCAAGAATTATGGTTTCTAGTATGCCAATTACACCGGCATTTATTTGGGTTCATCACTAATATAATGTACCGGTCACAGGACCCAAGTCCTGTTATAGTTATAAATAAAGCTAGTGTGTATTCCGGGGCAATATTGTACGATGGGTAGAATGTATTTCAAATACATAGATTTTTATGTTAATTCCAATTGACCTTTTCATGCTTTCTCATTAGGTGGGCCAGGGCCAGAAGTACAGATTTTACGTTACATTGACAGAGTCAAAAAATATTCCAAAACTTCGCCTTAGTACGGCCTAGGGTCAACCTTTTGTTCAGAAAGAGAATTTGGCTAGTGGCAAATTACTCCGGTTATCCACCACATTTTTGACTATACATACTGCCATCACTGGACAATTGACCATTTTAAGGCCGAGTTAGCCTTAATTAGCATTGTAACGTCAAGCGATAAATTAGAAAATTGAGTGTATTTTATTGTAATTTTAGCTCATCCTAAGGAAGTGAGCTTATAGAACCGCACAGTCTGTCCGTAAGTCCGTCCTTCTGTCCCCACGATAACTTTCGAATGCTATGACGGATATTTACCAAGCTTGGCAAAAAACGATGCCTATATGGACCACTGACGATCCTTATTGATTTTGAGACAAATCGGTCTATTGGTTGCTGAGATACCGCGCGCTCACTTTGTTTTATTTTGATAGTCAAAGTAGAAAATGGGTATTAAAAAGTTCAATTGCGTTTCCTATAAATTGTTTGCGGAAAATATTTCACTCCGCTCCTACCAAATTTAAGATTTGTTTTGATAGTCAAATATAACTTATTTAACTTATTTTAAAACTTTTTGATTTTGATAGTCAATTATGATCAATATTGATCTAATTTGAATTACTGTAGATTTTAGTAATCAAATCAAAATAGGCCTATTTCTACTATCATTCTACCAAAAATGTGCACATGGTCGCCTTTACTCAGGCAAGCTTCTGTTAAGGCTTGCTGTAGGTTTTGATCTCCACTCCTGTACTCAAAAAGGAGTAAAATTTGAACGTGAGTAGCGTCCAGTCCTTTTTGGCAACAGTCCATACTCATTTCCAAGCACGTACGTGCTAGGATGTGCCCAGTGGGGGAGGGGGTGCAGCGCCCCTCTCAAAGTAACGTTTCCTTATACCCCAAGTTAAAAATGTGACCCTCGTGGGTGGCCAGAGTATGTTACCGATGGCCAATATGCTATTTTAATAGAAACATATTGACTCAGGTATCGAAAATCTCATGCAACCTGCATGGTTGCTGTAAATCGGCCCTCACCCCGCCCCCAAAAGAGAGGGAGCTTACATGTTCTCAGCCAATAGAATGTCACGCTCCCTTTGGGGGCGTGGCTAATTGGCGGAGCTAAAGTGTGAAAATTAGACAGTGGGCGAGGACTGTTACACTGGAAATTAAAATTTTTTCGATGCCTACCCTAGGTAGTAGTAAGATGAAATTTTAGAATATTTTTTGACTATTGGAGTAACTCATTGAGCATACTATTATACCATTAATGTATATCGTATATTTTATACATCATGATGATCGCCATTATATTCAGGATTCCAAAAATTTACCACACAAAAAAATCGGGTAAGAACTTTTAAACAGAATTCCAATAGTTGTAAAGCAATTTTTACATGTATTTTGATGATCAGAGATTTCCAAATCTGAGGTACCCGGAGCTTAAAGTCCTGGTACATACAAACGTAAATGATCTCTTGACTACTTCATTAACTTTTTTTGAAAAAGTGCTAAAGGATCCGAGATTACTGATCCATCACCCATAAAGTATATTCAATAAAGATTCATCGGAACTTATTCTAGAGGTTATATTTAGAAATTTTCACAATTTTTTCTTTGATTGGAAGATACACGGATCACAAAATGCAAATACAGGATTATGTATCAATTTCAAGTTTCAAACTATGATATCTTCAAGCCAGAGACAAAAATGTGAAGTTTTCAAAGTATAAACTCTAGAATAAGTTTTGAAGAATCTTTTTTACATTTACTACATGGGTGTAGGACCAGTAATTTCAGATCCTTTAGGACTTTCCCAAAAAAAGTACGAATTTTCGCGATTCCCATTTACCCTCTATGATAATTTTTGTTGGTTACCTAGCACCGTCCCCATTTGTGGTAAAAACAGTCTTTTGAAATCTGCACCACTGCCTTAAACGGTGCAAAATTTGCTTTATACAGAATCGAAAACTGACTCACTTCTTTGGAAATCTAACTTTTATTAAACCAATTCAAAACATCAATGTAAATGGTCAAATTGAATTTTCCCGCACATGAAGTAATAGAAACCTTGAGCACACTGAAAGCTGGAAAAAATTTCATACAAAATGCATGCATTGTTCCTTTAATGAAATTGTTTTGTGCCTTGTAAGTAGTAGGAGACTATAGTCCGCGCTTATAAGGATAACACACGATGATATAAACAAGCATCCCTCCGGAAAATTTCACTACGCAACTCGAACAAGAAGATTATATTATAGAGTGATGTCTGGTAGGAGAGCCTAGGGAACCTGCATATATTGCGTAACGCAAAACCCACTCCACAATGTGTAACGCAAGTGCTGACTGCAACACATTTGAGTACCTCCTCTTCCCATCAACTGCACACGTAATATATGCATGTTCCTAAAAAGTAAAATGCGCAAGCCCAATTAATGTTTTCAACAATTTACCCCAACGCATACTTTCATGTGCTAAATTTATTACATGGAGGTATGCGTTGGGGTACATTATTGAAAACATTTATTCCTCTAAACAACCGAAATGAGTCGTTTCATATTATTGTAACAACAAAATAATAATAGAAATTTACATAAGAAGGTTGAATGGTGGTGAGTCGTGATTGAAGATTGAATGGAAATGGTTAGCGAAAAGGGATATTTCGTAATGATTGTAATGTGCGTATTAAAAAGCATTTCAAAACTTCTAATTCAAATTGGTTCTGTTATATCGACAAACTTATTTAACATTTTTTAGTAGAGCTGGGTTTACTTTCTTATTCCCCTATGGATCCCTTTGGCAGTGTGCACACCTTTTTGTTGAATTAAATAACAGTACTGGGTAACTAACTATTTATTCTTTAAAAATATTTATTCGTAAGTTGTACTCATAGAATTTGTACGTTTTTCCGAAATCCCAGGAAGAATATTGTTTTTCTGATTCAAAAAGGGAGCTTTTTGTTGACTTTGTGGGATTTTTTTCAAAAATGGAGTCTTTAACTGTTCCGTGCATTCGATGCTACGATCTACAGTTATTATTTTGGTTTAGGAAATTCTTTTTTAGCAGGAAGTTGGGGTTGCAGCTAATTTTGCAACCAAAAGTATATTAATTCAAATAAACTTTGTATTTACAAAGTTAACATAATAACGTAAGGGATCTTTTCGAAATTGTTTTTATTACTGTGTTGGTTGGACTGCTGAATTTCTCTTGAGGGCTAGGGTTGCTCCTAAGCTGGGTTCACTAGTTTAATATAAGATGTGTAGATAAATGACACCAGAAGATTTTGTCGGATCATTAATTTTTCCTTGATCTATTTATAATTAAGTATTCCGAATTAAGATAAAGGAAAAAATATTTAATTCCCAGTAAACCTTACCTACTTATATACATACAGCTATGTATAACATCATGCCACAATTCTTTTGGTGTTTTATCTGCGAGTAATGAGTAACAACTAATTTCTTTACGATAGATAGCTATACCGTTTAATACTGTACTTAATGTACATATCATAACCTAAGCACATTCAAAATTATCTTTTATTTTACATGTGTATATTTAAGAGCTATCACTCTGATAAAACATCAAAGAAACAGAAACACATGAGGAAATGATGATACAAATAGAACATGGTGTTAATTTTTTTAGTACAACAAACTCAAATATTCGTTTTATTTTCCTGATATATCTAGGTGAGATGAATTGAAACTAGGAAACTAAAACACTTCGTGGTTTAGTACTTGCTATTCATTAGATCTATATAGGCATGTATTACTCGTTTGAAGAATAATATGTATGAATTGATACTATAATAGTCTATGTCATGTTTAAAATTTAAAACTTTCCTCTTGGCAGCTTATAAAGGACACCCGAACGAATTACTAGCAGTCATTCGTACTAACAAGCGCCTTCTCATGTTGTAAGTTATGCCAATATTTCTTACTACATAATAAATAATCATATTTTATCGTTGTAACCATTCTTAAAAGTGTATATAAAATTATATGAATCACAAACTATAAGGATTTGTTTTTAACCATAATATAGTTAATAAGTACCACCTGACAATGAAGTTGATTCTTGGATTCATTGGACTGCTCTACGGTGTGAACGTAGTAATCGGGTATCAAAATGAAGGTCTAAAAGTTCACAATAACTATCGAAAAGCCCACAAAGTCCCTTTATTGCAACTGGACAAAAAAGTAAGTCAATATTATCACTAATAAAATATTTTATCCATTTAACATGAAAAAATAATCCTTTCCTTAAGTTTGGAAAAGAAATTGTCAAATAAATGATTTTAATAATGCAGCTACTATTTGTATGTTAACTAAAAATTATTTGTAATTTACTAGATGAATAAACAAGCCCAAGCATGCGCACAACGATTGGCGGGTATAAAGGGTCTTAAACATACAGATAAAAAGACATTAAAAAGCCTTAACCAAGGAGAAAATTTCGGTATGGCGACAACGACGGGATCGGATGTTGAAGATGTCCAAAATGAAATTCAGAGATGGTATAACGAGATCAAACTGTACGATTTCAAACGTCCTAACGGTATGACTGGAAAGGACGGGAAATTTGGCAGTGTCGGACATTTCACTCAAGTCGTGTGGAAAGACACCAAACAATTGGGAATAGGAGTAGCCCGCGCAGGAGGGAAAGCCTATGTCTGTGCTAGATATTCCCCTCCAGGTAACTTTAATAAGGCAAATAAGAAGAATGTATTTCCCAAAGGCTAAAATACTAACTCAACCTTACTTGATACCCGTTGTACAAAATTGCTTGCCATCTTCGGACCAGGATATTTCAATTAATTTCTACCTTTATTAAAAACTTCAGGTTCAATATTCAATTGTGAATTAAATTAAATGCTTGTGTTTTTCATACGCTTAAAACCCTATCAGAAAATTTATAAAATTAATAAAATATTAGACAGATATTATTTGATATCTGAAAGTCAAAGAATTTGTGGCACAGTGGGGAAAAAATGAATGTGTATTTTGGTAGCTCATAATATTAGGAGAAAACAACTTTCAGGAAAAAAATCATTTTTGCCCCTGTCAGGGGTAGGGGTGCCACAATGGCCAAAATCGGAATAATTTCTAGAAAGAGAACTAATCAACCGATTTGGATGAAACCTTTTTTAAAAATTATGTTAAATAGTACTCTAGAGAAGGTTTTAATAAAAAGTTGAAATTCGAAAAATTCGATTTTTAAAAAATAAATAAAATTTTGAAAAAATAAAATTTCGAAGAAAAATTTTTTTTCGAAAATTCTGCAGGAATGAAATGAAAGAGCTCATAAAATAACCCAGTACAAAAATGTAATATCTCCCACTTTTGCTGACCTGTACCTTACATCGGATGTCAAATATGGATTACATTGTGTTGAGGAGAATAAATACTTTATTTTGACTAAACGAATCAACAAAGTTAGAAGTAAACTTTCTCAACAACTAAGTAAAAGCATTTTCAAAAGCAATAATTTAAGATTTTTTGCAATAAAAAAATTTATGCTTCAGAAAATGTATTTAGTTGTCAAATATCGTTTATTTATTAAATCTTACTATTTAATCCGCTTTCCCTGGTAAAACAAAGAGAATCTGGCATAACTTAATGTTTTCAAATGTTATCATTCAGTATAACAACATTTGTGTGTAGCTATGTACGGAATTATAGATAACACCTTGTAAGCCTACATAATGCATTGACTAGTGCCTACGTTATACACAAGAGATGATCAGATAAGTGCCTACTTAATGCATGGTAATAATTTTTTTCTACCAAGCAGATATTTTTAATTTTTACGGTATAATAATGTTATAACGACTTATGTTCGTTATGTATTTGATGTTTATTGACAAAATAGGTCTCATTATATGAGAAATAAATGCAGTTGTGCCAAGCTAATATACTTATATTTATATTAGACCACTGATATAATTTACATGTCAGCAAAAACAGGAGATATTATATTTTTGTACTGGGTTATTTTATGAGCTCTTTCATTTCATTCCTGCAGAATTTTCGAAAAAAAAATTTTTCTTCGAAATTTTATTTTTTCAAAATTTTATTTATTTTTTAAAAATCGAATTTTTCGAATTTCAACTTTTTATTAAAACCTTCTCTAGAGTACTATTTAACATAATTTTTAAAAAAGGTTTCATCCAAATCGGTTGATTAGTTCTCTTTCTAGAAATTATTCCGATTTTGGCCATTGTGGCACCCCTACCCCTGACAGGGGCAAAAATGATTTTTTTCCTGAAAGTTGTTTTCTCCTAATATTATGAGCTACCAAAATACACATTCATTTTTTCCCCACTGTGCCACAAATTCTTTGACTTTCAGATATCAAATAATATCTGTCATTAACGCAATTGCTAATACTCCGATGGCATACAAGTTATTCCTGAAAACTAGCAAGAAGTATATGATTAAATAAACCAACAAGAAGTTAACGCTATAGCTGCCTGTGAACAATAAAAATATGCAGTATTTCCTGATTACAGTTTTACAGTTATAAAGTCATGTAGTTACATAAATCGATCATTGCAACAGTCATGTCGCATCTAAGTGCGGCCTAGACTACATGACTAGGCCTACGTCCTACCATCAGGGACCAGTTATATTCCATTGGCCTGGTAACAGTGCGGTTGGTTTTAGCACCGTCCTTAACAGTTACACGTCTTGTATTAGTGTAGTAATTAGGTGTCATTTTCTTAATTCGTAATTAATTTTTCTAAATCTAAGTGATGCATGATACATTGTTGCCAAATAAAAATTTACAAGATTGTATTGCAAATCTCCTCTGATATGGGTAACCAAAACTCAAAATGTCCCAAATGGGACATGTCATGTATTCTAGTAAAGAAAATTACATGATTGATTCATCTCATTAAAATATGTCATTAAAATGAAAATGTACTCTGAAGTTTGAAAAAGTTGATATGCTATAAAACGCACTGATATGCATTCATTAACTTAATAACATTAATGTTTGAGATTGTCATTTTTCTAAGATTTCTGACCTTCAGAAAAGAACACTTGAACTCAACTAAATGTAAATGAATTCAAATTCTAAAATTGTAATCATGGAAATATTTTTATATTATTTCCTACTAACAAAGTAACAAAAAGTACTTTCAGATATTCTTTTGTTCAAATGAAATTACTTTTAAGGTACCTACTATTTCAGAAAGCAATGCTACGTCAAAAATAAATAATAAAATAAGCAGCAATAATAAATAATATTTCAAATAGCATATTTCATTGGGTTGGAGTTCTATGATAGTTTATTGAGTCGTAAGGACCTCACCAAGTTTGTAGGAAAAATTTGCATACACATGGAGTAATTATAACTACATAAAGTTTTATTAATTTTAAATTATTGTTTTCTAATTAGCTTTTTAAGCAATATAAAACATACTAAACACAAGCGTTTAATTTAACACACAATTGATTATTGACCCTGATTTGACTATTATTTTTGACATTGGAATTATTTGATATCTCTCGTTTTAAAATTTAGCAAGTAATTTTATATGATGTATATCAAGTAAGAATAATTTAGTGTTTTATCCAATAGGGAGTACATTCTGCTTGTACGCATTATTGAAGTTACCTCGGGGATAATACCGAGCACAGACAAAGGCATTCCTCCCTGAGTGGGCTATTCCAATTCCCAATTGTTTGGAGTCTTTCCACACGACTTGAGTGAAATGCCCAACTTTTTTCCCGCCTTTTCCAACTAGGCTCTTTGGATTTTTGAAGTCGTAAAAATTGATTTCGTCGTACCATCTCTTAACTTAACTTAACAAGTTTCTGGCTGATCATGACTTAGTGAATGCTAAAATTGAGTTTGATGTAGTTAAACGTGAAACAAAAACTATTTTTATAAGAAAAATGACTGATAAAACAATGATGAGTGCTATACAAAATATTGATCAAATAAGTTGCCTAAATGATAATGCTGAACAGCTAGATGATAAGGTAGATAATTTTACTAAAAATATTTTGAAGATTATGGATGATTATGCTCCATATAAACCTATTCGTATTAGTAATAAAAATTCTCGTAAATACCTCACAGTTGAAACTCGTGAGTTAAAAAGAAAAAGGGATAATGCTTATAAAGCCTTGAAAAAAAGTAAATCTATCTCAAACAAAGTTACCCTAAAAAATTTAAACAATAGGCTAAAGAAAAGTATAAAACTTGATACAAAAGATTTTATGAATAAACAAATAGAAGAGAAAGGTGTACATAATGCATTGAAAGGTATACTTGCGATAGGAAAGAAAAACGATCAATGTAATATAGATATCGATGTTAATTGTATTAATGATTATTTTGTTAATATCTGTACTAGTAGTAATGATAAGCTAATAGTACCTGAAAAACCTAACAAATTAGCTAAGGTGACCACTCAATTTAAATTATCAAATGTGTCTATGACTGAAATGCAACTTACATGGAAAATGCTTCAGAAGAAAAATAGTAGATCAACTGATTATTTAGAATTAAGTCCTAGCTACCTAAATTATTTATTACAATCACATGTTACTAAGATTGCGCTACTTAATATAATTAACCAAAGTATTTTAGAAAATAATATGTGTGATAAACTTAAAATATCAAAAGTTACTCCAGTTCAAAAAATTAAAGATTCAACAGAAATAAGTGATTTAAGACCGGTCAGTACTCAAACAATAATTTCTAAAGTAATTGAAAAATGTATCTATAATCAACTTATAGATTATGTAGAAACTAATAATATACTTATAAATACACAATTTGGATTTAGACGTAAACATTCTACCCAACATGCACAAATCGCGCTCACAGATATGTTATTTCAAAATATAGTAAAGGGTAATGTTAACATAATTCTGTCGCTAGATGTCTCTAAAGCGTTTGACAAGGTGGCCAGAGAAATCTTAAAAACCAAATTATCTTGGTATGGTATTGACCCGGAATGGTTTAATTCTTATTTATGTGATAGAAAACAGTATGTATGTACTAATAATAACGTTTCTGACATAAAAAGAGTGAATCTCGGTTTACCCCAAGGTTCTGTGCTAGGAGGTCTGTTGTTTTCATTGCTAGTAAATGATTTGCCATTATGTATAATAAATAGTCTAGTCATACAATTTGCAGATGACAATCAATTAATTATATCTGGTCACCCTGACCATATCCAATTATTATTGTCTAAGTTATCTGAGGATCTAGAATGTGTAGAAAAATGGATGAATGATAATCATATGTCCCTTAATGTTAAAAAAACTAAGATGCTGATAGTAGCTAGTCCATTTGTATTAAGTAAGCTTGGTGATGTTACTTTAAAATATCAAAATGTTATTGTGAAGACTGAAAAAGAGTTAAAAGTATTGGGACTTATTATTGATAATAAGTTAAACTGGACTAGCCATGTTTCACATGTTACCAATAAATGTAATTCAATAATATGGTCAGTATATCCAGTACAAAATTTGTTTACCAAACTAAATAGAAAACTAATAATAAATGCCTATGTAATGTCAATTATAAGATATATGATAGCAATTTGGGGTACTACAAATAAAGGTAATATGAAATTAATCGAGAATATTATTAGAAGGGCTGGCAGATATGTACTAGGTATTTTTAAATATGACAATGTTAAAAAGCCTATATCTGTTGAAATTAATTGGCTATTTCCAAACTATCTGTATAAATTTGAACTCCTTAAAGTAACCTACGTAATTTTAAATATTGTAGACTGCCCACCTTATTTTGAAAATTACTTGAAAATTGAGAACGTTGTAACGCGAAATACAAGATCGAAAACATATAATTATATAATTAAATCCAATAGAATTTCTAGCTATGACAATAGACAATTTTCAAACCAAGCTACAACTGAGTGGCTAACGATACCAGATTATATTAAGAATAGTAAATCTCTAAACATATTTAAAAAAGAGTTATTTAAATACTATCTTGATATTCAAGTAAATGAGTCTGATGATAATAACTATACTATAAGTGATTTTTCTAGCTATGATGAGACGATTGAGGAAGTTGTGCAATATTTCACTTTATATTGATTGTGTTAATACTAAATTGTTAGAACTAAATGTGTATATAGATTGACAACAAAAATGCATTTATATTGAGCAATGTCTGTAAGTGCATTAACAGCACCAATTACCTTCCTAGGAAGGAAGCTGTTTCTTATATAAATAATAATAATAACTGCAGCTTCGACATCTTTAGCATCTGATCCCGTTGTTGTCCACACACCCAGATTTTCTCCTTGTTTTAGGCTCCTGAGTATTTCTTTGTCTGTATGAACAAGTTTCTGTGAGCCTCCTTTGTTTAGTTTAGCCACTCTCTCTGCGCATTCCTTGGCTTGTTGATTCAGCTAGTAAATGATAAATATTTTGGTTATTTTACCATCTCATTAACAACTGCATCATAAACGTTTGATCCTTGGCCAACAATTAAGGCTAGAAACAGTATTGCCTTACCTTCGGATCCAGTTGCAAAGCAGATACACCATGCTCTTTCCGATATTTATTGTGAAGATTGCGACCTTCATTTTGGTACCCGATTACTACGTTTACGACGCAGAGCAGTCCCATTAATCCAAGAACTAACTTCATTGTCAATGGAGACTTTCAACTTAGAAGTTGTGCTGTTTATAAATCATAAAATTTTTATTAAGCGGTGCAAATGTACCGTTTCTATCCTTTTGGTAGAAAATGAAATGAATGAAATGAAAATGAAATGAATGAAAATGTACTGGAAGTTTTAATAATCATTTTGAATGTTTTTGGTAACTATAAAGATTGACATAAAAATCTTCTAAAAATAAATTTAGATGATTTTGAGAATAGTTACGACACTTAAAATGACTGTCAAGAATACAGAAAATAGTTTGACATAATTTACAACTTACCAATAAGTAGGTACTTGTTTGTACGAATGACCATTAGTAATTAATTCGGTTGTCTTTTATACGCTACCAAGAGGAAAGTTTTAAAAATGGCTTACAATATTATAATATCAGTGCATATCTAAAGTTCTCCAACCGTGTAACACATTTCTATAGATCTAATGAATAGCAAGTGTTATATTAAACCGCTAAGTATTTCAGTTTCCTAACTTCAATTCATCTCACCTATAGATATATCAGGAAAATAAAAAAATAATATTTGTAAGACACCATTTCCGTTCCTTTTGTGTCATCATTTCCTCAAAAGTTTCGTAAATGTTTATTAACAACAATATTTTCAAAATATCTGCAAAATTAAAAATAATTTTGAATGTGCTAAAGATATTTACGTAACAACCTTAAGTACAAAAATAATAATTGGTATTGTATCCTAAAGATCGTAAAGAAATTAGCATAAAAATACAGGGGAAGAATGTATGTTACATCCAAGTAAGTAAAACAGAGTCCAATTTGTACGTTTTTCTTTGCTTAATGCTTGTGGCAATCAAATGTCTTTCTATTTTAAGGTACTTATGAAGAGTTTGTACTTTATATGTATATAGTTTCTGTTTTGGGCTGTAGCAAAGAATTGGAAAAGACGAATGGTTATTTATGATCGTGAAGCTTGTTACCTCTGGTAAATAAACTGAAGACGAAGATGAGGAATAAGAAGTCACAAACTACAGAATAGAATATAGTATTCCAAGAGTTCTGTGTTTATTCTTAGTTTATGGCACGTTGAATACAATAAATCTCGTCGTCTCACTGTGGGTCTCGTACTAGTTGATTGAGCAACTTAAGCCGGTTGACAGAGCAACGTAACACTTGACCACACAAGCGAGAGAGTAAAATAGTACTGAAATTACATTGATTTTCTTGCAGTATTTATAGTAAATTGAATACATGAGACAGGTACGAATAGAAAGGAATTGAATACATAATTTGTGGCGGTTGTTAAATAATGTGAATTACAAGTCTAGGATAGGAAGTTATATAACAAGTCAAATTTCCTTATAATTATAGGAAAGGTCACATACATACAATAAAAGAGTAGGAATCCTAACATCGGGGATTAACCGCATTAACATAACATTTAAATTAGTACAATTATTATCCACATAAAGACTATAGTTTCGGAATGAATAGATAACGCGTAGAAAAGATAGGACAAACTTAGAGAGGTAATGTTAAATACATATAATGGTTCGAGCAAGTAGCGGACAGAAAACTTTACATAACATATTCATAAATGATAATTGTCGTCAGGTCATATAATTTTGACCAATGAGAATTTAGTACCTAATCACTTAGTTTGCTTACACGTGTGGTCATAAACATAAAGAACTTACATAAATTAACAATGCATACATGACATTACAACTTGTCTTGAGTCATATGAAATGTTCACTTACTATAGGAAATATCCTTACACGATGGGTATACTGTAAATACACGGTGGTGACGGTGGTGATACGGTGGTGATACGGTGGGGTTTTTGGTGGTGTCACGGTGGGGTTTTTGGTGGTGTTATTTTACATATACGTAATGACACACGTACTCTTGTTCGTCTGAACAGTTTCTTTGATGGAAAACGACGCATCCATTCTTACTTAAATTATACTTTTAGCCTGGAATATTCGCCCCTTAGCTGGTCAAAATTATTTTCAGCCGACTAAGAGAGCAGTGACCTTGTAGTCGTTACGAATTTAAGTAAGAGAGAATCCATTATGGACCATAATTTATGGTATAGGTACTTTACCTATTTTATTATCAAAGTAAATCAATGCCGTTGTTATTTATCATTATAAACGATTTAATATATAAATGATGTGTAGATATAGATGATAGAAGAGCACCAGGGAAAAATGATTTTGTCGGTTCGTTAATCCTTCCTTAATTTATTTATAATCAAGTATTCCGAGTTAAGTCAAAGGAAAAAAATATTTAATTCCCCGGAAACCTTACCTACTTACATTTAACTTAGTGTAACATGATACATTCTTTCTTACTTATGCTAAACCGCCACGCTATACCATCACTTAGCCACAAAAGACATTAAAGTCACATCTTGCACGCCAAAAACTACAGTATTGGTAAGTATGGATGTTTCCCTCCAAGACAATTATAAAGAAGAAATGCTTTGAAAGGTCCATTAAAAACAGAAGCTTTATTGGCAAAATATAAATGGTCAAATCTGGATTATAGTTTTGGTATTCTATCCTTGATCATCCATGATTATAATAATATGTTGATCAGAGCGAAGATATTAATGGAAATCGGTCACTATATGTGCGGTGGCTCTCATTTAGGCCACATACTACATAATCACCACCATTTAGCAAGAAAAACCTAAAAGCTAAACTGTTTTCCTTTGGAAGAAGCATATAAACTCTTCTGGAGTTTTTATCTGCTAGTAATTAATTTCTATACGATACTTTATGTACCGAATGTTACGCACCAAGTTAAGCACGTTCAAAATAATCTTTTGTTTTCCAGATATATTTAGGAAACATCGTTCTGATAAAACATTAAAGAAACACAGGAGGAAATGATGATACAAAAGGGACGGAAATGGTATGACAACGAATTCAAGTATTTTTTATTTTCCTGATATATCTAGGTGAGATGAATTGAAACTAGGAAATTAAAATACTATGCGGTTTAATATAACACTTGCTGTTCATTAGATCTATAGGAATGTGTTACACCTTTGGAGAAGTTTAGATACGCACTGACATTATACTTAGTAGTGTTAGCCATTTTTAATAGACTAAAAATTTCCTCTTGGTAGCGTATAAAAGACAACCGAATTGATCACTAGTAATCATTCGTACTAACAAGTGCCTACTTATTTGGTAAGCTCTAAGCCATATTCTTCCAATATTTATTCCGTACTCTATATATATTTTAATGTCGTAACCATTTGTGAAATTAGTATTCAGTATTCAATTATTAGGGTTTGTTTCAAACATAGTAGCTACCAAAATATTGAAACTGTTTATTAATATTTCCAGAATGTAATAACCTTCTATCAAACAGATAGAAACTATAAAATTATTAAATTGCTTAATAGTAACAATTGTGATTTTTATTTAGCACAACCTATAAGTTGAACGTCTTGATGGACAATGAAGTTGATTCTTGGATTCATTGGACTTTTCTACGTCGTGAACGTAGTACTCGGGTTTCAAAATCAAGGTCGAGACCTTCACAATAAATATCGAAAAGCCCACAGAGTCCCTTTATTGCAACTGGACAAAAAAGTAGGTCAATATTGTACTAATTAAATAATTTTGCCATTTAACATATTCAGATATTTCCTGCCTCAATTTTGGACTAAGAATTAAGAATAAAATAAAATAATTCTAATGATGTAGCTACTAACTGTATGGTAAATTAATTGAAAATAATTTTTATTTACTAGCTGAATCAACAAGCCCAAGAATGCGCAAAAAGAATTGCGGGTATAAGAAATCTTGTACACACAGATAGACAAATATTGGGGAGCCTAAACCAAGGAGAAAATCTAAGTTTTGCTACATCGACAGGATCGGATGTTAAAGATGTCCAAAATGCAATCCAGGAATGGTATAACGAGGTCAAGCTTTATGATTTCAATCGCCCGAACGGCATCACTGGGAAAGATGGGAAATTAGGAAGTGTCGGACATTTCACTCAAGTCGTTTGGAAAGCCTCCAAACAATTGGGAATTGGAATAGCTCACGCAGGGGGAAATGCCTATGTCTGTGCACGATATTACCCTATGGGTAACTTCAATAATGGGAATAAGCAGAATGTTTTTCCCAGCGGATAATTTATTAAATCACTCTTTCTTCCCATATCCTACAAAATGCTTTGTTACTGATGAACCAGAAAATTTCAAATTATTTCGATATCAAAAACTTTAGCCAATTAAGGTTAAATATTCAATTTTGTATTAAATTAAACGCTTGTGTGTTGGCATGTTTTATACTGCTTAATAACTATTTGCAACCAGACATTTAAAAGTAATAAGAACTCAATGCAATTATAAATATTGCCCGTGAGTACAAATTATATTTGTCGATTTAATCACAGGTCTTAAAAATTTAATAAAACATCAAAGCATTCCAATCCAGCAAGTTAAAGCTTGCTTGATTAAATATTCTATTTCAAGTAGAAATATAGATTATACGATTGTACCAAGTTCAAAGTTCAATGTTTTTTAACTTACATTTAACTATGCCACCAAACATTGCCACAAAATTGAGAAGGGATCACCCAAAGTAATGAGCAGTTCTGTTTCTCAAATAAAAAGCAGCAGAAATGCAGGTTTCAGCATATTCATGCACAGCTTTCAATTGCAACCCAAATTCTGCCGTGTAAAGTCTCCATGAAAACCTTTGTTTGTATCAATTGCCGAGTTTCATCTTGTTTGCGACAGCTCCTTTCTTTCATCTGGATCTATCTCATCAATCATCTATATATAAATATTCCCTCTATCATATCTGTGGAAGCAATAGTCGCAGGCACGGTGCAACCATCACAGACTTTCGTACTAATAAAATACTAATTATTGTTATAGTAGGTTCAGCTTTGGAACAAAATGACACTCATAAGTGTCACACCGTACTGTTAGATTAGACCATTTGAATCAGCACAAAAACTATCACTTAAACTGCTACCCATCATATTAGTAGTTGTCATTAAACTTTCACAGGTATGACTAACGTATTACATAAAATTACGAAATCAAATCAATAATTACAAAAATATAATTTTAATTGAGATTATAGCAAATATAACATAATATTGATTGAGCCCTGATTTTGATTTAACACACGATAATCCAGAATTTTAAAACATTCATTCACAATGTTATTACGGTGCAAATGGTGTACTGTCTACTTAAGTATCCTGGGGAATGCATTTCATATTCCCCCAAAATTTGCGTTGTACCTTTTCAGTACTGTACTTTATTCAGGATTTATTAGCTTTTAGTAACTATGGTAAGTTGCACAGAAAAGTAAGCACAAAATTTGCGCGAAAATCATACCGATCCCCCAGATTACTTACGTAGGGAGTAGTATTAGTTTTGCAGTGTATTTGCGCATACAAGATACCCCTTTAAAATTTAAAATGCTTAAAATTTTTTGTGATTTGGATGATTAGATTATTATTCTTTTTGTATGTAATTGCTTTCTTGTTTAATTAGTTTGTATAGCTATTTAGAATTCGATTCATCTTATAATTTACTGAGAACAAGCAATGTCACTAGGACTGAGAATATACCTTCACGTAGTCATCAAGCATAGAATGTCTTTGCATTTGACTGCTCGAAGTGGGCCGTAACTCGTAACGAATTTCAAAGGCTTTCAAGCAGGAAAGTTTCTTTTGGTAAAAGTTAATGGACATCAATGTATTTAGTACTTAATTAAGCGCCGCACGTATAACAGGCGTACATTGAGATATTAAATATTCAAGGGGAATTGGTCATTTCACAAAACCTATCATAGAAACTGATTAATGTGTATTAATTTTGAAAACAATTTAGACGGACTGAAAGGTTAAACAAGATATAAGGAAATAAATTAAGATCTATATCTTTTATTGACATTCAAGAGGCGCAGTCGAGTGGATGTTATAATTATCTCTCAAAGCGAGATCTAATTTTTCTTTAATTATCTCAAATTCCGCATTTACTGGATTTAATAACAAAATGCAATAACTCCGATGCTGGATGGATTTCATTTCGCCATATCGGCTGTCTATATGCGAAATTGTGGTCCATATTTGAAACCAGAATGTACATTATTGTATTATTGTATTATCATTACTTGGCGAGTTAGTTAGAGTTACACAATGGTTGTATTCTGATTAAAATTTTCCACATTTGATGGTAAACAGGTTCCCCAAAAACCGAAATCGGGTAATTAAATTGAAATGTCAATATCTCAATCAAAGTAAGTTCAACCTAGGGCGCTAAAATTCCACCATAAATACCAAGTAAATTTATGCATAGAATTATGTACTGGATATGCTTTGAGGGCACAAGGTATATTTACTACCTCTTTCGGCAATACAACATTTATTAATACTGATTCGGGCATCTATAATGGCTCGTTAGTAAAACTAAAGACGCTTCTAGATTAGCTAGCAGCAGTAGCTTGGTTAGTAGAGCGTTCGGAGCTCTAGGCCACTATTTAAGAGCTCTCGGGTTCGGTTCCTACCATAGGGATTGCTAGCTGGGTGACTTTTCGGCTCGGTGAAGGTACGGGGATGTCATCCGTGGGAGGGGTGGGTTAATTTCCATAAATGCTGTAAAAAGCTGCCTCATCCCTAAAAGTGCCACATAGTTATATTGTAACAGCGACACTCCACTGGCACGAGTGTCTATCCTTGGAAAGGCAGATTGGTAAGGCTTTACCCACTATAACTCTGTTAAACCTGGATAGGAATCCACCTTTCTTTTATCTGCAAATGCAGAAGGAGCCAACAAGTCAGGGGAGGAAGAGCAGTGACAAGCTACAAAGGTTGCCAACTGATTCAGTACCGTGGTGTCTGATGGTCCCTATGTTGACTATAAAGCTGAACTTTAACTTTAACCAGACTATATTTTACTGCGAACAAGCAATGTGACCAGACCTGAAAAAATAGCTTCATAATGATCCAGGATATGTTTGTATTTGACAGCATGTAGTTGGCCGTATCGAATTCCAAAGATTTTCAAGCTTGAAATTTTCTTTTCATAGAAGTTGTTCATGTTAGATGTTTTACTCACTCTGTGCAAAAAAGACGTACAGCTTGCATGACAATTTGCACAAACAACAAGAGATATTGTTATCAAGGAAATTGCCACTATAAACAGAACCACAAATGACAAATATTCATGAACGGGTAAATATTTGTAAAATTTGATTAGGCAGAAAAGCAGGATTACTGAGCAGAAACAAAGCATAACAGCGAAAACACAAACAAATGATGAATCGCAGTTTTCATTGAACATTCCTATCAGGAGATACATACGAGTGTACATTTTGACTTTCTTTCTAAGTGAACTTGATTCATTTCTTTTAAAACCAAAATTATCTATCAACTTATGCTTAAATATAAGAATTTAATTAATTTTAATTAATTTGAAATGAAAACTCTAATGAACTTTAAATTTTGTAGCCAGATGTAGTTTTTTGCCGAATACACTGCAATGTATTGAAGACCGAAAGCAAAAGAATTGCCACTACTTCCAACTAGGAAAATGTACATTGTGGTAATAATCAAATACATTGGAAAATTTACTACTCCATTGTGCAGTAAGAAATTTGTGAACATGTGTTGTCCAGGGAATAAATACACGGTAGCGGTGAAGACGACGGCTTGAAGTGTGAGGATTACAAACCACCATTTAGCCATGAACATTTTAAATTTAAAATGCTTGGAAGAGCACGCAAACCAACCATCCCAGTCATCTAATCAATAAATTATATTGAATAACATGCAAATATAAACGTTTGAATTTATATATGTAATAATAATAAATTATTAAATCTTACCTTCTTTTTCACAAAACAACCCCGACTTGAACAACTGATTTAGTACGTCCACAATTTCATTTCCCTTCTTTAGTAAACTGAATAAAACTAGTGATATTAGCAAGTGTCCTGATCCATAGATACCATGCAGCACAAATAATTTGCACTATATTAGGACTTGTATAATTTTGAAAAATATAAAAAATTCAAAAACAGCAAATCCGAAGTGACATATGCCCAAAATTTTCAGAAGGAGGATTTGTGATTTATTCTGTGTCATTTTGAATTTTCTGGTGGACTTTGTCCATGTAAAAGGCGTGGCTCCCATTCTGAAAGCAGTATTCATTGTCTTGCCGAAATTGTGTAAAAAATCATTTTCAGTTTCCTTGCTTAGTCCCAGCAAACCACGTCCCTTCAAATAATGTTCATTAGATCATCATTTGACAATCAGTGTCATCAGAACCTCATCTGTATCATACAATGATGGGGAGCGGAACATCATTTGAATGTTCAGCAATGATTGCAAGACGCGATGCTGCGCTGTGTATCATCCAAGTACCCTCCAAACTATATCATACGCAGCGGACACCTCATCATTCATGCGAGTCTGCGCTATGCATCATCAAAGTACGATCCAGATTACATCCTAAGTAGCGGACGTCTCAACATTCTTCGTTGCGCATGCGATTCTGGCAAGCCAACCTTGTGGTTGGCGGTTTGCATAATTTATCGGCCATTTCAAGTTGTTTCTGAATCGTGCATGCTGTTAATTTACGTTATCAATTTTGACAACTGAAAACTTTTTCAGGTTTGATTATTTTATTTTGATAGGTTGGTTTAGGTTGACTTCAAAGGTACTGTGATTTTATCTACCTTTAATTTAAATATAATTTTACTGTCAAGTCTGTGATCAATTGAAAACTAATGTCACCTGATATTTTCGCCACTTTAATAGTTTGTTTTCAGGTTTTCTAATTTTTAAGCAACAACATTTTTGGTAATTAACCTCAAGTTCAAAAGGATCTATTAATTTGATGTGAATATTGGTACATTTTCCATTTAGTGCGCCAAATATATAATAATAATTGGTATGATAATAAAATGTAATTTTCAATTTTAAAATAGTCCCCCTCGATAAAATGGGAAAGAGAGTCGGTCGGTTTTATGATCCCTGTTCAGTAACTCCAGCCCATAAACGGAGGAAAATTGCAAAAGAAGTAAAATGCATTATGGACACTATTCAGGCAGAAAGCAGCTCATTGATACAGTGTACACCATCAAAACCACGAAATGATAATTTTGTGCCCAGAAAATTAAATTTTTGTACAAACACCACCATATACAGTGAAAGTGAACTAGATCAGTTTTCCGGAATTGAAACTGAAACAAACTCTTCTACCGTTGATGAAGAATTAACTGACTTTAGCAGTGAAAGTGACTTCAATTTTGCAAATAACATATCAGATGCTGAACCCTCCATCGGAAATGAGTCAGTGAATGAAGATGATAATCTAAATACCGAAGATAATAGTGATAATACTGATTCACTAATACCGCAAAAAATTAAGGAATGGGCTTTGGAGACGGGTATTCGAGGAAACAAGTTAACATTACTGCTAAAAAAACTTCGTGAAGGAGGAGTGAAGAATTTACCGTCCGATGGAAGAACTTTACTTCAAATTAGAAGAGACGTCAAATTAGGGGAATTTTCTGATGGGCAGTATTATTATTTCGGAATGGAAATAAATATAAGACACCTGTTGCGGGATATGGTTGTCTTACCGGTAGAAATGGAACTCCGTTTCAACATTGACGGACTGCCGTTATTTAAAAGTGACCAAACTCAATTTTGGTGCATCCTTGGCTCTACAAATATTCAACGATCAGTAGTGTTTCCAGTAGCTATATTTCAAGGATATAAGAAACCCAATTTAGATAGTTTTCTCAATCCGTTTATATTAGAATTAAATAACATCAAAAATAGTGGGTTGGAATTTAGAGGACAAAATATAAAAATAAAGATGGGACCAATTATGTGCGACGCTCCTGCCAAAGCCTACGTTAAAAACATTGTGCAGTTTAGTGGTTATTATGGCTGCGATTACTGCTGTCAAAAAGGAGACTACGTTAAAAGTGTAGTGTTTCCTGATACAGAGTCTATTTTACGAACTGACGAAAATTTTCGGGAACGACGTCAGGAAAGTCATCACAAAGGAAAATCGCCTTTTGAAAAACTATTGTTTGTTGATATGGTTTACCACTTTGTTCACGACTCATTACATTTAATCTGTCTTGGAGTATGCAAACGTTTAGTGAAAATGTGGTTTAATGAAGCAAAAGGACACTATCGAGTTAAAGGTTCGTTAGCTACAATTGCTTCAAACAAAATGGTTCATGCGGCAAAATATAAACCATTAGAATTTAACCGAGCTCCAAGAAGTTTCCAATTATTTAAGTTATTTAAAGGACACGAATGGCAACACGTGGTGCTTTACTATGGTATTGTTGTCTTTAAAGATGTAATTTCAAGTTCACATTATGAGCATTTTTTATTACTTCACACAGCAATATACATCTTGTCATGCAACGGGTTGCTGAATAAACTCAATTTAGCAGAACAGTTTTTGTTAAAGTTTGTCAATGACGGTAGGTTGATTTACGGATTAGAATACATGGTATACAACACACACAGCTTGCTACACTTAGGTACAGATGTACGAAACTGGGGTGTTCTTTCCAACTTTAGCGCGTACCCCTTTGAATCGTTTTTGGGGAAGTTAAAGTCCATGTTAAGGAAGCCAAATCATCCCTTATCCCAAGTAGTACTAAGTATTCTTGCATGTTTTGACAACAAAACGGACATTGTCAAAATCAAAAAACAAACAGAGAGTTGGGAGCCTTCTAAACTTCATGTAACTGGTCCACTGGCAGATATTAGTGACGCAATGCAATACCATAAGTTGGAAGGACCATTTTTTTCTATTATATGCAAAAATGGAGACAACATCTATATAACTACAAAACAAGATATAATTTTAGTTGTGAACATTCTGCAGATCAATTCAGATTTTATATTGTTGGCAAAAAAGTTTGGAACAAAAAAGGATTGTTACAAAAGCCCGATTAAATCTAGTGAGTTAGATATTTACTCTGTTTCAGAGTTAAAAGACAAAATCGCAAAATATAACTTGGTTGACATTAAGTGCAAAATGTGCGTCGTACCAGAAGGAAATGAAAAATATATAGTGATCCCATTAGTTCACTGTATTTAAAATGGTGCCCTTAAAAAACTGCTAAATTTATATTCTTATTATCTATTTTTTATCGTATTAGAACAATGTTTCATGCTGTGGAATTCACTAGTGGAGAAACTGATGAAACCAGTACAGTGGCTGTTGCACTGGACACGTGGATTGAAAAAATAAATGGCGAATACCTGTGCTGGTGGCCAAATGGAGTAACGAACTCCGACCAGTTAAATAAATTGTACAACAAACGTGTGGCGCCAGACAATAAGAGTTGGACTCTTTTCAACTGCGTAATCCATGCTACAAAAGGTACTGACATTCTGGGGCTATTCATTAAAATTAAGTCATAAATCATTTTAATTTAAGTTATGTCATATCACTCAGCTTATCAAAATAATATAATGTATTATTATAATTACCAGATACACTTATGCTGGCCAACAGAAAAGTAGAGAAAATTGTCAATGCCAAGTCTGATAATTTTGAAGATGCCGTGGCTACAACGGACGATGAAACGTCAAAACGTTCACGTGCCACAAGAAAAAGAAAAATGTTCGTCGACTCGCCCTGCTCCTCTCAAAGAAGTCAGTTAACAAAAACTAAAACGATTCAACCCTCTCCTAGTCAACCCAAAATTGTCCCAGTGCAGGAAATTGTGGCATACGTTAACAGGGAAATAACAGAAGTTCCTCCAGGAAACGCTCCTACTATTCCTCAAAATTTAGCCGCTCAAACTCCCGTTCTTACTCCTGGAGAAATTTTAAATGAAACGAAATATGAAATTATATTGGATGGCGAAGTTAACAATTCTCCCACAGCTGCAAAATTATTTCGAAACAATCCTGTTCCTGAGGGAGTTTTCCGAAAGTATTGTGAGTATTTTTTCTTTACAAAACCTTTTTGTGTACAGATTTGAATCCATAATATATATTAATTTCAATGCAGACATTCTCAAAATAATATTGCTAATGGGTATTTAAAATAATGTATTTTAGGTCTTAAGCTGCTCTCAGAAATGAAAAGTCTCAAAGCTGAGGTAGCTAATTTGCGAAAGGACATCTCTTCTTTTAAAGATGAACGAAATCCAGTGACTGAGCAATTTGAAGCGCCAGATTTTACAAAAGAATGGCCACTTCATGAATCAGAGATGTTTCAAGCTCAAGAGAAATTACTTCTTGACAATAACCTCCACCAAACATCGGTAAGTAAGGTAGTGGAATAATTGACTGCTAAATCATTAAATTTACTTTAAACTGACTAAACGTCATTAATTTAATTTTCATTTAATAGATATCTTGGATGGTTCAAACATTTACTGAAAAATTCGGACAAATGGCTAGAGGCATACTAACCAAAATGCTGAGTGTGGAGATGCAGCAAAAGTTCACATTTAGCGAAAAGGCAAAATCACCGCTGATGAAATTTGAAAGTACGAAGTCTTACTTGTTGATAAAAGGTGTGTGTGAAGCCTATTATTATTTCATATTGTGTTTCTTTTTGTAAATTAAGTCAAAGGTTATTATAAAGGGTTACAAAATAATTTTCTACATTTTTTTCAGATTCTGTGAAGGCAAGTTTTCCTACGGCTGAATCATCGGACATCAGATCATGCATTCAAAACTGGCTGCAGCATAAAACAGACAGGAAACAAGAAAATAAAAGGGTCAAAGTTAATGCTACAGAAAATCAATAAAATTACAATATATAAGTGTGTACTAAAATAGTTCTTGCAATATTTTATATTCTTATAGTATAGTAGAATCTGCTTATTTTTATAGAAACTAGCAATTATTATTTTTTAAGTGAATTTAAACAATGTTAGAACAAATGTATAACTAAATGTGGATTAATGGAAATTAATTATATATTGGAATCCATTTTTATATTGTATAAACTGATGAACGTTGTAAAAGTAGTTTTTTATAAATTGTTTTAAAACGTAAATAAAATTTGTGCTTTAAAAGTGAAATAAACTGCCAATAATATCAAAATTGTTTGATTGCCGCCTTATTTTAATAGCATCACATGACATCCTATAATATCCTCAAAATGGCATCCATAAGATATCCGATGATCATCCTAAATGCATCCATGAGATATCCGAGGATCATCATAAATACATCCATAAGATATCCGAGGATCATCCTAAATGCATCCATAATGTATCCTAAGACCATCATATGCGGCATCTTTAGGACATCCATATGTCATCATACTGAATGCTCAGTCGAGGCTTTCAAAACGTGCACCAGGATGCCCAGACTGTTAATCTGCAGATATCATCTTCAGACAACATTCTGACATCGTGATTGTCATCATTTTGATCATCAAGGGATCAGATGTGGTTTGCTGGGGTGTTTGGGCATCTTTTATAGAGTGGAAGACTGCTAGAAATAATCTTTGGGTTGTTACAATGATTCTACCGTGCATTTTTATTTTTTGCTAGATAATTTCGAAAAAATAATGGTATACACCAGGCGAATAACTAAATGACGATTTTCAAACTACCTATGCTATTTAAATTCAAGTTTAGTTTAGTTTAGCTTTATTGATGTGTCAATATTATAGGTTCAATTGATTACAAAGTAAACAAATCAGTAGGCACAGATAATACTGGTCACTGCTCTTACACCCAAGACACCCAAGTATAATGTGGGATTTTATTTAAGTTTGTGATGCTAATACAATACTTACTAACTAAGGAATAAAAACGCTGACTTTTATACCAATCTATCACAAAAATATTTACAGGAAATACAGACTAAATCGTAGGCAAACAATTTTCCCATCTTCACTTAGTTGGTATCATTTCCTACTTCACTTATTTGCAATAAGCATCTAGACAGCATTTCTATATATTTGAGGTCGGACTTTGTAAAGTGTGTTGATATAATCTCTTCAGAGAAATGTAGTGAATCTAATGAATAATGAAAACCACAATCAAATTATCGGGTTGCCTGTTAACAATACTCGCGGATTTGTATTTTTTGTTTATTCCGGTATGATAGATATAGCGATATACTGATTAATATTTACATGTTAATTTTGAATCCCCATATTATATTTGTGATTAGGTTCAGTAGTACAAATGCAATGGAAACAAAATTCCAAAATTATTCTGCATAATTGATGCGCTTCGTTGATATAGCGAACTTACTTATCGCAAGGAGACATCATTTGTCAAGGCAAAATCAGATGAAGTCATGGTTTCGAGTGGGAAATGAAAGAAGTTGGACATTTCCCAGTGGGAAAAGTGGGAAACAAAAAGGCCAAGTGGGTGAGAAAATGGGAAATAGAAAAATTAAGTGGGAAATAGACCCTAATTCCGCAAGATGGCGACACCCATTTCCCACTATTTCCCATTTCCCAAATTGGTGGGAATTCCCAGTGTTCAAGCAAAATTTGCTGGGAAATGGGAATATCCGAAACTATGGATGAAGTCGTAAGATAAAAGAGTCTTCGATACAGACCTCGAAAACAAAATAACAAAAAAGACAATGAATGCTCATGCATGCCTGGGAACACTTAGATGTATGCGTACCTATTGAAGGAGTGTCTAATTTATAAATCAGCAAACTTAACGGTGAAGTGTAATGAGAAATGACTAGGAAATGGTTGAAGAATGAAGAGTATGATGAATTAAACACTGTAAAGTGGCACACAAATATAAATAGAAAAAATAATACTTAAACCATTAAAATTTATTTTTAAATCAATATTCTTAACATTATAAAAAATTGTAACGATAAACTCAGATCAAAACAAAACTTTCGAATAAAAGCCAATTGTTTCGAAAAACTCACAAAAAATGAATTCACAAGCGAATTCGGGATATTTGATAAATGTAGGGTACATTTTTCGCAGCAGATAACATTTATTGCAAGGTAGGAAATGGACTTTCAGATTGACAGGAAACGCAACATGAAGCAAAGCTCAAGCTCCCCCCGGCTCCCCGTTGTCATTGGAAACTCAAACAGAGGTGGAAGGGAAATATCCCCGCCATTAGTGCTTAAAAAACTAATCTCTTGTGAAAAACGTGAAGCAAGAAGTAGATGTTCCCCTAGAAGCATCTACGGTGAGAAGTATGTTGTCGATTCCGCTAGGTTAATTTAGGTTAAGTTAACCTTACCTTTAGAAGTTTATTGGTCTGCTATCTGCAGAATTATTATTTGTCATTTGTATGTATTTATATGATTAAGGTATGTTAATATAGTACAGGGGTTGGATTAACAGAGGTAAAATAAATTCTGAGGAGGCCTTGGTACATTTATTTAGCCGGTTTTAACGACTGGCTAATTGCTAGCTAAATATTCGGCTAAAATTTAGGTAAACCTAACTTTACTTTGGTTAGTAGACAATTTCGGAGACCTCGTGTTGTCAATAACCTAGGTTAAGCTAGGTTAGGCTAGGTTAGGTAATTTCTGAGGGGGCCTTGGTACTTTTATTTAGTCAATAAAAACGTCTAGCTAAAAGCTAGCTAAAGAATGGACTAAAAATATCTGCCAAGGCGACCTCCGAACATTGAACAAGATTAGGTTAAACTGAAGTGTAGGTTTAATTAGGTTAAACTAAATTGTGAATGTTATGACTTTAGTTTAAAATGTCATGTGACTGAGTTTATGTTGTAAATGTTTTTGATGAAATTGTAAATGTAATACTTATATGATTGAATTAAGTATGTCATAGTGTTATACTGTAAAAGTGGGGTAGTAGGGCGGTTGCTAGTACGTCGGCACCGACCCCTTATCTAAAATTGAATGTGTTGCGTGTGTGTAACTACAGTAGTTGGTCCCGGTGCTTGAACGTTCGCACTCGGGGGTATAAGTATGAGCTCAAGTGAAACGGAGCTCAGTCTTGTTCCAGATTTGCTCGTAGAAGTTCCTCTCTGAAGTATCTCTCTCTCTCTCTTGGAAGTACCGGGTTGTAGTGCCTTAGTGAATATTTTGAAATTAATGAAAATCAAGTTACTAGCTAAAGATTTGCATTAATATTTTTAGGAGCACTTGGAACATTTCTGAGATTTATGAAAATCAAGTTACTAGCTAAAGGCTAGCTAAAGATTTGCATAAATATTTTGAGGAGCACTTGGAACAATTCTGAGATTTAGTCAAATTAAGTTACTAGCTAAATGCTAGCTAAAGATTTGGTTAAATATTTTTAAGGAGCACTTGGAACAATTCTGAGATTTAGTCAAATTAAGTTGCTAGCTAAAGGCTAGCTAAAGATTTGCTTAAGTATTTTGAGGAGCACTTGGAACAATTCTGAGATTTAGTCAAATTAAGTTACTAGCTAAATGCTAGCTAAAGATTTGGCTAAATATTTTTAAGGAGCACTTGGAACAATTCTGAGATTTAGTCAAATTAAGTTGCTAGCTAAAGGCTAGCTAAAGATTTGCATAAATATTTTGAGGAGCACTTGGAACAATTCTGAGATTTAGTGAAATCAAGTTTTAGCTAGTGAAAGAGCTAAAGATTTGAATAAAAAGTTTGTGGAGTTCTTGGTGACCATTTGATTAAGTGGATGAGTTGTTATTGTGAATTAATTAATGTTGTTTTTGGTGAAATAAAGTGTAACTGAGTTTTTGTGTGAATGAAGATCACGGGACTAGTGCATTTTTGATCATTGAGTAGAAAAGCATTATTAAGAAAGAAAAATTCTTAAGTAGTAGTTGTACCTATTTAAGGTTGGTTCTTCGAGTATTATTGAGACGACTCTCTAGCTTAGCAATACTAAGGTTGTGTTGCAAGTTAGCGTTAGTTACAGTCAAGAAGTCAAGATTGACTGTAATATTCTCTTTTGCTGAAAGGTGTGTTTAGGCTCCGGCCACAGTAAAACAATCTCACACACACAAGAGAATATTATATAGCCTAACCAAACATATCACACATGTTGATAACGTCTGCAACTTTGCATATATTTAAATATATTTACTGCCCTTTTTACGTTAATTCATAAAAAAGTATCATGAATTTACTTTAAATTTACTAATTATCTCTATACAAGCATTTACCTACAGCCTAAGTACATACATCTTAAACGTTATACTTATTTCAATCACAGTAAAATACTATTATAATAAACTCTTATCTCTTCCAGCGCCAGTGGTAAGAACTTAATCGTAAAATAGTTATCTTAATACAAATGAAGAAATAGTCTCTTACTGTATACACACTAAAAAATCACATTAATTTATTTATATATAGGTATAGGTGATAAATTAGCTACAATAGAAGTAAGGTTGATGCTGAGATGTTTGAGAATGCACTTCATTAAACCGCTGTTTACTTTCTCTTTGAATGGCATGTCTGCAACAGAAACCCCATAATAGGATGATAGGATGGTAGCCGCTTAGCAGGTACCTAAATAGGTGAAAGCTACAGGGCAAAATTGGATTGTGGTTGGTTGGCCTACAGATGGATGGCAATTGCAAGCCAAAGAACCGATAAAAGTTGAAAATTAGACTCTCTGCGCAGATTCTCTCAAACTTGTATCAAACAGATTTATTTACTTGCAAACTTTTAGACAACAACATACACAATACACGTCTATCTCTTCACTCATGGCATGGACCTTTATTCAATCACACTGTGTGATTGAATTGTCACAGTACTTTAGTTGCAGTGTGTGATTCACACATTGCAACTAAAGTACTGTTTCTAATCCATATAAATCAATCTCTAATCCATATATATCACTCTCATTCAGTATTAAAATCAAAAATTAACAATAATAAAACTGAAACAAGTAGTAATAATAAATTGAATAATGAAATCGAGGAAACTTTAATTAATTCAGCTAATTCTTCAATATTCATTATGTTTTCTATTTACTTACATGATCCATTTGATTACTTATGGATATAAGTACAATAGACTCAAAGGCTGTATTCAACTTATAATTAAATTATCTTATTATACCTGAACATTGTGAACATTCATTATATAGATTAATTCCTTACTGTTCATGTGTATAGCATTGTAGTAGAAAGAGAGGGATAATAGTAGATATTAGTTTCTGAAACCTGAAATTACAGTTATTGAAGATAAACTAGAAATTAGCAACTGGAAATAATTGCCACATAGTCGGTTCACTCAGACGATTTTATTGCAAATAATGTTTTCAGAAATCATTAATATAGTAGTGTTAAATATATACAGATATATAGATATAGATATAGGTATAGATTATCATAATATTGTAATGATGACAATGGTACTAACACAAGTTCAAGTTATTTAGTAGTAAGCACATTTATCGGATGTTTAACGTAGTTAATGTTACCGATGGGAGTTATTGTTTATATTAACATGTCTTTGGGTTCTATTAATGTAAACATTGCATTCTTATGCATGGTATATAAACTGGGCAATGTAACTAATAAAGTCAGTCACTGAACTGAGGTGATAACTTGTATCACTCTCTCTTCTAAATGAATGACTCAACGTTCCAGACTATGTGCAAGCTTAACTCTGCATTTCGCAGGTTACCATCCATCGCTCAACCGAATCACCTGGGCTAACGTATTATTTGTTTAAGTAGTTACCTATCTACTCTGAAAAATCACAAATTCCATTTCCTACAGAGCATTTGCTGCGCTGAGATGCTACCAGCTTAACAAAACACAGAGTTTACAGTCTGCAGACGTTACATGAATAAAAATTTGGGCATAATTTTTTTGTACAGACAGTTTTGCCACTGTTAGAGGTTAAACATATTTTCAGGTTCATCTTCCGTGGAAAAATATTGTATTTTTTTATTTCGTAGTTATCAATGATTATTACTTATTAGGTTTGAAATAGATAGGAAAATCAATTACAAAAATTGCATATCGAAAATGGATTGGGAGTTTTGAGCGATTGCAGAAGAAAGTTGTGGGAAAACAAAACTTGTTTGAGCTTGTATTAACGACTGTCCCAGAGCTGGGCCCTCCTCCGGTGGACCGTTGCTCCTATAAATTTAATTTCTTGAAAAGACTACCTCAACATAGTACTGATAACTACTATGAAGATATTAATGACATACGCAACAACGTATTTTGAAGATACAATGACGTATCATTTTCCTTGGCTAGAGGGAATCGTCGGATCTTTAATAATAATTCACAGTTGCATTAGATAATGAAGGTACTTGTATAATACTTAGCATAAGAGCAGGAATATGTGCTTTTATTGGGTGCAATTTAACTCATTAGTTAAGGTGACGGAACAACCCTAAATTGTCAACACCTTTTTGACAACCGGTTTTTGTCAACAACACTTTTTGGCGATTTTTATATTTAGAAAAGATTGTTAACAAAAAGTACTTTTGATGTGTTGGTATTTTAGTGTTGACAATTTAGGGGTGAATCAAGGAGACTAACTCTTTTCCTTTGAGTAGAAATTTCCGAAAGCAGCATCCTTTGGGGTGGATGGATGAAGGAAATGAAGTTTATTACAGTCTTTTAATTTATCAGCCAAACTTTTAGATAGTAACTCTTGCATGCGAAAAGGATAAATTTTAACTGATCCATCTGAAAATGTTTGTGCTAGTATTAATTTGTTTCTTGTAACCCATAATAATTGCATTACTCTATTATAACTTTGTAATGTACCTGTATCCATGAATACAATACTGAGTCCTCCTAGCACTGTCTCCGAAAACCTCAACAGGAAAGTTCCCGGCTGACATTTTTTTATAATTTCCTTTGCAGCAGTTTCACTGACAAAGCCTCTAATATATCCCTCGTTCCAGTATCTTTTGGCTACTCGCTCAGTCAGTTTCATACTTGCATAAAACCAGTCCCAAAAGGAAAAGTAGTTTTGAATTTGCAATTTACAAAATCGTCTCCAACTAATAACGTCAGATGTGTTTGGGCTCCCAATGCTATCATTATTCAATTATTCAAACGAATTACATAACAAAGTCAATTTATTTGAGCTGTTCAAAGTATAATGCTTTATTTATACCTGAATATTTTTTCTCTTAAGAAAGCCAGATTTTCCTTACTTAACCCTTCTCCTTCTGTAGCATCTCTAAACCTACAATTAAGCATTTCGGATAGTTGGGACCATGTAACTTTTGTAGGAATTCTGTAAGGAAGTATATTCTGCTCATGAAATGCATTTTCCCAATTTATAGTTGCCCAAGCTTGGGGTTCTTGAACTCTTCTATGACTTACAACTACCAAAGGGGATGACACTGTCGATGTCTATTATGAACATTGTAATTATCAATTAACAAGTATTACTAGTTTTAAATATAAAATATTAGATTTAGTTTAAAGAGTAATGCTTACCTTAAAATGGAAATTAGGGGCCGAAAATTCACAGTAAAAATGTAAATAATATTTTTTGTCAGTTACATCAGTTTTATGAGATGCAAAAAATCCTTTCCAGTCGTCTTTATTAACTTCCGAAAGTTTTGAATCCCTAAATAAAGCACAAACTTTATGACCATATTTTGGTTGGTATTCCAACTTTGATACGTTGTTTTGATAAGTTCCGCTGGTTTTTGTTGGCTTTGTGATGTTTGCAGTAAGATGGCAAGCTTGCTCATCATTTATTAGTGACATTTCAACAACTGGTTGATTTTCAGATTTAGATAAATCTATTTTCAAATATCTAAATACTGAACTACACAGAAATCGTAGCAATATCGTTTTGGAAATTTTTGTTCCTTTTTGAACAATTGGATACGGTTCTTCGACAACAACCAATGAGCGATTCACCAACTCCTCCAGCAAGGTTTTAACCTGTAAAAAATTATTACACAATTGAAATGAAAAACCTTTCTTGAAAATGAATATTATTGAAAACCCACCTTTAATTGTAATGGTATAATTTCCAAAACTCCAGCTTTTCCTGCGCCATGAAGTTGTTCACCCGTTTTCCAAATAATTTCTACGAGATCTTCGCACCATGCTTCGATTGTATCGATGCTTTTGTCGGGTACTACATTCATGTATTTAACACGCCTTTGTTCTGTTATCCATGAATTCAGCTCCTGGTTTAAAACTGTTTTCAAGAGACTTTCTGTCTCTGTAATAATATTTTGTATCATTGTTTCAAATTGTGAGTGGTTACTTGTGACATCCTAAAATTAAAATACAGTCGACTCAAATCGAAGGTAACCAGATATGCTGATTTAATAATGTTTCTCCATTATTCTAAATTATAAAAATTAAATATTTATTTGAAAAAATGTAAATATACCATCAATTCTCCCCTTTCTTCTGGTATATTCTGATGACTTTGACAGGAAATTGAAACTTCTGACGATTTTTCTTTTAGACGTTGCAGACCCTGGGAAATTTCTTCCTCCATGATGGACGCTGCACAGGGTAATGTCATTCTATGCACAGATTCCGATGGAGAACTGGAATAATCACTTCCTGAATCCATATTTTGTAATTGAAGGAGACTATAATATGTATAACAGTGCATAAACTACTGCACTGCACTGGTAAGTGGTAATATTCACGATGAGGAAAATCACAAACACAAGATTATTAGTTATTACATTCTCCTGGACTAAACTCAAATTAAAATGACCTTTTGAATTCTTTAACCATTTAATGTTAATTACCTAAGGGTAAGACTTAGTCAAATGAAGTCAGTAACTAGAATTCGGAGCTTATATATAGTGATGGGACAATGTGTGCAGAAAGGAAACAAAGAGCTGTCGAGCACAAGCTGATATAATACAAATACTAAAGCAAAGATTCATAAGTAGATATTCAATTTCCAAGAAGTCCTCTTTTAACCTGAGTCTCATTGGCCCTGGCTGCGGAGTTAGCAGAAGATATCAGATTCGAGATTAGTGATGCTGAATGCTAAACGCTTACCAAGCCTAATAAATATAGAATCCGCGTTAGACCACGGAACGTTGTCTCACTTCGTATGCTGCCTGCAGCACCAACAGTCATAAACAGTAGTTAAATCTATATTAATATCCTGCCTGATAATATTTTACGTAGATGTTTGCATTCTTTAAAACAAAAGCTTTATAACCTTTCTAAAGACTGTTAATGAGTTAGCATACCAAGTAAAGTACCATTTAATAATACGTAGTATTTTCTAAGTACTTAAACCATGAATGCCTAAACGATGATTTTACCTTTACAGGATGATGAATAGAATAATATAGAGAATCAGCGCTTGAGATGCACATAGGTGTCCATTAATGACGTAAGATTTTCGTGTACACTCACATTGACATTACCTAATCGAACACGAATATACACCAATCCTAAACCAATTAACACTTTCAGATTCAAACCTTATTATACAGTTTAACTTATTGCGTTCAATTTGTAGCACTTGTGTAATACAATTTGAATACAAAGGAATCTACAAGTAGAATAGATCCTTGCAGATTTCCTAGAAATGACGTCATGTCTAAATTCACTAACTCCTTCACAATGGTATTAAAATTTCAGACAGTTTAATGTTTACCAATATTTACCTAGCTTAGAAACTGACAGTGCAATTAGTAAACAAATAGCAACTAAATATCTCGTGCAGACACCTTCAATGAAAATTAATATTTGCTAAATAAGGGAATCGATATTTATACAGTTGGATGATGACAAAAAATTGCTAACTATTAAGCTGGAACTTCTTGGAAAGGGTTATTGGTTCTACTTCACAGATTACTACCTGTAAGTACTCAATGTCACTTCACCTCATCACTGTAAATTTCTGGGAATACATTTTTGCTTGTAGTGGCTGTGCTTTGTTGACTATATGAATTGTTTGCACTCTAATATAAACAAGCAATGTGTAATAATGATCCGGCAACATTAGCGATGAATATTATTATAAGCAATTGCTTATACTCAGGAAATGCATCATATTACCACACCTGTACCTTTTATGCTTTAGTTGTTTTGCATTAAAATCATGATTACTATGCACAAACATATTTTTATGCAGATAGGACACACTCTGGCTTCCTACACCCATCATGAAATGTTTACTAAAGAGGTCAATAGTCAAAATACACTTGCTATAAGTATATCAACAGTTTCGTTTGAAGGATAAACGCAGTAGTTGGACTTGAACAAGAACAATTATAATATTATAGCGGAATACAAGAATTGATGTAAAAGTGCCTATATGATACTATACTTATACAAATATTATTATGTACAATTATTATTCAATAAAATCCAGCATGTAGTACTACAAGCACTAATGCTATCTAATAACGCAATTTTTGTGCTATATTTATTATAAAGGCAACAACGAAATAATTTCTTTGCCTTAAAGAAATAAAACAATTCTTTGTCTAAAAGAAGTAAATAAATATTTTTTATTGCCCAACGGGAACTGTTATAATATGTCGTCCATTTTGCATGAAGGAATGGAGAAGCCAAGGCCAATAGCCAATCTCATCATAAAACTTCTCGTGACTCATTGCAATAGAAATGTATGTACTAATGATTATGAACAAGAGTATGCATGCATGCGTTGCAAATACCATTTAACATTAACCATTTAAGGTACAGGATTTAAAATATTTATAGCTGAGTATATAGTTTAAAATTCAGAAGCACAGCTGTGCGTGTTTTAAAATTGAGTCACATTCACATACTACATAGTGCGAACAGTCTAGGTATAAATAATAATAATAATTTTCTGCCAAAAGTCTTGAACATTTCCTAAAAGTGGCGGAAGATGAATGTTTGGAACTTGTGGCTCTGTAATATTAAAAAAAATTAATACATTTTGAGTTATATATAGCGTTAGCGGGAAAACATAATTTCCCGTCATCGCTATAATTCAAAACTTATTATAAATTTCAAATTTTCTGAGCCACAAATCCGAGGTGTTCACCTTCTGCTACTTATTGGAAATTTTGAAGACTTTTGGTAAATAAATACTGGCTACACTCCAGCTACACTCTAATCCTAAGTAGTACACACAAAATGTATGCTCCAGTTGCCCCGCTATTAACCACCCTTAATTAATAACTTACCTATGCAATAGATCATAATGAAGTGCATCTATGTAACATGCAGATAATAAAATAATTTATAAATTCATATCCGTAAAGCATGCACATATTATGGTGTTTAGATTCACCAATAAAATATAATCTAGGCGCATCTCATCTCAAAATCTCCATTCACAGTTCAAATTCGTATATTATAAGTATGGCTTCATTCTATTGTATACAGATTAGAGCGAGAGGAGAGTATGAGTCAGCGAACACAACAGAAACGAAGCAAGCAGAGAATAGTCGAGGCAAAGAGAGATGGATATGAGATGAAACAAACAGCTACACTACATATAGTGAGTGTTGGAGAACAGAATAGACTTTTACGGTACCATTTATCATTCTAGTGCAGTTTAGTTTCCTTCCTTGAAAACTGAACATAATAGCACACCATAAAAGCACCCAACACCTACGAAGTAATGCTGAGGTGTCATTTCATCTTGAACATCAACATCGTTGACGCACTCAAATATGGAAAAATAGTAGAGCCAATAATATAGGCCATAGAGAGACACAGCAGGTGTCTATAGTTAAAAATAGTATTAGTAGTGAGTTAATGCACTAAATACTTCTTTTCTTATCTATATGGCTGGGAAGAACACTTTGCTTTACGTGTGCATTATATCCTGCACAATAATTTATGGTTGAATGCGTTTTCGTAGTAAAGTGTCATCCATCATTATCATAATATATGTTTTAATTATAATATATTATTAATTTTGCTAATCAATTAGGTCCTATCTATAATGTGTTAGTATCAGAACCTTGTAATGTTGTAATGTATGACGAAGATTTGTTTCCCATAGCACCCAAACTCAACGAGTAGCTTTAATTATTACTTTATTCATATGGTACATGAAAACGTGTTAACTTACCTTGTTTATATCCACTAACACAGAAAGTTATTTATAAAGATAACTGCTAATTCTTTTTTATCGAATCCATTTCATTCATGTGTTCACAGCTACGATACGATTACGGCGTATTTGTCGATGACGCTCATTTCGCTGTACTACTAAGAAATACAATTTTGTGTAGGAATATTTTAAGGACGATTTTTATTCTAAACCTATATTCAATATATATAAAAAACAGAAGCTTGGATAAGGGATGGACACCTAGTAACAAACACGAAGTAGTAACCGTTATGGTATAAATTACATTGGTGACCTTCTGATTCCTTCCTGATTCCTTCCTTAAAAAATATAACACTTCTAATCAAAATGTCAAATGAGGTAAAATTTTACTGGGCATAAAAAAGTACTTGGCAATGTTTTTTGAACACCTCGGTTTTTTTATTTTCCTATATCAAATAATTTCTGTCAAATGGTTGCCAGAAAAAACTTGATACTTCACTTCTCTTTAATACTTTGAGGACCTACATCTGTCCTTTCATTCGAAGTAGTATAATTATGATTATCGTTTCAGGTTTCACATATACTTGGCCTAATGGCTAAATAAATTCTGAGATTGTTCTCAAACCGAATTTTGAACCGGTTTTTAGCAAATACAGGTACCTCATGGAAGTTTTAAAATGCCTGTTTAGAAATCGATTTTTCTATCAAATAGTTTTTTTCCAAATGTCTTTTGTCGCATTTATTTAACACCAATAAAATTACATTTTATGACAAAAGACACCACCCTTGATTTGTATTTAATTCAAAAAATGTTTTTAATGAGGAATAGGGATAACTTCTGTTTGGCTATCTCCATAAATATAAAAGTCAATATGCCGATTACAGCCTCTGGCAATAGACCTCACATTTGACAGAGTAGAATTCAATTTGTCACGAAAAGATTTTTATTTTTTACGGGGAAGTCTAAAGGGAAAGATTTTAGTCCATTTAAACTATACTTATCGTAGAGTCAAGCAAGTGGGGGAAAATCTTATTGACGATGTAGGAGAGGATGCAATGTGTCCTTGATTTTAGAAGATGATTACATTTGTTCAATTACTAACTCTACGCAACACACACATGAAGATGAACTTGTAGATATTAAAATATTAACATTCAAAAACAAATTAAGGGTAGCTGAAACCCCAACTCATTACCGGAAGCATTATATAGGTAAATTAATTATAAATTTATTAATAATATTTTAACCAACTGATCCAGCAAGTAAACTAAAGCTAATATCGTCAATCAAAGAAAGGAACTATCCAGGTGGAATTTTCAAGATCGAATAAACATGCCACAAACATCGAATAAACATATTGGTTGGTGGCATCTGGTCATGTAGTAATGTAAAAACCATTACATCCATATTCCGTTTTTCAGGTATTAGGAACAGAAAGATCTCTTAACCTATTATGTAGTTGTGACCTAATACTTATGGATGGGACTTTCAAGTCAGTGCCAAAACGTCCGAATTTTAAGCAGCTATACATTACACGGTGAAATTAATGGCAAGATATAGACAAACTATATTAATAGTAAATATTACGTGATTACTACTGAAATATATTTATTTGAACAGATCTTCCCTTTAGTGTACTGCCTTCTTCCCGATATGAAATCCAAAACGTATGAAAACTTATTTATTATCATTAAGAGATTGGCTCAGAAAAGAAATTTACAACTTTCGCTAATTTCATCCAACTGGATTTTGAAATCGCTGTTATAAACGCCATAAAATCAAGTTTCCCAAATTCTACTATAAAAGGCTGCTTTTTTTATTTTGCTCAATCACTTTGGCGTAAAATACAAACTTTAGGATATTCTGCTATGTATTCAAAAGATTCACCAACTAACCAATGGATGAGGAAGCTGATTACTTTGCCATTAGTTCCCCTACAACATCTAGATGATGCCTGGCTTTTTTAAATTCAATAACCCCACCCTGTCCAAACTTAATTACTCTCCTGGATTACGTTGTTGAAACATGGTTGGATGACTTGGATGCTCGCTTTCACAGGTTGACAATTACATTATGCTTGCTATGTCGTTTATTTACAAATATTGCACACATTTTATCATATAACATAAAAAGTTTCTCTCTTGACAGGAGTAAGTGGAATCATTATGACACCAATATCCATAGAACATAGAACGAACAACGCGCTGGAATCGTGGCACAGCAGACTAAATGGCGAAATTAACCGAAGCCATCCCAACTTTTGGAGTTTCATTTCAACATTAAAAGTGACCAGCAATACCATTCAGTGAAAATTGAATTGGCATTGCAAGACAAATTTATTTCAGTTGTACCTCGAAAAGTGCGCGAATGTAAAGAACAGTTTATTCGGCATAAAATGGAATTCTTTACAAATCAAATTAACTTGGAAACATACATGGAAAAAATTAGTCGATTATGTCCAGCTAGAATTTGTTAAGGCATTTTTATTAACATTGAGCTAATATTTAATTACTAATTACTATTACTATTAATTTCGAAATATATGCTAGAGAGGTATAGTATTATATGTAGATGCAAAATATTTAGAAAAATAATTTTATCTATTCCATTGACTATTCCCAATTAATTTGGGTCAAGTAATAACATTATATTAGTATAATTAGTATATTAGTTTTATAGTAGTTTTTGTAGTTCAGCAAAATGGTTAGATGTAGTGCGAAAATTAAATATATCCACGTTTAAAAGTTAACTAATTTAGCTGTTAATTAAGTTTATAATGCATATCTTTCTATTGCAAGTTAAGCGAAAACTAGTTGATCTTTTGATTTTGCAAATGTATATATGTTTAGAGTAATATTAATCAATGCTATGCAATAAACGTATGTGATAGACACTAAATTGGCTTTTTAATGCGTGTAACATTAGTTTTACTTTGTACCATACAGACTTAAAGTAATACACACAAAATATTATATGTTACTGAGTTGCTAGCACTTAAACTAGCACTTGACAGTTGAAATACGTGGATAAAACACGGCAACGCTGTACACGCTACCGACTAAATTAAGGCTATTCTTATTGCAACCGCAGGAAAAAGACCCAACCCTTTCCTCAGGTAGAACGGTCGTCTGGCGTGACTTTCTCGTTTCTTAGACATTGCGGCTATAAAGGGTCCAACTTGTGTGTCCAGTGGTGAAAAGGGAATGTGGTATGAATGGAATGTTGGCAGTTGCAGGACCTGTGAGTGTCACTTCCCTCCCTTGAAGATCCTCTGACTCATACAAGGAGATGGAGGGCGTTGTTGTGTCAGCAGGACCGTAATAACGTAGAGATTTGGCAGGTTTTGCGTATGACCCATTAAAACAATATCTGCTTTCATAGCAACCAAATCCCCAGGTATTGCTGAGATTAGAAGTTTAGTTGGTAGTTGTATAAATTCCCCAACTGCCAATCCAAATAAATGCAATACAAGTATTAGTGGTTTTTAGCATATTGACAACACAATTCGTTAAATGGATTAAATATTTACCATCCAACAGTTGAAAATGAAAGCGATGTTGAAATAATTGGTGCCCAATAAGTCACATCCGACTCCTTAGTTACGAAAATTATTCCATTTTCAGTACAATTCGGTTTTGTATAGATTATAAGTTGTTGTTGCATTGCACAACAGAATGGTATGGACAATATAAGTGTGATTAGTTTTAGTGTCAACATAATTACTACGGTGAAACTCATTCAGGTCCTATTAGTGGTGAGCATTGAAAACGTAAATAAAACATTATCCATACTTTTACCATTTGAGTTAGAAGAAAATTTTGATTTCGTGTTCAATATTTAAGCATTTTTATTGCAATAATACTTTAGTTTAAAGTTTATTTTTAATAGTCTAAATATTGAATCCGTCTCTTTAATAGTTGCAATTTTGGCGCCAACAATATTGTTATAGTAAATTCAGCTTTGGAACAAAATGACATCCAAAAAAGTGTCACCTACCGTGGGATTTAGTCATTTGAAAGAGTAGCATAATTTGTCCTTTAAAATGGCTATCCAGCATTATTAAGAGTTGCCATTAAACTTTGATCTTGAGGACCAGGATCTTGAGTAAGAACTGAATAAAAAAATTGCATATTCAGCTAATTAAACGGTTATCTATGACTTATTAATAGTTTACAGGTAATTTAATGAATGAGCCTGTAAATTAAAAACTGCCGTACTTTAAGAATTTGGCGTTTTAAATGAAAATGCCTTAAACAAATGAGTCTATCCTTAAATACATAAATTTTTTAAGCATTAATGAGTTGGCCTGTAGGCGTACTGAAAGTTAGCCTTTAAAATCAATGAAAGTCTTTATAACATATGAAGAGGGCTGACTTCGATATCGCTTGCAGGTAGAGTCTAAAACCAAAGATGCCAAATCTAGATGCTTTAATGTAGTGTGTGCTTTCGTGAACTTATTTTTTGTGTAAAAAACACGATTTTATTTATATGAAATAAATGGCACACATACAGAACAAATACACAATAAACAAATGATAATTAAATTACAGGTAAGTAATTTGGGTAGCACTAAATAGATTTAATTGGGCAAATTAAATTAACTCGGAGAACTGACACAAAAACAGGCGTGCGTCTCGAATGGAGTTCCTCGTGCTACTGAAGAATGCTACGCCAAAAACTTACCCTTATGTACTACATCTAGAATAGGTAGGTAGGTAGGGCTAACCACTATAGATAGGTAGGTACTAGACAACATGACCACATAGGGCTACACACTAATAGATAGGTAGGTACTAGACTTACATGCTATGCTAGAACTATTCTGCTTACACTAAGATAGGTATAGGAGGCTGGCTGTGGGAAAGAGAGTAGGCTTTACTCCTTCGGGAGTAACTATGACTCTCTTAAGGTAGCCAAATGCCTCGTCATCTAATTAGTGAAGCGCATGAATGGATTAACGAGATTCCCACTGTCCCTATCTACTACATGTAAATGTGTAGGGACGAGTGAGAAACTCAAGCACAAGCTAGAGACAAGAATGTTTCGAACTAACACGTCCTGTCTCCCTGTAGAGATTCCAAACTCAACAAAGGGGCAAGACAAGACTGTTTCGAACTTACGTCTTGCTCCCTCGTGTAGATACCAAGATGCATTAACGAGGTTTATCCAACATATCTAATGTTTTACAAGTATTGGTAGGAAATATTAAATCCCTGTCACAAGTATAAATATCAATAAAAGAGAGGAAATAGTTGATTACTAAATAAATTAAAAGGAATGAAATGATTTATTGAATTTATTGTAAAGAAGTGCTTTTGTTCTTTGTCCTTGGTCTTCATTTTCCCCAAGACCAATCGCTTTAAAATTTTCATCCAACTTCACGTTGTTGTAAATATCTGTTATGCTATGCTACAACGGGCTTGCGAATATATTTCCTATGAAAATGAAATACAGAACAAGCACATTGACAGGACTTACAATATTCCATGCAAAACGTACTAACCAATCCACAAACTAAATTAAGTTAATAAAATCCTCAATTTGCTCCCTTTATCAACCTTATTTACATTTCTGTATTTAATTTTTAAGTTTTTTAACATAACTGACTTGGGCATAAATGTTTATTAAACCACGCCCTATTTTATTTATCCAGAAACATTAATTTTCTGTGTTTTCTCATTTTCCTCTAGTCTGTATGATTTTATTGTAAGGTTTTTACCTTAATATTTAGAAATTAGCACCCTCTAGATCCAATTTCTAGATACGCCCTTGTGTAAGCTCAGTATAATCTCTATGGACGTTTTTCTAATTTTACTTACTTACAATCGCCTAATTTACCTTATTTTAACACTAACACAACGTCCATCCAAATACTTGCTTACTAAATTGTTTTAAGGAATACTCATTTGTTTCATAAAGACAATTCATTATTGTTTGAAGAAAACTCGTTTGTTTGCTAAAGACGACTCATTATTTTTACCATAATTAATAAAGTTAAAGGCATTGTTAGTTCTTTTAACTATTAATTGCTATAATAAAACTTTGCACGATTGAATTTATGTAAAGTCTATGAAATAAAAGCTTTTGTTTGTTAGTATGTAGGCGAGCTCTCGTCTACATACGTCCTTGTAATATTTATTTTCTTATTATGCAGAAGTTCAAAATGCAACATAATTTAAAATAAGGCTAACTTTCCAAATTATTGTGAGCCAACAAAATTAATTTGAAATCAAGGGGAAAATATACATCCCTAATAATACAATACACCAGTAAGATGATAGGCAAGAAGTCGTGCCGTGCCTCGTGAGCAGGAAGTTCGTCGTAATTGTAGTTGTTCTGTTTACTATCGAGCTTAAAGTGCGGGCTCCTAGTTGAAACTCTTTAGCTTCGTTTCGAAAAATAGTAAGGACACAGTACCTTTAATTTTATCGAACACGTCTTCTGGTGGAGTTTGTACTATGAACGCCTTTTTACTTTTCTGAATAGACCTCCCAAACAATAAGATTAAAAGATAAGAAGACAATGGAAGCCCTCGCTCAACTCGGCTCACCGAGGTATATGCGTACCTATTGAAAGAGTGCACAGTGGTTCTAATTCATAAGAAAAGTGGACATAACTGCGCAGTGTAATGAGTAAGGAGTAGGGACTAGGAGATGGTTGAAGAGAATGAATTACACATTGCAAAGTGGCACACAAATAAATAAAGCACAAAACACTCAAAAATTAAACAATTAAAATTTATTTTTAAATCGATATTTTTAAAAATTATAAAGCGAGTTGTTTCTAAAAACGAAAACTCACACAAAAAACATTTTCCCATAAAAGTCTAATATTTCGACAAACTCGTACAAAAGTTGACGCTTTCGTTTAAATGTGAGATGTTTAGACCAGTTCACACTAAAAACGAAGTTATAGTAAACTCGAACAAAAAATGACGATTTCCCGAAAAATACGAATTGTTTCGGCAAACTCGTACAAAAAACATAAATTTCGTTAAATTGCGAATTGTTTAGACCAATTCGCAATAAAAACGACATTTTTGTAAAAATGGGAATTTATATTTTTTTGCACGAGTTAGCCGAGTTCGTTTTTAGAAACAATTCACTTTATAATTTTTAAAAATATTGATTTAAAAATAAATTTTAATTGTTTAATTTTTGAGTGTTTTGTGCTTTATTTATTTGTGTGCCACTTTGCAATGTGTAATTCATGCTCTTCAACCATCTCCTAGTCCCTACTCCTTACTCATTAAACTGCGCAGTTATGTCCACTTTTCTTATGAATTAGACCCACTGTGCACTCTTTCAATAGGTACGCATATACTTTGGTGAGCCGAGTCGAGCGAGGGCTTCCATTGTCTTCTTATCTTTTAATCTTATTGTTTGGGAGGTATAATCAGAAAAGTAAAGTGGCGTTCATAGTATGACTATAAAGGAATCCTGTTTTTTTAAGTATTAGTAATAGGCCCGTTCTCCGAACGGGATATTGGTGTAACCCCTTAATGGGGACGGTAGATCATGAATGTGCATTATGCATTAAAAAAGTATTAAAATTAACAGATAATTTTTTTAATTGCTTGCTACATTTCTACAACATCCTATGCATGGGGAAAAAATAAAATACTTACCGAATCAACATAATAATAGTGTACCAAATTCAGCATCATTTAACCAAACAAAGTAAATGTTTGTAGTTTTGTAGTCCTTTTATCAGCATCCTGATTTTCATTATACAAATATCATTAATATTATATATAATCTTGAATCACTCCGTCATTTTACATATTACCCCATCATTGTAAATAGACGTCATTTTAAATAATCCCGTCGTTTTAAATTCCAACGTCATTTTGAATAATCCCGTTGTTTTCAATAACCCCGTCATTTTCTATAACCCCGTCATTTTCAATACCCCCGTCATTTTAAATAACCCCGTCATTTTAAATAACCCCGTCATTTTAAATAACCCCGTCATTTAAAATAACCCCGTCATTTAAAATAACCCCGTCATTTAAAATAACCCCGTCATTTAAAACAACCCAGTCATTTTAAATAACCCCATCATTTTAAATAACCCCGTCATTTAAAATAACCCCGTTATGTTAAATAACACCGTTATTTTCAATAACCCCGTTATTTTCAATAACCCCGTAATTTTCAATAACCCCGTTATTTTCAATAACCCCGTTATTTTCAATAACCCCGTTATTTTCAATAACCCCGTTATTTTCAATAACCCTGTCATTTAAAATAACCCCGTTATGTTAAATAACACCGTTATTTTCAATAACCCCGTTATTTTCAATAACCCCGTTATTTTCAATAACCCCGTTATTTTCAATAACCCCGTTATTTTCAATAACCCCGTTATTTTCAATAACCCCGTTATTTTCAATAACCCCGTTATTTTCAATAACCCCGTTATTTTCAATAACCCCGTTATTTTCAATAACCCCGTTATTTTCAATAACCCCGTTATTTTCAATAACTCCGTTATTTTCAATAACCCCGTTATTTTCAATAACCCCGTTATTTTCAATAACCCCGTTATTTTCAATAACCCCGTTATTTTCAATAACCCCGTTATTTTCAATAACCCCGTTATTTTCAATAACCCCGTTATTTTCAATAACCCCGTTATTTTCAATAACCCCGTTATTTTCAATAACGGGGTTATTTTCAATCAAGTATGAACCAGGAGATTAAGCCCTTTCGATTGATTTGCTACACGTAGGGGGTTGTGAGGAAATGACATGTCGACCTTTGACCCCGTTCATCTCGTAAAGGGACAACATTCAGAGCAAATTCAGTTTCACTTTTGACCTCCATACAAGTGTCAACATTGTACATGAATATGAGAATATTCCCTCGGAGCCCACGGGAAACTCCCTTAGTGCCATATTCTTAAGGTTGGGATAAGTTGGAGGAGAATACATTGAAATGTCTGTAGAAAACTCCTGAGTAAAGTAGAAAGGAAGTGGAAAGTTTTGGTGAATATTAAAGTACGGCCTATGCTCTTAGATTTTCAAAATATGGTTTGGTAACCGAGAAATCGCCACAGACATTTTCGCGCTATTAAAAATACCGCGCTTTATTAACAATTTATCTTGAGCCGGTTTATTGCCCATTTTACTATTTTGTAGTAATTTATAGCAGTCTACTACAAAAGTTTATGTAAGATTATTATATGTCACCAAGTAATATTTCTTCTGAAGTTGTCATTGTCACTTATTCGGCTTGTGGATGAATGTTACCTATCATACTATCACTTGAAATGTTAATATTATTATATGTAATGAAAATTGTCATCTGCTATGGGCTATTGCTCGACGAGTGCATAATAAATGAAAATCAAATCAATCAATGAAATATAATATGAATTTTATTTAACCTACTTGAATTTGTGGGGCCAATGCGATACTAACTAAATAATGAAAAAAGGTGTTTTTCCCTACCATTACGAAAATATTTCCAAGAAATAAAGATTAAATCGTGTGCAAACATTTTTTGCCATCTTCACTTAATTGTTATTGTAATTGTTGATTATTACTACATCATTTATATCTGCAAAGCTTCTAGACAACCGTTAAGCTGAATAATAAAAGTTCGAACTTGAGTAAAGTGTGATGATACAATCTTTTCATACTTTACGCAATGAATAATGAACAGCACAATCAAATTATCGTTGTCTTTGAGATGCGGATACAGATAGCTACTCTCTAATATCATACCGTAGTCATATTTAGATAAAATATATATCAATGTGCGGGTCTGTTTTAGATTTGATGATATAGTGCATATCCTAAATGCATTAAAGTAAATTTTATTTTTTGTTTATTCTGGTTTGTTTGATACGTAGATTGGTGTTATGTCAAATATGAAGCTAAATATTATGCTGCGGATAAGATTCAATACAAATGCACTGGAAACAACGGGATCCCTAATGTATGCAGTTTGTTAATATATTGAATTTGTAATCGCAATCAGACATGAAAAGCTAAATCGGATGTGATGAAAGAATCTTAACGTGGCAATGATAAACTTTGTAAATATCTGAGTTCATTCACAAATTTGAACCACAAATCATATAAAGCTACTCAACACGTACCAGTTTAACTTATTTATTCCACAATATAATTGGTATAACTTTCAGAAATATACAGCTCTGGTGAGTTTTTAACACATTTATTGAAGTCATCAAACTGAAATTTCTTGTTGAGAACTCTTCTTCAATATATTTCTAGAGTGAATTAAATTGTTAGTGCCACATAAATGTTTATTTTAAGTAGTACGATATATCAATACAACTATAACAAGCCAAAAGCACAAAAAGAGTAAATATTAGATTATTTAAGGGATAGCAAAGTTTTAATACATTTTGCATGATAGTATTCTCAGTATGATAGTGATCCAAATTTCCCAATTTCCCAATAATCATTTTTATTAGGGAATCACCACCATTAATTATCGGTATGATTATGTAGTCATTATCAATCATTAAGTAATTATAATATCTCTATATTATAACGACTATTTACCTAGCTTAACTAGCTATGTAATCTATTCCCCAAATCAAAGCTGGCGAGACTGTAAACGGCAATAGCTTTAGCGGCAACATGTTTTATCATCAGTCACTTGCTTAACCATATGGACTGAAGCTATGAATTATACATGAAAATATGCCAAGCGTTTGATGCTTGTGCAGTCTTGAACTTTGCAATATTTGTGTTTGGGTGGGGCAGACACGCAAAATCTATATATATTAAATTTCCCTATTCCATAAAACAATAACTTTTTCTTAAAAAAACAGTATTTCCCTGAGAAAAAATACCTAATGGTACCTACCTAATGATAAAAATACCTAATGATCTGGAGGAATCGGCAGCAGGTTCTCCACAGCCTCTATAAAAGGGCTTATAAAGCAACCTTAGCAGAATCGAATAGCGAAGTTAGGAGAATCGAGTATATAGCGTTGTAATACAATAAAGACGCTTATGGATTCCCATAATGCAACTATATTTTATTGCGAACAAGCAATGTAACCAAGCCTGAAAAAATAGCTTCGTAATGGTCAAAAAGGTGTTTGTATTTAATTGCTCGAAGTGGGCCGTAACAAATTCCAAAGATTTTTAAGCTTATAATTTTCTTTTGATAGAATTTGTTCATGGTAGCTGTTGAACTCACTCCTTGCAAAAAACATTTACAGCTTCCATGACAATTTGCACAGACGACGAGGACTATCGTTATATGTAAAATATGAAGCCCTATATTATGTCGATAAGGTTAAAAATACAGGTGCAATAATTGAAACTACGAAATTCCAAAATTATGCTTCATAATTTATGCACTTTGTTGATTACCGAACTTATTTATCAAAGCAATTTATCTTAACTAAGCAATGAGCAAATAATATCTGAGTTAAGTCATAATCTAAATCTAAACTAAAGTCACATAAACTAATACTCATCATGGTGTCAGTTTAATTTATTTATTCCACAATGCTATAACTTTCAGAAGTATAATGAAGTAAGTAACTTAGGCAAGATATTTATTAAATTGGAATTTCCTGCTATGGATTCAGGTTACATTGTACATTTTTGTATAGTAAGCAAAATTGTTTGTGCCACATTGAGTTTACTTAAAATACGATGTGTTAATAAAGCTGAAACAAAATCAAAAAGAAACCGGCGAGTAAATAATTAGATTAATTGACTGATAGTGGTCGCAAACAAAGTTTTAAATGTTTTAATACATTTTGCATTTACATTTGTCTCAGTTTGATAGTGATCCCCCAATTCCCCACGGTAATCACTTTCATAAGGAAATCAACAACATTAATGATCAGCATGATTGTGTAGTCATTATCAATCATTGAAGTAATCTATCTGTATATTATAATAACGACTATTTACCTAAATATGTTAAGTAAATAAATAATATGTTAAGTACTTGATGCTTGAGTCAAGGTTTCGGCTGGGAATTATCACTGATGGGAAATTTCCTGTTTTCCACTGGGAAGGTAGGTATCAAAATAGAGTTGAAAAAGGGGTAGTGTGGAAAATAGCAATGAAATAGAGCAAAAATTGATACAAAATTCAATACTTCTGGTTCTATTTCCTATATTGCTCGCTATTTCCCATTTCTTGCATTTCCCGGACGTCCAGCCTAGACGTGAGGTGGAAAATGGTATAATTAGAAACTCTGGCTGGAGTCTCTGGAACTTTTAAGTGACTTTTAATGCAACCATAGAGCCAACCGCGTTTCGTTGTTGTACAATAATCGTAGCTTGTAGATTTGCATCTGATTATATTTTACTGTGAACCAGAAAAGTCACTAAGCCTGAGAGAATGCCTTCGTAATGGTCAAAAAGGTGCTTGTATTTGACTACACGGAGTGGGCCGTAGCGAGTTCCAAAGATTTTCAAGCTTGAAATCTTCTTTTTATAGAAGTTAATCGTAGTAGCTTTTGAACGCACACTTTGCGAAAACAATTTACAGCTTGCATGACAATTTGCACAGACGACGAGAAATATTGTTAAAGAGCATGCTGAGACCATCAACATTGCAATAAATGATAAGTATTCAAAAAGCGATAAAAATTTATGCAATTTGATTAAGCAGAAAAGCAGGACTGCTATAAAGGGACAAAATATAACAGTGAAAACACAGACAAATGATGATTGGCAGCTTTCATTGAAGCGACTATTCAGAAGATACAGACGACTGTACAATTTCATTTTCTCCCCTAGAGAGTTTGATCCATTTCTATTAAATTAACAAAAAAATATTATGTATATCATGTTTAAAACGATTATTTTTGCATAAATAAGAAAAAATCTCACTTCAAAGTTTGTAGCCATATGTAGTTTTTGGCAGAATAAACTGCAATGTAGTGAAAAGCGAATGCAAAGGTATTGGCAGCAACTCCGAAAAGGGAAATGTACATTGCAGTGAGAACTAAATAGACTGGAAAATTTACCACTTCCCTGTGCAGTAAGAAATTAGTAAACATGTGTGTTCCAGGAAATATAAAAACAGTTGCAGTAAAGAAGGCACCTTCCAGCGTGATGAAGACGAACCACCATTTGGCAATGGCATTTTTGAATTTCAAATGTTTTGAAGAAGATCCAAACCAACCATCCCAGTCATCTAATCAAAAATAATATAGAACTAAGATTGGCTATACAGCTTCCAGGTTACCAAAAAATTAGTTACACCATGCGTTTAAATTTTATAGCCATGAAGAAAATGCAAGAATTCTACTATTCATTTTGAAATTTATTTTTTACACTGAATAGGGAATTAGATTTTACCTTCAATGTCGCAAAACAAGCCGGGTGTGAACAATTGATTCAACACATTGACAATTTCATTTCCCTTCTTTAAAAAATTAAGTAGGATCAGGGCTGCGAGGCAGTGCCCAGCACCATACATGCCAGCACAAGCAATTTGCAGTCTATTTGGACTTGAATAATATTGAATAACATAAACAAATTGAAATGCAGCTAGTCCTATGTGAATTAGAAACAAAAGCTTTAGTAATAAGATTTGCGATCTATTTTGTGTCATTTCGAATTGTCTGGTAGACTTATTCCATGTAAAAGGCAAGGCTCTTAAACGGAATGAAGCATTCATTGTCGTACCAAAATTGTGCAAATAATCATTTTCATTCCTGGAAATTTGGGACTTTTTTCTTGGACTAAAACCTTTTGTAAATAAACTTTTAATTACTCTATTAACCATTTTTCAATTGCAGAGGAGATGACAATTAGGTCTGAAAATATATCAAAACGAATTTAGCTGTTGAAACGACTAATTGCAAAAATCGAGTTATATATAATTGTTCGTTTTTGTGGCAATCGGTTCTTTATTTTTCTAATGCCTATTTAATCCTCAATGAAATCTATATAAAAACTTTCTGAATAGAATAGAGACAGTGCCTTTTTGATTGTTAGATTCAAATGTACCAGTAAGACATAATTTTCGTTATTCAAGTCAATGTATATGCAATCAACTTTAAAGCAATCAGGTTTAATACAAAATGAATCGAAAAAATGAATTCCCAAATTATGTACTTCGTTTATATAGTGAATTTAATGTCATTAAGAGGGAAACGATTTATTATCAAATCTAAATTAGATCTGATGAAAACATATTTGTACGGAAATGATAAACGCGAATATTATCCTAATTGAATCTTAACTATAAAATTCAAATAAAACTACCCACAGGTTTATGATATTTATTCCAGAGTGGTACATATATTGGAAGTATGAGGGTTTCTATTAATTTAAACTGATACTTAAAGCTAACCTTTCAAACTGGAAGTTTCTACTGATAATCATAACCTTGATATTTCTTAAGAGTAAATATAATTATTTGCGGTACGTTGAGGTATACTTATTTATAATATATCAATACAACTAAAACTAATCATGATGGTGCAATGAGTTAGTAAATAACTAGATTAATTAACTGATATTCGTCACAATCAAAATATACCTGTATGATTAATGGGGTTAAAATAATTTTTCCGTATTACTTGACTCGGTGTAGCAAAATATGAAATAGTAATCCTAATATGAAGCGTATGTAAGAAGTATTATTTATTAAAGCACAGTAAATAAATTTTAATTGAGTAAAACTAGCTATGCTTGAATTCCAAGCAATCAATTATAAATAGACATGGAAAATTAATTAAAATAAGACAAACAGTGGTTACAAAGATTAATTAACAGATAATCGTCACATGCAAGATTTTAAGATTTGCATCATTTTTGGTGTGATAGTAATCTCATACCTAATATAAACTTATACATAAATATACAATATACATAAAAGCCGATGTAGTAATAAAGCACAGTACATTTTGACTGATTAAAATATTTTTATTAGCATTCAAGGATGCAACTATGAGTTTAGTTATTTGACTTCACCTTTTTAACCAAAGCATTTTACATTGTTTTAAAATGCAGTCTCACTTTAGTTATAAAATTGCAATTATATTAAAATAATGTAACTTATTTATATTGCCGAATTGTTAAAAAATGGTATATTCTACCATAATGTTAAGCAGGTTGGTATTCAATTAGTTGAGACGTATAACTTTATGACTTTATTTGAAACTTTATAAACGCAACATAACCCTATGTTTGTCTCAATGTATTAAATTACTTCGTCACTTTTTTACCACAATTATTAATGATGAAATAGTTAAATTTATAATTAACTTTTATTTTATTATATTTATTATATTAAGTATCATTTATTATAGTGTTATTCCTGCCTTCATGTACACCATGTCCAATGCATCATCGTCCTGATTGAAATCTACACACAGTGATGACCCCTCATTGGAGGTCGACTCCATGGGACATTTTTCGGAAAATCGCATAATTTGTGTTAGCTAAGTTAAAGTACTTGTAAATAAGTAATCACAAATGATGAAGATTACACAGATACAGCATGTGGAAATGAATTTTTGATTTCCACATGCTGTATATAGCATTTATTTATTTTTTTCGTTCGTTACGCTATTAAAACTGATATCTGGCCATTTTCCCTTCCAGGAAGTAGTTTTTAGCTATTTATTACAAGAAACTAAAATGTGGACTTTCATATTTATGACTAATGCACGTGGAAACCGAAAATAGGCTTCTCCCATTCTATTGAGCACCGTTCCGAATTTGTCCGAATTTTCATAGGTCCCCTAGAGTTTTATTTCCCTAAACTCCGGAATTCACTTTGCACCTAGTACAGTACTTATAAAGTAAATGGGTAATCTCAAAATTTTCGTTTTGCATAGTAAACAGCATTTATCCATTTTTCGTTTGTGCCTTAAATGACTCATATATATTATATATATATATCTAGTTTTTTCTCCGGAAAGTGTTATTTACACATTTGTCACAAGAAATTAAAATTGCAGACTTTCATTTTCATTAGTCTATGACAAGTGGAAACCGAACATTGGGTTCTGCAATTCTAGTGCGCTCCGTACCTGTATAAAACATTGATAAAGACACACTGACACACTAATATATAAGTCGGTTGAAATTTAATGAAATGAGATGAAATGAGGTGAAATTGGATGAAATGAGATGAAATTGGATGAAATGAGATGAAATCGGATGAACACATTTCCAGCAGTAATAAAAATTGATTTCAAAGCTCCAAAATGTTTTTAAGGCTTCAAAAACCCTGCAGTAATTTTCACCGTAGTAAACATTCTATAACCTTGCAAAAATTATTTTCACTTATGTCGCATATCTCTATCAATGGGAAAAGTGCATTTTGGTTGCAAAGCACTTTGGTATACAATGAAAGATGTCCATGTAAATATCTCTTGGTTTAATTTGAAATAATCTAATATTAACCCTGAGTGTAGTTCATAGTTTTATGTACTCTGTGCATTGCATACGCGCTTGAGCATTTTGCATTAATGGGGTCACCCGTCCACACGTACACAGATATATTTAAAAATACTGGTAAATCGAGCAGCGTCATTATACAGTGAAAACGCTTATGGATTCATTGATTCATCCAACTATATTTTACTGCGAACAAGCAATGTCACCAAGCCAGAAAGAATAGCTTCATAATGGTCTAGAAGATGTTTGTATTTGACTGCTCGAAGTGGGCCGTAACGAATTCCAAAGATTTTTAAGCTTGAAATTTTCTTTTGATAGCATTTGTTCGTTGTAGCTGTTGAACTCACTCCTTGCAAAAAATATTCACAGCTTCCATGACAATTTCCACAGACAACAAGGACTATCGTTACCGAGCTCACTGCGGCCACCAAAATTGCAACGAATGATAAGTATTCAAAAAGATATAAATATTTATGCAATTTGATTAAACAGAAAAGCAGAAGTACAATGCAAGGACAAAATATAACGGTTAAAAGACAAACGAATGATCCCCAGCTTGCATTGAATTGACAATTCAGTAGACATAGGCGACTGTACATTTTCATTTTCTCCTCCAGTGAGTTAGATCCATTTCTTTTAAAGTCAAAAATTAATTAAATCTAGTTTAAAACAGAGATCATCAATTTTGATTTATAAATAAAAAAAATATAGACTTACTTCAAAGTTTTTATCCAGATGTAATTTTTTGCAGAATACACTGCAATGTAGTGAATTCCAAAAGAAAAGGTATTGCCAGCAACTCCTAAAAGGGTAATGTACATCGCAGTGATAAATAAATACACTGGAAAATTTACCACTTCCTTGTGCAGTAAGAAATTCGTAAACATGTGGGTCCCAGGAACCACAAAAACAGCTGAGGTAAAGACGACTGTATCCAGCATGATGAAGAGAAACCACCATTTGGCCATGACATTTTTGAATTTCAAATGTTTTGAAGAAGTTCCAAACAATCCATCCCAGTCATCTAATCAAAAATTATACAGAACTAAAATTGGCTTCCTAGGCAACCATGTTGCAAAATTTTTTGATGCCTGACAGCCTGACATACATAAAATTGTAGCCAATTTAAATTTTTTGATTAATGCAGGAAAAAGCCAATATCTATTTTTTGTTTGGTGGCGGAGAAGGCCTATACCCATACGTTTGTTAGTGGAGTTAGGCTATTTCCTTCACCAAACGAAAAATGTATAATATAGGCTTTTTCCGCTACCAAACAAAAAATGGATATTGGCTTTTTCCTTCCTTAAACGACGATATATTATATATTAATACAGAATGAATTTAATTTTTTAATTTAATTATTTACAACATAATACTGAATTAGTTTTAACCTTTACTATCGCAGAACAAACCCGGGTTGAATAATTGATTCAGTACGTTAACAATTTCATTTCCCTTTTTTAAAAAATTAAGTAGGATCAAGGCTATGATGCAGTGTCCAGCGCCATACATGCCAGCACAAGCAACTTGCAATCTATGTGGACTCGAATAATTTTGAATAACATAAAAAAATTCAAATACAGTCAGTCCTATGTGAATTAGAAAAAAAAGTTTTAGCAATAAGATTTGTGACCTATTTTGTGTCATTTCGAATTGTCTTGTAGACTTTTTCCATGTAAAAGGGCAGACTCTTAAACGAAACAAAGTATTCATTGTCGTACCAAAAGTGTACAGAAAATCATTTTCATTTGTGGAAATTTTGGACTTTTTTATTTGACTAACAACGTTTGAAAGTAAATTAAATGCAGTTTTAATTAGTTTAGTGACCATTTTTAATTGGAGAGATAATAATTAGGTTTGTAAGTATGTCAAAAAGGAATTTAACTTCTGATAGCGACTTAATATATTTATTGAAACAATTGACACTTTATAGTCAACCAATGAATGTTAAAATTATTTATGTAATAACTAAAGCATGTATTGCGTAGACGTACACACTAAATTTGTACACAACACAACGGGAATATTGGTACTATTTATTTCTTTGAATAGTTGGAATTCTTGTTTGAGCCACTTGTTCTTTTATATCTGAAAGTAAAAGTACAATATGACTTATAGTCATTCGTTTTGTGGCAATCGGTTATTAAAGATTTAATCGTGGTCAAACAGTTTCTAATTTCTAATGTGTATTTGATTTTCATTTTTTCGATTGTGTACAAATGCCTTCGGAATAAATTGGAGACAACGCCTTCTTTGATGCTTACCTTATATACATACAGTCAAGTTTTAATACAAATGCAATCGAAATAAGAGAATTGTAAAATTGTTTACTTCGTTGATGAAAGAGCGAATTTATTGTCGTAGTCAGAAATCATTGATGAAATCTAAATTAGATCGGATTAAATAATTCTTAACATGGATTTGATAAACGTATAAATAATATTGATATTCAACTGAATATAAGGAGTATTGAGCTACATAAAAGTCAGATAAAATTACTCGCCCACTTAAGTTATTTTTGTTTCATAGTGGTACAACTTTCTAGGGATTGCATTAGGTAAAACAAATACTTAAAGTAAACCGTTCAAAGGCGATGGCACAGACCTTATGGGAAATTGGTGGCCGACAGATTTGGCTATAATTTTTATATGTTGTAGCCCTATTTATGTGGACCAAAACTCCCTCTAGCCAAAACCCCAGATGGCGCTTCGTTCTCGAGATATCTGGGGTCAAAAATTGACCCAACGACATGTCATATATCTTATACTATCAACACTTTAACAACAAATGACCCATCATTCGAAAGGTATTAATAAAGCCATTCCAATGAGTGCAATATTATACTTCCACGATACATAGGTCAAAGGGTAATAGCCTCAAAAGGGTATTAGGTGATTTGGTCCTTTCACAATATATATTAAATGGAGTCGAGTGACATATCATTCGACAGCATTTTGAAAGGAGACCAAAATGAGCACAGTATTGTACTTCTATAACGCAAAGGTCAAAGGTGAGCAGCTTATACAATCAACTAGGTGATTTGGTCATTTCGCTTTTAGCACTAAACAACGTTGAAGGACACATCATTCGAAAGAATATTGTAAACTGATTTAAATAAAGTAAAAAATATGCTTCCAAAACGCAAAGGTCAAAGGTTAAAAGCTTTTACATGGCATCAGACGATGTTATCACTTCACGTTATATATTAAATGCAGTGGAGTGTTATATCATTCGACAGCATTTTGAAAGGCAATCCAAATGACACCGTAATGTACTTCCATAACCCAAACGTCAAAGGTTAGCAGCTCATACAAGCAACTAGGTGATTTGGTCATTTCACATTTAGCACTAAACAACAAATACCCATGCTAAGTCCCATGCTAAGTCCCATGTTAAGTCCCCATGCTAAGTCCCATGTTAAGTCCCCATGCTAAGTCCCATGTTAAGTCCCCATGCTAAGTCCCATGTTAAATCCCCATGCTAAGTCCTAACCTAACCTAACCTAACCTAACCTAACCTAACCTAACCTAACCTAACCTAACCTAACCTAACCTAACCTAACCTAACCTAACCTAACCTAACCTAACCTAACCTATCCTAACCACTGGACTGTGATGCCATGTAAAAGCTTTTAACCTTTGACCTTTGCGTTTTGGAAGCATATTTTTTACTTTATTAAATCAGTTTACAATATTCTTTCGAATGATGTGTCCTTCAACGTTGTTTAGTGCTAAAAGCGAAATGACCAAATCACCTAGTTGATGGTATAAGCTGCTCACCTTTGACCTTTGCGTTATAGAAGTACAATACTGTGCTCATTTTGGTCTCCTTTCAAAATGCTGTCGAATGATATGTCACTCGACTCCATTTAATATATATTGTGAAAGGACCAAATCACCTAATACCCTTTTGAGGCTATTACCCTTTGACCTATGTATCGTGGAAGTATAATATTGCACTCATTGGAATGGCTTTATTAATACCTTTCGAATGATGGGTCATTTGTTGTTAAAGTTATTAGGCCGTATAATATGGCCTGCGCTGATGCACTATAAGAGAAATGAGCGGCAGAGGGAGAGGAGGAGCAAATCAAACAACGAAGACAAAACCCAACTGACTCAGAACACTCTTCTTCGGGCTTAGGCCCCGACCACTACTCTTCGGCTCTAGCTCCTGCAACGACAATCTTGTTGTGGTCTGCCTGTCGTGCTTCGCCATTCCTTCGAATCATATTTGAATTACAATTGATTATTAATTCTTATTCTTTCAGTTACTACTACTTATCATTTCTTATTGAATCTATTTGAGTGCAAATATCTGGCTAAATAATAATTGAACTGTGAGATAAACTATTATTGCGTTGAACTGGCATTACTGTATCGTGGCACTATAGAATTCATCCCCCGAGAACCGGCAATCATACTTGCACCGCATCCGTTGACTTTATATTATTAGTTTAGTGACTGGTTTGCGAATAGTGTGCCTACCCTTCTCACTAACAGTGGCGCCAACGTGCTTTAACAGTTTTGCCAAAATTTCGACGTAAATTTGAAGACTTCTCATGCAAAAATCCTGACCGGCTGTTTCTACTACATTTTGGCTACCCTTACCTTCAACAATTACCTGCACTGTATTCGGCATTCTACTCTTGTTTGGTAAAACAGTATCGTTCCATTTCATATAATATTAAAAATAATATTATGCAACTTATCACTATTGCAGACATTTTTACTGAAAATTTTTTAAGATCAGGCTTTATAAAAATTCAGCCATCTCAATTACCTGCTACCTACACTGAACATAAAATTTGTCTTGGCGTAGAAATTCTTTTCAATCGGCGATTGTTTTTACAGAATTTCAGCGAATTGTCTACCACTCTAATTTATTGTTCCATGAACGGTTACAAATTTTTTTCACTTACCTTATTAGAGTACCTGCAAACAAGAGTGAACGAAAACTAAAAATTAACTTAACCTATTCTAATATCATTTTATTAAAAACTTTTAGACAATTCATTTTTGTGTATTGATTCGCCCCGGACATCGTTACAGCCGAAGAATTTGGCTGTTCCTTCTACAACCGGCGGCCATCTTTCTTACTTCCATGCCTCACTCTACAAGGACTTTTCTAGAACGAGAAACAAGTTCATTCCCATCGGATTACCTATTCTACATAATTTCAATATCTTCAACTACCCAGCTTGGTATGCATATTGCGTTTATCACTATTTTACCTATACTAATTTTTATGGATGATATTGTCCTATTTCCTGAAACATACCTATTCCACACATCCTATTACTACGAATCTTTTACATTACTTTAATAATTCAAATCAACTTTTCGTGTTCATTCAAATTATTATTACGACTTTAAGTCGGCAGTCATTATCATTTTTCAACAGCCACACAGAAACATTTTAATAGTACTATTTAGGCGTTTCTTGTATGACTGACTGAAACAGAAGAGCACAATCTCGTAACCAAATTAGGGAAAGACAAGAGCTAGAGTTAAAACAAAGGCAAGCACAGGCACGACAATACTTACCTACTCCTACAGTACATTCTAATCCTGATCTAGACGCTATCTTAGAAATAGTAGACGACAGACTTACTAAACCTTACTCAAAATCTTTAATACTCAACATTCTGATACTATTTTACTAATTCTCCTATCAATAATCAAATCATGGTCTATCCTAATATTACCCAAAAAATTCTAAATGATATTCCTGAGAAAAGACGTGACCTTTTACAGAGATACATTCAACAAGCAATACAAGCTGCACTAGATGCAAATGCTGCTCGTGGTAACCGTATTGCTGGTAACCTACAAGCAAATGCAATCATTCCTGCACAACAGCAACTAAATAATTTACCTCAAGATTTACATAACATGTCAATTATTGTCAATGCTCCTAATCCTAATATGAAAATTCTTTTTTATGATTCTAAGTCTAGTACTGCAAACAACTATCTTCATGATGTTGAAACTTATTTTCGAGTACAGCATTACGACCGTGACCTTTGGTTTAACTTGATTCTTAATATTTTAGCAAAGGAAAATAAGCAATGGTACTGATTCACTTATACAGACAATGAAAGATTTATATTTTCATTTACATTTATTTACTAATATAATATGCATACATTTTTCAGGTGTAATAACGATAAAATACTAATAATGTTAACTACTACAAATCTTTCACATTAATGAAATATGTTAATCTCAAATATGCATAAGATATAAGATTGACTTTACTAGAACAATGAAACCTTATTCACATTTCTACTGATTATTTCAGTCGTTCTATTCCTGAACGTATTAAAGATTTTCTTTAAGTTTAGCATCTACTAGCCTAGCCTATCAGAAATAATAGAATATGTTAGTCTGATTTTCTCTCACGATAAAATGTACGCGATTAAGAGTGGTATTTTGTATAATATGTATATTAAAAATCCTGTAGCAACTAAAAATTCTCACATGTAGTGCAGTTAGCGCAATGCTTCTCGCACAATGTATAGAAAATCCTATAACGGCTCAGTCCTTCATAGGTAGTGCAGTGACGAAATATCACTCGCACATTATAATATAAAAATCCTACAGCGAAAATATTTCCTCGTAGGTAGTGCAGCTGGCGACAGGCCTCTCGCACAAATAGGGATAGGAATAACCTTCTGACCTCCCAAGATAATAGTAATTTTTGGCATGGAATGAACAAATTGTGATTTCCTAAGTACACCTTTGTACGAATGCCAAGAGTTTTTAGGTTTCTCACAACCACTGTCCACGAAAATGAAAATTAATTTAAAATTTTATCTGGTCCACTCCTACCAACCAATACGAAAACATTTATCGTAGTTATCCTAATAGTTAAATTCCATTATTCTCTTTTCTAAAATTAATAGCAACCTCATGCTAACTGTCATTACTATGACTCTTTGGGAAGTTCCCATAATTCCTTTCCTTATTTGTTATTGTCTTCGTCATTTACATTCTGTAAATAATACTAACAAATTTCAATTTAATTTTAATTGGCTAATGAAAAATATTTTGTCTCACAGTTATACTTAAGAATGTCTAAATATATGAAAAGCGAAATCAAAAAACAGCTTTGGTGTCCAAATCTAAAGATGTCTAATCGTGACGTGTGCCGAATTATTTGGCATTTCCTAACTTCCACCAATTAACGAGATCTGACTTAAACTTTCACTAAACAGATAACTTTTGATAACCTAAAATTCGTATTATCATTCTATAACGTTCAATAAGCACCAATTTATTTTAATTATTCATAAGAATTCGGACAATTTAAAAATGTGCATTTAAAACATACTAATTTCCATTTTTCTTCTCCAGCTCCTCAAGCTAATTAAACACTGAAACTCTTCAACTCCATCTCAAATTATTTCGGTTCGTTCATCCTCAAAAATCGGATTCACGAAGTCGGAGGGGGAGAGTATTAGGCCGTATAATATGGCCTGCGCTGATGCACTATAAGAGAAATGAGCGGCAGAGGGAGAGGAGGAGCAAATCAAACAACGAAGACAAAACCCAACTGACTCAGAACACTCTTCTTCGGGCTTAGGCCCCGACCACTACTCTTCGGCTCTAGCTCCTGCAACGACAATCTTGTTGTGGTCTGCCTGTCGTGCTTCGCCATTCCTTCGAATCATATTTGAATTACAATTGATTATTAATTCTTATTCTTTCAGTTACTACTACTTATCATTTCTTATTGAATCTATTTGAGTGCAAATATCTGGCTAAATAATAATTGAACTGTGAGATAAACTATTATTGCGTTGAACTGGCATTACTGTATCGTGGCACTATAGAATTCATCCCCCGAGAACCGGCAATCATACTTGCACCGCATCCGTTGACTTTATATTATTAGTTTAGTGACTGGTTTGCGAATAGTGTGCCTACCCTTCTCACTAACAAAGTGTTGATAGTATAAGATATATGACATGTCGTTGGGTCAATTTTTGACCCCAGATATCTCGAGAACGAAGCGCCATCTGGGGTTTTGGCTAGAGGGAGTTTTGGTCCACATAAATAGGGCTACAACATATAAAAATTATAGCCAAATCTGTCGGCCACCAATTTCCCATAAGGTCTGTGCCATCGCCTTGGATGGTTTTATTGATGGTGATAATCCTGCACTGATATGTCTTCAGAGTAAATATAATTGTTTGCGACACATTGAAGTTTACTTATTTATCATATGTCACTACATCTGAAACAAACCACGCTGATGCAAAGAGTTAGTAATAACTAGATCAATTAATTGATAATCGCCACAAGCACAATTTCTGATTAATTTAAAAGCATTTTTCCCCGTATTTCTTAACTCAGTGTGGCAATAGAAATCTCAATCTTATAAAGCATAAGCAGTAGTGTTCATTAAAACAGCGTATATAAATTTCTGATGGAGTAAAACTAGTTTTAATTGAAGTCCAAGGATTTAATGATCAATAAACATCACAACTAAATTAAAACAAAATAAGGCAAAATGTGGTTGCAAAGATTAATTAACTGATAATCGTCGCACACAAGGCTTCAATACATTTTGCATGATTTTATTCCTCTGTATGATAGTAATCTAATTTCAAGTTGAATTAGTAATAAAGCACATAGTAAATTTTCGTTTGCTAAAACGGTTTAATTGCCATTCCAAGGTTGAAAGTCACAAATTGGGTTTTTAATGAGTCATTAACTTCAGTCTCACTATAGTTACAAAATTTTAATTATGTCAATGAAGTATTCAATCGTAATATTAAAGAGTCGGGTATTCAATTAATTGAGATTCCACGTTTAATTGTACGACTTTATTTGCAATTTAACACAAAACATAACAATGATCTTTATTACTATAATAATATGAATATGAACACAAAACGCAGCTTGCACATTAAATAACTCGGTGTTTGTATTAATGTATTACTTTGACACATTTCTAGCATAAGTAGTTGAAAATACTATGAAATAGGTCACAACTAGAATAATAAATGTGATGACAAATTGAATTATAATTCAACTTTTATTTTATTATAGTTATGATTATGTGTATTATTTATTACTAGCCGGACACAGGACCTCGGCCCTGTTATAAATATAGGTAGTCGTCCCTTAAGGATCAAAAGGCCTGTATCCACTTTCAGATTGGTACCGGAATAAGCCTATATCCATTTTTTGTTTGGTACAGGAATACTAAGCCTAAATCCATTTTTTGTTTGGTGGACGAATAAGCCTAAATCCAATTTTCGTTTGGTGCAGGAAATAGCCTCTATTCTCTTACAGCCTTATCCGTTAAGTTGTCGGGCACAGTAAGGATAAACAAGTTGACGAAATGAAGTATTTATTATTTTTATGTTAATACTTAAAATATATCCTGCTAGAATATAATATAATATATACGCATTATAAAATTTTAGCTAATTACACAATAAGAGAAAAACAAAGCTTTTAATGCCACAAATTCGTATTTTGATATTAGATAAAACTGAACGGGCTGGAAGAAAGAATAAAAGTTCAATATTTCCGCCGCCCATATTAACTATGTATCAATGCGCCCCTATAACTTTACAAGCAAAGCTGCAAGAGGATAGAGGCTATTTCCTGCACCAAAAGAAAATTGGATACAGGCTTATTCGTCCACCAAACAAAAAATGGATTTATGCTTACTCCTGTACCAAACAAAAAATGGATATAAGCTTATTCCGGTACCAATCTGAAAGTGGATACTGGCTTTTTCGATCCTTAAAGGACGTAGTGTGTATTCCGGGGGCAGTATTGTACAATAAAATAATGTATTTCAGAATCAGATGCATAGCTTTTTCTAATTGAACTTTTCATGGTTTCTCATTTGGTGGGTCATCGTCGGAGATAGAGATTGATAGGTGTAGGGACTTTTGTTTTAGAAAACTGTCCGCATCTCCAGACAGGGAGGAGGCAAGTGTATCATAATTACAACAATATAAATGGCCAAATTTTCCCGCTTATGAAATAATAGGAACCTTAAAGCCCAGGAGGTGAATGGAAACGAAAATAATTTCTCGACTATCATATTTGCCAGTAACTTTTTTTGGAAATTCCCAAAGGATCTGAGACCACAGGTCCAACGGCCATATAGTAAATTTTAAAAACGTCTTCGAACCTATTCGTCAGTAGTTATATTAAAAATTTCACATTTTGGGCTTTGACATGAAGATATAAATTCGCAATATAAAATGCACAACAAAACATACATTTTTCGGTTTCAAACGATGATATCTTCAAGGCGAAGACCCAAATGTGGAATTTTCAATATAATAACTATGGAAAAAGTTTAGAAGAATTAAAAAAAATTGTACAGGTATAGGACCAGTGGTCTCAGATCCTTAGGGAATTTCCAAAAAAAGTACGATTTTTTCCGATTCCCATTTACCCTCTATGATAATTTTTGCTGGTTACCCAGCAACATTCCCATTTGTGGCAAAAACAATCTGAGTCTTTTGAAACATGCACCATTACCTTAAGCGAACCGAAAGCTGGAAATATTTGTATACAGAACGCATGAATTGCTTTGTTATGAAATCTACGGACTTGTTGAGATTTACCACATTTAGGTAACGTTTAAGATTGGGTTCTGCTTTGCTGCGTTATCAAAGCGGCAAATTAACACACGATGATATAAAGAAGCATTCCTACGAAAGTTTTCACTGCGCAACTCGAACAACACGATTATAGTAGAGTGATATTATTATGCATGCATATTATGTTCATTACATCATCGTTGTGATGTAAGGCTTCACAAAATGTGGGCCCCCATTGAAAGGTTAAACCGTGTGATGTTCTATGAAAAATAAAGTTTTTCGATTTTTACACTTAAAAAAAACAAAATTCCCTTTTTCTCGAAATTTAGGGATGCGCGAGCCCATCAGGCCCCTCTGGTTACGTGCTTGGGCCTCTAATTTGGTATATATCGATTATCAAACTCAACGTTGGCGAGACTATAAACAACAAGAACTTATAACACGTTTTATCATCAGTAACGTGCTTAACTATATTAACTAAAGCTATGAATTATTACATGAAAATTTGCCAAGCACTTATAGTCTCGAACTTTAGCTTAAGCAATGTTTGTGTTTAGGTTGGGCAGACGCAAAATCTATATATTGAATTTCCATAATTATAACAATTATTTAAAGTTTTTCAAAAAAACAACAGTCGGCACTTCTCTGAGAAAAAAATGCCTAATGCTATACATCTGTAGGAATCGGGTAGAAGGTTCTCCACTGCCTTTATAAAAAGGCTTATAAATGCAACCTTAGCCGAAGCGAATAGCGAAGTTAGAAGAATAGAGTAGCGTCGTTATACAATAAAGACGCTTATGGATTCCCATCCAATTATATTTTACTACGAACAAGCAATGTAACCAAACCTGAAAGAATACCTTCGTAATGATCAAATAGGTGTTTGTATTTGACTGCTCGAAGTGGGCCGTAACGAATTCCAAAGATTTTTAAGCTGGAAATTTTCTTTTGATAGAATTTATTCATAGTTACTGTTGAACTCACCCCTTGCAAAAAACATTTACAGCTTCCATGACAATTTCCACATACGACGAGGACTATCGTTATTGAGCATATTCCGGCCACCAAAATTCCAATGAATGATAAATATTCAAAAAGGGATAAATATTTATGCAATTTGATTAAACAGAAAAGAAAAATTACAATGGAGGGACAAACAAAAACAGTGAAAAGACAAACGAATGATGTTTCGCAGCTTGCATTGAACTCACTGTTCAAAAGACACAGGCGACTGTACATTTTCATTTTCTCACCTAGTGGTTTTAATCCATTTCTTTCAATATCAAAAATTAATTAAACGGTGTTTAAAAGGGATGATTATTTTCGTTTCATAAATATAAAGTATTAACTCACTTTAAATTTTGTAGCCAGGTGTAGTTTTTTGCAGAATATATTGCAATGTAGTGAAGACCAAAAGCAACGGTATTACCACCAACTCCGAAAAGGGAAATATACATTGCAGTAATAACTAAATAGACTGGAAAATTTACCACTTCCTTGTGCAGTAAGAAATTTGTAAACATGTGAGTCCCAGGAACCACAAATACAGTTGCAGTAAAGACGACACTTTCCAGCATGAGGAAGAGAAACCACCATTTGGCCATGACATTTTTAAATTTCAAATGTTTTGAAGAAGATCCAAACCAAACATCCCAGTCATCTAATTAATATTATATAGAAATAATTATTCTTCACAGTTACCAGGTTACCAAAAATTTTTGATGCCTGGCATATATGTGGTAGTCTGGATGTGCAGGAAGTTAATAAAATTATTGATGATATAATAATATGATTATATTGCATGAAAAAGCCTTAAGGTGCTCCAGAATAGAAAAATTAAAAAGTAACACCACAAAATTAAATGTGGATCTGAGTAAAGGAGATTATTCGCAATACTAATTGATATGTACAATTAGTATTGTCAACATGACACTTTGCCACGTTGCCGGCAAAGAAAAAATTATTTTTTTCATTCGAAAACAACAAGAAGAACAATATTAAAAGACTAAGGCTCTTTACCAAGGGTGAATTAGTTTAATCCTGATTGATACCACTAATCTAATGTCAAGTTTTAAAATGATTTCAAAGTGGAAATCTTCAATTACAATGTTTTAGAAGAATCATGGGTATAGAGAATATCGAATTCAACTTACGACCTTTAGCTGAGACAGACACGACAAAATCGCCTGTATAATTCTATCGATACAATAAGACGGCATTAAGATCCTCCATACTTTCACAAGTAGTAACCAAAGACTAGTAAGACAATTTTAAGAACTAATATATAGCTGGTTGCACAAAATATATATCTTAAACAAGATAGATTATAAACTATCTTGTAGAAGTAAGTGCCATGTTGACAATACTATAATTGCACTGTTAATGTGCACTGAGATTAATCTCCTTTACTCGGATTCACATTTAATTTTGTGATGTTACTTTGTAATATTCTGAATGCACCCTAATAAGGCTTTTTCATGCAATATAATCATATTATATATATATTAAAGCATGAATTGCCTCATCGAAGATGCGCAATCTGATGGTTTTAAGTACCACAGTGAAGAGAAGAGAAGAGGTGACGAGTTAAGATTAACAAGTGATTTATTCATTCAAAGGTACGGGTATTTATACTAAACAGATTCAATAGAATGTGAATAACAAATTCATGGTTCAAGGTAAACTAGAATTCTTACGCTAGATTCTTAGTCCCTTAGTTTATAGTAGGTCAGAATACGGATAGATATTATTAACAGGATATTGCAGTAACAAATATATCTAAATGAAATAGTAGCATATAATAATAAAAGGTACCTACGTACTAATAATAATAAGCATAAACTGGAAGATGCAATTGCTGATGCAATGCTTACGCTGCAAAATACTTAAACTAGTATGCAGTATGATCTATTCAAGAACAATGTTATATTACTACATTATAATTCCAATATTATAACATATATATTCATACATTCATACATATTCATACTTCATACATCATACAGACGATATATTCATACATACATAGATACCGATGGAATTTAATGCGCATATGTCACCAACATTCATTATATTATATTTATTTTCAGCAAAATACAGAATTCATTTATTAATGTTACCTTTACTATTGCAGAACAAACCAGGTTTGAATAATTGATTTAGTACGTTGACCATTTCCTTTCCCTTCTTTAGAAAATTAAGTAGCACCAGAGCTATAATGCAGTGTCCACCACAATATATGCCAGCACAAGCAACTTGTAATCTATTTGGACTTAAATAATTTTGAACTAACCAAATAAATTGAAATGCAGCCAGTCCTATGTGAATTAGTAACAATAGTTTTAATAATAAGATTTGCGATCTATTTTGTGTCATTACGAATTGTCTGGTAGACTTATTCCATGTGAAAGGCAAGGCTCTTAAACGGAATGAAGCATTCATTGAAGTGCCATACGTGTACAGAAAATCATTTTCTTTAGTGGAAACTTGTGAATTTTTTATTTTAGTAAAAACAGTTGTAAATAAACTTTGTGTAATTTTAATTACTCTATTAACCATTTTTCAATTGGAGAGGAGATAATAATTAGATCTGAAAATATATCAAAACCGATTTAAGTTCTAATAGCCACTTATTGCAGTGTTTGGACCAATTAGCATTTTAATCAACCAATTAATGTTAACATTATTTATGTAATATAGTTGACAATTAACTTGAGTTGCCGTATAATGTAATAACTAAAGCATGTATTGCGTAGACGCAGACACCAACACCAAAGCACACGTGAATATTGGTACTGATAACTTCGAATAGTTCGAATTTATTTTTGGGCAATTTATTTTATTATCCAATTTATTTTATTACTGAAAAGAAATAATAGGACGTGGTAATTGGTTTTAAGATATTTTTATGCCTATTTAATTCTCAATGAAATTTTTTCAATTATCTACATAATTTAAGCTTTCTGAATATAAAGGAGACAGCGCTTTTTTGATAATTAAATTCTACTGTATTTGAGACTTTTAGTTATTCCGTCCATCAATTTTAAAACAATCAGTTTAAATACAAAATGAATATGAAAACTGAATTCCCAAATTATGTACTTCGTTTATATAGCAAATTTATTATGGTAGGCGGAAATTATTTATTATCAAATCTAAATTAAATTAGATCTTATGAAAAGATCTTTATACGAAATGTTAACTGTAAACAATATCTTAATTGAATCTTAATTACAAAAGTCACATATAAACTTCTCACCCGTGTATTTGATTCTCATTGAAATTTTTCGATTATCTACAAAAGCTTTCTGAATAAATTGGAGACAACGCCTTCTTGGATGCTTACCTTGCTTTTAGTCGTTATAATAAATGTCAATATACTTACAATCAAGTTACAATCGAAACAACGGAATTCTAAAACTATTTATTGAGTTGACATAAGTAAAGAATTAATAAGAATTTATTATCGTAATTAGAAATCATTTATCAAATCTAAATTAGATTTGATGAAAAAGCCTCAATATGGATGTGATAAACGTAAATAATGTCTGGTACAACTTTCGGAAGCCTATACCGTTCGAGAGCGATTATATTAATTTAAACAAATATTTAAACCGGAATTTTCTACTGATAATTGTGCACTAATATTTTTTCAGAGTAAATATAATTAGTAAGAGTTAGAGGTAGTAAATAACTTGATTAATTATCCCAAGAAAATTTACTGATCAATTTGATTAAAACAATTTTTCCGCGTAATCAGTGTTATTTACTAATGCACAATGAATAAATTTTAATTGAGTAAATCTAAAGATAAAAGTGTTTACTTAATTAAATGTAATGAGATATAGTTCTTTAAACAATATAGCATAATATTATAATTTTGTCGAATTATTATACAATGGTGGATCCCATTTCAGTGTTAAAGTAGATAAATTCTTGGTGTATTTGGAGCACCAGGACTCACCTCATGCATTGTTATTGTTACAAGTGGTCTTAACGTGCCCCGAATGTTACTATAACGGGTCGAGTAAGGTGGCATATGGCACCGCGAAAAACCCGCGCGCGTGTTGTGTTTTTGATTATGATCACACAACCAACAACCATTTTCACTCAAGAAACCTCAATTCTACAGGGCAGTGTTCCAGCCAGTCTCCAGCTGTCCAAGTCCAGCTTCACTAATAGACAACAACAAGAGTTAAACGAACGTCGAATTTAATTATGACTGATGCATAATGTGCAATATACTTAACATTTATGAATATTATAGACAATAATGATTACAATGAATAACACATGTAAGAGTAACCTAACATCTGCGATAGTTGTGGCACTTATACACATAGGATCATTCATATCCAGTGTACAAAATTTACCACTTTTTAGGCTTTTTTACCATCACAGTGGTAAAAATGCACTTAATGGTAAAAATGCATTTAATGGTAAAAATGGTAAATATTAGGGATTGATTAGACAGATTAGTACAAATACACTAGACATCCTAAAATATACGTTTTGTTTTAAAACTTTATTTTCTATGAAACATTTCCAATGAGCCCCTTAATTAATCAAATTAATGTTATTCATTTGATTGTACACCGAATGTTATAAAAAATGTTACTAAAACCAAGATTCCATTTGGTTTCACCCATTTAAAATTGAGATGAACGTGTCAATTTAATTGCAATTAATTTCTCAATCGGCAAGGGTTGTTAGTGCTCCCCTTGGTTGAATCCAACTCTGATTGCTAAACACTTAATATTACATAGCGCCTTAATCAACTAAATTAATCATATTTATTTGATTGTACCCCAAAAGTTATAAAAAATGAAGAAGTATTTGGTATCGCCCATTTAAAATTGATGCTAATTGAATTGTAATTAATTTCTCAATCGGCAAGGCAAGGGTTGTTGCGCATTGGTTGAATCCTACTATGTTTAATGAACACTTAAGTGGTATTTAACGTTAAATACCATTAAAAACCACTTACCACTGGTAAGTGGTAAAGGGTATTTTGTACACTGTTCATATCAATCCTTTACAACCTATCCCTCCCAGTCGGAAACCTCATGGTTCGGTACCGCTAGCGGTACAGAGCTATCCCACCCAGTCTAGTCGGAGAGGGACATTATATCCCTCCCAGTCACCTTTCCCTCCCAGTCTACGACATATATATCATATTATAACGTTCACTTCTGCACAACCAATGCAATGGTAGGAGATTATAGATTATGTCCCTTTATTATTGATTAAATGCCAATGATATATTTAAAGGTATTATACCATTACTCTTGATCCACAATGAAACCTGACCTTATGCTGAGGAAGTTCTGATTTTTATTATTATATTTAGTATTTAGTAAACACTTTTATTTGGGAACGTAAGAAAAAATAGAAAATGAAGAAAACTGTTTTAGTACAATATATTTATTTAATTTACACTCAATATACACAATATCTAAGTTAATGTATGTTTAAAAGTTTCAATCGAGTTATGTCATAAGTGTTTAGATTTAAAGTGTTAACTGAGAACCTTTTATAATATAATATTATTTTTATTTATTCACAAATCAAAAAGGTTACTAAATACTATTGCATTTTTACTCTTAAATTCTGATTATTTATGATCTATCAATATTGCGAGAATTTTGACTATTCATTGACAAGAATTGACAAATCTATTCAACATTCCATTCATAAATTAATTATTTTTTAATTAAGGATCGTATATCAGGGTTCGATAGAAATTTAGAGGCTCAGCGAATTATCGGAGCGACAGACTCTGCTTCTACTGGAGAATTAATGTTTCTGGTTAAGTGGAAAGGATCTCACGAGGCTGATTTAGTTACCGCTCGTCAGGCCAAATACAAGATTCCACAAATGGTCATCAAGTTTTACGAAGACCGTCTGTTGTGGCATTCTGCGAGTCTTACTGAATACGCGGCTTCAGAGGTAGATTAACTTGATTGTTTATTGCTGTGTATTTCAATAAATTGCACATTTAATTGGAAACAATGGGAAATTAAATGAAATCGTGTACATCATTTTTTCCAAATATCGTTATTCATATTTCATAAAATTATTAAATCTGCCTTTACAATTGTAGTACTATAGCTAAATAATATTATAACCATCGAGGGGAATATAGACATGGAGACATTGCTTGTGTCTTTTCCAACCCACTTCAAAAGATAACCAGATTTATAGTATTTTTTTCTTGGTTGAAGTTCATTTATATACCGAGCGGGTGTATGACTCCATTTTTTTTTAAATTATCAATATATTGACCAGTGTACAAAATACTATTTATCACTTACCAGTGGTAAGTGGTTTTTAATGGTATTTAACGTTAAATACCACTATACATTAAAAGTAGTGGTAAGTGGTATAAATGGTATAAATGGTAAAAAATAGTTTCATTTAAATTTCGTGTTTGAATTTCGAACAAAATTCGGTGCCAAAGTATGAAATAGCTTAGCAGATGACCATTGTTGTCACAAATTGATAAGTGTTCATCAATTAGAGTAGGATTCAACCCACGGGGGCGCTAACAACCCTTGCTGATTGAGAAATTATATTATTTATGATTGAGAAAGGCTAATTGCAATTAAATTAGCCTCAATTTTAAATGGGCGATACCAAATACAATTTTTCTTTCTTCATTTTTTTATACCTTTTCTTGTACAATCAAATAAATATGGTTAATTTAATTGATTAAGAGGCTCATTGGAAATATTTCATAGAAAATAAGTTTTAAAACTTATATTTTAGGAAGTCTAGTGTATCTGTACTCAGCTGTCTAATCAAACGCTAAAATTTACCATTTTTACCATTAAATGCATTTTTACCATTAAGTGCATTTTTACCACTGTGATGGTAAAAAAGGCTAAAAGGTGGTAAATTTTGTACACTGATATTGACCAATATTCGAGGTCTGCATGGATTGAGAATTTACGTCTCTCATTGTTAGTACAGTTAAAAATAAGCCTTGCACAAATCCCTCTAAATTCTTTTTTCGGGTTTTAATACCACTTTTGACTTACTACGATGAGTTTTCACTTTGGAAGTTCTATTCAGTTACTAATACAATACATAACGTAAAAAGTGGTAAATAAGATATTTATGACTCCAGGATGAAAGTAATATTATTCACATTAATTCACGTGTCCTTTTTCTACCCACTATAGTCCATTACTTGCTAGTCGACCAGGATTTTATCATTGACATAAAGTGGCATAACAGTAAATAAATTATCTACGGTAAATCGTACTCTTTTACATCGGGTATAGTGAAACAGAAGTTGTATATGGAGAAACTGCAGCAACTTGGACGTTTTGCTATGAAGTAGAAGCTAGGAAACGTTACATTTTTATTCAAGCCTTTCTAAGTATCTCTTTGAAAATTCTAGAATGGCCTTATTAAAACCATTTGCTTAAGGAAGTGGTAACTAGAAAACTATAGTTTTAATTAATTAAAGAGTGTTTGTTATTTTTTTATATTCAAATTGCTTGAACTACAATAATAATTTAATTAAATATTTTTTTAAATATTAAATGATGAGTAAATCAGCTTTCTTAAGGATCAGGGAACTAAAAAGGTACTCCTTTTTTACAAAAAAGGTAAAAAGTACTACATTTTCTAAAAAAGCAGTCCTTTTAACCTTTTTACCTTTTTTACCTTATTTACATGTAAAGTGAAGTAAATGGTGCACTCTGCTACATCAAAAGAGGTAAAAAGGCAAAAATGGACTGCTTTTTTGAAATCTTACTCGTACCTTTTTTATAAAAAAGGCAAAAAACGTAAAAGGCAAAAAAGGTCCCTTTTTGTTCCCTGTTAAGGATAGAACTTGTCTGTGTATTGAAGGAAATAGAAATACGAAATCATAATAAAATGAATGGGGACGGCTTCAATTAGTAATATATATGTCAATATGTCCTTTACTCATAATATAGCGATACTGACCGCTATTAGTATAATATAAATAATATTATAATATTTGAACTTAACATATACAGAAAGATAAAAATCGAAGAAAATTATCCTGGTGATAATATATTATTTAAATAACGTCGGTTAAACATTTTAAGTCATTAAGTAAATGTAAATCCCATTTAATAAGTATAATATGCCCATTTTACAATTAAAGAATACAAATACAAGTGTCTTCAGAAAAGTTGCATGAATTTACACTTTGCTATTGTTGCTATCAATAGTTGTGTTAGAAGGTAATAAATATTGTGCAAAGCAAGTCTCTTCTGCAAATTGTTTATTACAACTATTCAATTCCTGAAAAATACAAAAGGATTGGTAATTTTGGACCACGTATAAACAATAAAACTTTTGATTAGTAAAGTGCATTTAATTTTGTAAAGTTAGTAATTTTATCATTCTAGCTCTTATTTTGTATTAATTATTATTTTAATAATATGCATTTATAGCACTGGAAATGACAAATTATTGTGTTATCAACCTGAATTATTATTTAATTAATTTTGTTGCATCCTGCAGTTGCTTTATCCAAAGTTCCACCGCTGACAGTCGCTTGTCCTTGGAAATGCACAGGGAATTTGCTTTCATCAATCCCTGCTACGATATACTTCATGCCACAATTATATACATTGTAGACTTGATTTGGTTTGCCTGGCTGTCCTGCAAGGTTCATGACGTAAACTGGATACTGATTAGTACTCCAGTACAGATTAGACGCTGAGCCAGAGCCCCCAGAATACTAAAAATAAAAATTGTCATTATTGTTACGAAATAGTTAAGTGTGTATTTTTACATAGAATTAAATAGCAAAATTAAATTGAATGAAAGTTTTGTTAGATAAATTTTTGATAGTAATTTATTCTAATTTAATTTTCTACCTTCTTTGTAGTAGATGAAAAATCTTTGGAAACAGTTTCAGTTCCGGCAACAATAAACGAATTCAATGCTTTCTTTCCAAAAGAACTATCACCTGTTGTCCCCAATCGAGATTTTAGTAAAGCATTCCATCCAGTTGCATCTGCTGGAACTTTGGATGTATCTACCATATGACGATTTTGGAAATCTGACCAATTTGATCTGACTTGTCTTTCTGGAAAAAGAGACAAACCAATTTTAAAATTTTAAGGATTCATTAATATTTAATTGAATGATCTTTTAACACATCGAAAATAATTTAAACAAATTAATTTTGTCTTTAATTAATTAATTAACTTTTAATTATACTTTTAAAATTTTTAGTGATACTAGTTTCTAATTGAATTGGAAATAGTGTATAATGTTTTTACCGCTTTATTTTAAAATGTAAAATATTTAATTGTAGTAATAAAAAATGTTTCAACTTACCACTTGCGGTAGCTAAATTGATACACAGGGCAGATAGCGATAGAAACGCCAAAATATTGTAGAACTTCATTTTGTTCTTTTTCAGACTTGGACGACGTAATTCAACCAATTCAGCTTAGCAGGAAAGAATGAATGCGAGGTCTTCCAAAGTGTACTGAGAAATGAGCTCAGTCAGCGATTTTATCTACTAGTGAACCCAGATAATGGGCGAATCTAGCAATCAAGAGAATTTCAGTAGGCTACCCATTACAATTCTCCAATGTATAATCTCAGACTGAGATAAACCAATAAATTTACCTACCTAACTATCTACCTATATATCTATCTATGTCTGGTAGGAGAGCCTAGGGAACCTACATATATTATGTAAAGTAAAACCCCTCCCCCATGTGTAACTCAGCTTAGGAAACCTACATATACCCCGTAACACAAAATCCACTCCCCCATGTGTAATGCAAGTGTTGACTGCAACACATTTGAGTACCTTCTTCCTCCTCCCAACAAATGTACACATAATATATGCATGTTCCTTAAAAGCAAAATGCACAAGCCCAATTAATGTTTTCAATAATTTACCTAATACCTTCATGTGCTAAATTTAGACCAATTTGTATTAGAAGTTTTGAAATGCTAATTAATAAGCAGATTACGATAATTACAACATTTCCCTTTTCGCTAATCATTTCCATTCAACCACCAATAATCAACTTATGTAAATTTCTATTATTGTTCTTATGTTAAACTAGCCGGCCACAGGGCCCAGGCCCTGTTATAAATAAAGCTATTGTGTATTCCAGGGCAATATTGCAAGATGGATAGAATGTATGTCAGAAACTTATTTCCGTCACCCACCTGGTGCGTGACGGGAAGCAGTTTATTTGCTTGGTCGGATAAAACAGATTAACACTTGGCAGTATAGACGTAAGTTGTAGGTAAACATCCCATCCAATGCAAAAGATGGAACATCCAACCCCATCCATCCCATCATCACCAAACACCCAAGAAAAGATCAACATCTTATCCAGCCCACCACCAATATTCAAATAAAGTAATCCATCTAATATAGCCCATCCCCAGTTTCCAAATAAAGTACCATTACAGCCATCACCAACACATCCCTTTCAGCCAATTCAAACACCTGGATGGGGATGTTGGGTATAATGAATGAGATGCTTACATCTAAGCTTGGCAGTATGCATAATGATGAGTCAGAGTAACGTAGGCGTAACATTATACCCCAAGTCAAAAATGTGACCATAATGGGTGACCAGAGTAAGTACCGATAGTCACAATAAAATTCCAACACAAAAATATTGGCCCTTGGTCGTAATAAGCTGAAATTTTAGAAATTTTTGTATTTTTGATTTGGAATAACTAATTACATATACTACTGTTGTATAGTGTCAATGCAAGGAAAATGTCAACTTCCATGACATTCATGACTATGACCAACGAAAATGGAATCACATTAAAGAAATATTCTACATTCATAAATATTCACCCACCTAAACTTTTTAAGGGCTACTTATACTCTTCCTAATCCTATCTTTATCACGACTTGTGACGTCATATTAGAAGTCATAATTTTATGATAACAAATCTCTATAACACATAAGTGGCAGATTCAAAACGTACACATTTGAAATAAAAAAATTGTTTACCACTTCATCTCGCTCTGATTATTTTCTATTTAAGGATGGACTTAGTTTTTCTATTTAAGACGTAAAACATTTTTAACCTCCTATTAGCTTAAAACCATTTGCGAATTGAAAAAATATAGTTTTATTATGAATAGCCAATTTTTAAACTTTCCTGCGTATAAAATAAGGTCACGGCACGGTGTATTAAATTGAAAGAAAGAGTATCAACTACCACGTCTCACAACATTGACTTTCATAATTTTATCACCGCGCAAGCGTGTATGCATAAAACCAAGTTCTATCTTGATGGAATTTAGCATCTTCAGCAAATAAACCAAATTGTGTTGTTAAGACATTTTGAAATAACGTTACGGTGGCCGAGAAATAACATTCATAATTTCATAACATCCGTACACACAAACATACAACATACATACATTTCGATGACGTTTATATTATAGAGTGATAATACGAGCAACCCATTTAGTTGATTGCTCTTAATTTAAGAGAGAGTGGGCATGCGCATTTTGCCTTCAAGAACGTGCACATATTACGTGTACAGTTGATGTTAGGAGGCGATGCCCAAAAGTGTTACAGTCATCACTTTCGTTGTACATAAGAGAGGGGATTTTACGTTACGTAATATATGTAGGTTCCCTAGGCTCTCCTACCAGACATAGATAGATATGTAGATAGATAGGTATGTAAATTTATTTCTATATCACAGTCTGTTATATATTAGAGTGTAGTAAAAGCAAGTTTCGGTGTCTGTGTCTGGTATACTGGTATCGTATGGTATGGTATGGTTTTATTGACAATATTGAATAACCGTTACAATACAAGTATTATAAAAGTTTTCTCCCATCGTTGTCACTATACTACTGATAATTAAAATAACTTAATTACTTACGCAAGAAGTATAACTTAATATAGTGGTTCATTTAGTCAGTAATTTTAACAATAGGTATAGTTTAATATTCATTACTCATTAGTGCTTAGTTATGCAAATTTTAGCATTATAAATAGTAATAGTTTGATTTAGCTACGTTTCGATTGCTTACAATATGTTGTCTTATTTGTTTATCAAATATAGTATACGTTTCACTTTTCTGTAGGCTACTAGGTAATAGGTTCCACATGTAGGCACTTCTGTAATGAAAGCCTTTTTGACCATATTCAGTGTTTAATTTAGGAATCACCAGATTATACGAACTACGTAGCGCTCTTGATTTACTAGTATCCTGCTTTACATAGTCTATATTTATTTCATTCTTTGGAGAAGATTGTTCAGAAATTACATGCCCATATATAAAGAGCAAAGTGTTTAAATTACACTTTTCCTTAACTGTCATTAGATTTGATATTTCTAGTGCATCATTCAGTTCCATCAATTTTACTTAGCTTAGTGGCACATACTTTTCCCCATATTGGTAAACAATAATCTAGTACAGATATAATGAACGAGTTTTGATAAACATTTTTGTCTGATCTGCAGCAAAAATTTTTTATATTTAAATACAAGTTTAGTTCTAGACTTCATTTTTGCTATTACAATATCTACATGTGCATGCCAATTCATCTGATCATCTAGGGTAACACCTAAATACACAAATGTGCTGACCTGCTCTATAATATTACCATTAATGCTAATATTAATTTGTCCTTGTTTTGTCATATTTGTAGGATAAAAAATCATGTATTTCGTTTTATCAATATTACGTTCTAGTCCATTATTACTACCCTATGCAATAATTGCATTTCGATCTATTTGAACAAATGCTTCTGCTTCTTTTACATTTTTTGAAGAAAAATAAACGGCACAGTCATCAGCATAAAGTGTACATTTGCAAAATATTGGCACATTAGGTAAGTCATTAATGTAAATACTCAATGCAGCGACCATAAGCCACCCTTTACCATAAGCCTCCCTGCACTATAAGCCGTCGCTCACTTCTTAGGTCTTTTACTCCAACGTAAACTAGCAGCTGTTATTCTACTCTTTATAATGCAGTTTTGTCACATCTGCCCACGGTACGATACTTTTATTCTTATGGCATTGCACACGGCACTATCCTGTGCATTATAAAGGAATACACACAAACAATACATAGGATATAGCAGAGTGAGTCGGTGACTGTATCTGCTGATGCTGCGACCATTAGCCGCCCTTTAATACAGTCCTCTCTTTACCATAAGCCTCACTTTGCTATTAGCCGCCGCTCACTCTTCCGTCTATTCAAACGGAAACTAACAGCTGTTGTGGCAGACCCAAGCTCGACCCGACTCCCACAAACACGACAGCCGACTACACGGAACATCATACCCAATGGCTCAAGACCCAAAACCCATCAACGCGACAGCCGACTACACTGAACACCACACCCATGACACAAGACCCAACACCCATCAACGCGACAGCCGACCACATGGGGTCCGACACCCACAAACACGACAGCCGACCACATGTGGTCCGACACCCACAAACACGACAGCCGACCACATGTGGTCCGACATCCACAAACACGACAGCCGACCACATGTGGTCCGACATCCACAAACACGACAGCCGACCTCATAGGACCCGCCACCCACAAACCTGACCGCCGACAACATAGGGTCTGACATACGCCATTGAAACAGCCGACTACATGGGACCTGACGACAGAATACCCGACACCCACTAACGCAAGACCCGACACCCACTAACGCAAGACCCGACACCCCCTAACGCAAGACCCGACACCCACCAGCACAAGAACCGACACTTACTAACACAAGACCCGACACCCACTAGCACAAGACCCGACACCCACTAGCGCAAGACCCGAAACCCACTAACACAAGACCCGAAGCCCACTAACACAAGACCCGACACCCACTAACACAAGACCCGATACCCACTAACACAAGACCCGCACCCACTAGCACAAGATCCGACACCCGACCGCATAATTTCTATTAGACATAACGGCGTGTAGCGGAAATCGGCTGTAATTTTTTAAAATATAGCTTACTCCATTGCATATAACTAATTTTATTTCATTTCATTGAACATATTTATCTTAAAAAACTCAAGTATCAAACTATATCTACCAATGGGGTATAAGGTATAATATAAAATTATTTATTTCATTTAGCTGGGAGACCAATTATAACTATACGAAAGCCGAGACCACACTACACGTGTACCAACTCTTATCGACGGCAGGCTTAATTTTGACGGGTAATTTCAGGGAAGGTGGAATTTTGATGGGTAATTTCACGGCAGGTAGAACTTTAACGGGTAATGTTAAGGCGCTAGCACTTTGAAAGGGTAATTTTACAGCATTTAGATTTTTGAAACGGTAATTTAAATGCACGTAGAATTTTGACAGGGTAATTTTTAAGTACGTAGAGTTTTGACGGGTAACATCACAGCAGATAAATTTTTGATTGGAAAGAAAAACGCAAGTCAATGTTTGCTATGTGAGTGGATGACAGGATGAATTTTGAAGGGTAATTGCACTGGCAGATGGAATTTTAACGGGTAATTTTAAAACGTGTAGGACTTTGACAAAGTAATTTTACAGATATAAAACTTTGGCGGGTAACACGGCAGGTAAAATTTTCACGTGTAATTTTAAAGCACGGAGAATTTTTACGGGTAACAACATGGCAGGTGGATGTTTGTTGGGCAAGTGGATGTCAGGTAGATGTTTGATGTGCAAGTAGACGACCGGTAAATGTTCGATGGTCGAGTGGACGGCAAGTAGATGTTTGATGGTCAAGTTGACAGCAGGTGGATGTTTGATGGGCAAGTGGAAGACATGTGGATTTTTGATGGTCAAGTGGACGGCAAGTAGATGTTTGATGGGCAAGTGGACGGCAGGTTAAATTTTGACAGGCAATTTCATGGCGGTAACTTCGTGGTGGGTGACATTTAACGTCGTGTTCCCTTGAGGATAATACTCCTTACACCAATCTATGTTATACTCCATATTCTACTCCACACTTACTACATATACTTCTCCATACTTACTCTATATTCTATTCCACGTTTACTACATATACTTCTCCATAATTACTCCATATTGTACTCCATACTTTCTCCATATTCTACTCCATATTGTACTCCATACTTACTCCATATTCTATTCCATATTGTACTCCATACTTACTCCATATTCTACTCCACACATCACTCCACATTGATCAGCATAACTTTTACAAATTTTACACTTGAAAATTTAGAAAACTTTTAATGAATGCAACCGTTCTGTTACTACCCCGTCCGCAGGACGGGTAACTTTACTAGTCTCTGTATTAAAAGCAAGTTTCGGTGTCTGTGTCTGGTATACTGGTATCGTATGGTATGGTATGGTTTTATTGACAATATTGAATAACCGTTACAATACAAGTATTATAAAAGTTTTCTCCCATCGTTGTCACTATACTACTGCTAATTAAAATAACTTAATTACTTACGCAAGAAGTATAACTTAACATAGTGGTTCATTTAGTCAGTAATTTTAACAATAGGTATAGTTTAATATTCATTACTCATTAGTGCTTAGTTATGCAAATTTTAGCATTATAAATAGTAATAGTTTGATTTAGCTACGTGTCGATTGCTTACAATATGTTGTCTTATTTGTTTATCAAATATAGTATACGTTTCACTTTTCTGTAGGCTACTAGGTAATAGGTTCCACATGTAGGCACTTCTGTAATGAAAGCCTTTTTGACCATATTCAGTGTTTAATTTAGGAATCACCAGATTATACGAACTACGTAGCGCTCTTGATTTACTAGTATCCTGCTTTACATAGTCTATATTTATTTCATTCTTTGGAGAAGATTGTTCAGAAATTACATGCCCATATATAAAGAGCAAAGTGTTTAAATTACACTTTTCCTTAACTGTCATTAGATTTGATATTTCTAGTGCATCATTAAGTTGGTCTGAATTTCGTGAAACATATTTACCTGAGATGCATTTAGGTAATTTTGTTATGATTCCATCAATTTTACTTAGCTTAGTGGCACATACTTTTCCCCATATTGGTAAACAATAATCTAGTACAGATATAATTAACGAGTTTTGATAAACATTTTTGTCTGATCTGCAGCAAAAATTTTTTATATTTAAATACAAGTTTAGTTCTAGACTTCATTTTTGCTATTACAATATCTACATGTGCATGCCAATTCATCTGATCATCTAGGGTAACACCTAAATACACAAATGTGCTGACCTGTTCTATAATATTACCATTAATGCTAATATTAATTTGTCCTTGTTTTGTCATATTTGTAGGATAAAAAATCATGTATTTCGTTTTATCAATATTAAGTTCTAGTCCATTATTACTACCATATGCAATAATTGCATTTCGATCTATTTGAACAAATGCTTCTGCTTCTTTTACATTTTTTGAAGAAAAATAAACGGCACAGTCATCAGCATAAAGTGTACATTTACAAAATATTGGCATATTAGGTAAGTCATTAATGTAAATACTCGATGCAGCGACCATAAGCCACCCTTTACCATAAGCCTCCCTGCACTATAAGCCGTCGCTCACTTCTTAGGTCTTTTACTCCAAAGTAAACTAGCAGCTGTTATTACAGAGATGTATAATGTCAAAGCTCTACCCGAATTCCACCAACACGACAGCCGACCACATGGGGCCCAACACCCATCAACACGACAGCCAACCACATGGGGCCCGAAACCCACCAAAACGACATCTGACCACACGGGGCCCGCCGCCCACCAAAACAACAGCCGACCACACGATGTCCGACACCCATCAACACAACAGCCGACCACACGGCGCCCGACACCCATCAACACAACGCCCGACCACACTGGTCCCGACATCCACCAACACAACAGCCGACCACATGGGCGCCGAAACCCACCAACACGACAGCCGATGGGAGCCGACATCCACCAACACAACAGCCGACTACATGGAACCCGACACCCATCAACACGACAGCCGACAACATAGGACCCAACAGAAAATCTGGCTACCCCAAACACAAGACCCGACCTTCACCACCACGACAGCCGACTCCCGACCACATGATTTATATTTAACTTGACGGCGCTGTGCGGATATCAGTTTCAATTTATTTAAAACTATATCGTACTCCATTAAACATAACTAATACATTTAATTTCGTCGAACATAATTAACTAAATCATGTCAATCCACATGGTGTTTTAATTTGCAAAAGCCTACGACAAGCCGTAACAGAAGCTCGTCTGAGTGAAGGGGACCGTGCAAAAATATATATTGGAATAATATTAGAAATAGAATTATTTTGATTGCTGAAATGAAATTCAAATTAGATCAATATTGATCGTTATATATCAATATTAAAATAGATTTATGCTCCCTACGATAATCAACAGGAATTTAAAAAAATTATTGTTGGCTATCGAAATCAACAGAAAATTAAAATGGATTGGTGCTAAATATCAAAATCAACAGAAAATCAAAATAGATTGGTGTTGATTATCAAAATCAACAGAAAATCAAAATATATTAACGTTGACTATCAAAATCAACAGAAAACCAAAATAGATTGGTGTTGATTATCAAAATCAACAGAAAATGAAAACGTATTTACGTACGTATGTAATTAACGTAGAATATAAAAATCAACAAAAAATCAACATAGATTGGTATTGATGATCAAAATGAAGAGAAAATCAACATAGATAAATATTGAATAACACAATAAACAGAACATCAAAATTGAATATAATTGAGTATCAAAATAAACACCAAATCAAAATTAATCTATTTTGATTGTTAAAATGTGATTCAAATTAGATCAATATTGATAGTTATATATCAATGTCAAAATAGATTTATGTTGACTATGAAAATCAACAAACCACATTAATGAAAATGAACCACATTGGTCCATAGGTTGCTGAGATGCCGCGCGCTCACTTTGTCTTCATTTTGATAGTCAAAATGAAAATGTGGCAATAAATGGACATTAAAATTAATTTTCGGTCAACATGTGAACAATTATCTACTTTGATTTTTTGTTGATTTTCATATTAACCATTATTCTATGATTTTATGTTGATTTTCATAGTCACCATTAACCGATTTTGATTTTCTTTTGATTTTTATACCCAATATTAATCAATTTTGATTTTCTTTTGATTTTTAGACTCAATGTTAATTAATTTAGTTTTTACCTCGCCTGAATAAGGCAGCTTATAGAACCACTCAGTCTGTCCGTACGTCCGTCCGTCCGTACGTCCGTCCGTCCCCACGATAACTTTCGAAAGCAATGACGGATATTGACCAAACTTGGCAAAATCAATGCCTATGGACCACTGACGATCCCTATTGAATTGGGGGTAAATCGGTATATTGGTTACTGAGATAACGCGCGCTCACTTTGTCTTCATTTTGATAGTCAAAGTGAAAATTTTGCATTAAATGGACATTAAATAGTTCAATGGCGTTTCCTATAAATTGTTAGCGATATAGTATAAAATATCTCAATCCGCTTCTACCAAGTTTGATATTTTATAATAAAGCCAATTAAACCGGAAAATAACTATTAGACGATGGAAAAAATCTATTTTGGATTTTTATTCAATTTTATAGTAGAATTTCCATTTTTTGATTTCTTTTAAATTTAAATAATCATTATTAACCGATTTTAATTTTCTGTAGATTTTAATACTCATAATCAATCAAGATTGACTTTCTGTTGATTTTCATAGTCAACATTAATCAATTTTGATCTTCTGTTGATTTTCATAATCAACATTAATCAATTTTGATTTTCTGTTGATTTTCATAGTCAACATTAATCAATTTTGTTTTTCTGTTTTTTTCATAGTCAACATTAATCAATTTTGATTTTCTTTTGATTTTCATAGTCAACATTAATCAATTTTGATTTTCTTTTGATTTTCATAGTCAACATTAATCAATTTTGATTTTCTGTTGATTTTCATAGTCAATAATTATCAATTTTGATTTTCGGTTTTCATATATCCTTACAATATCAATTTCTGAATGTTTAATATGTCGTAGATGTATATATATAAAGACTCAATTCTGAAAGTTTTGTCAAAATCTGTACGCTCGGTTTTGTGTTACGTGCGAGTACTTTTCGTCGACCAAAATGTGTACACGGTAACCTTTTAATCAGGCGAGCTTCTGTTACGGCTTGCTGTAGGTTTTGTTTATTTTTTTACTCAATATTAATTAATTTTGAGTTTTTTGTTTATTTTGATACTCAATACTATTCAAATTTGACTTTTTAGTTTATTTTGATACTCAATCTTAACCAATTTTGTTTTTCTGTTTATTTTCAGTCAACATGTGAACAATTATCTACTTTGATTTTCTGTTGATTTTCATATTAACCATTGTTCTATGATTTTATGTTGATTTTCATAGTTAACAATTATCTATTTTGATTTACTGTTGATTTTCGGTCAACATGTAAACAATTATCTATTTTGATTTTCTGTTGATTTTCATATTAACCATTATTCTATGATTTTATGTTGATTTTAATAGTCACCATTAATCAATTTTGATTTTCTGTTGATTTTCAAAGGCAATCTTTATCAATTTTGAGTTGCCGTTGATTTTCATAGTCAACATTTATCTTCTTTTAGTTTCTATTGATTTTCATGGTCATCAATTATCTATTTTGATTTTTTATCGATTTTCATTTTCAGCAATTACCTATTTTGATTTTCTGTTTATTTTCATAGTCATCAATTACCTATTTTGATTTTCTGTTGATTTTCATAGTTAACAATTATCTATTTTGATTTTCTGTTGATTTTCATAGTCAACAATTATCGATTTTGAGTTTCCGTTGATTCTCATAGTCAACATTTATCTACTTTTAGTTTCTATTGATTTTCACAGCCAACAATTATCTATTTTGATTTTTTATCGATTTTCACAGCCAACAATTATCTATTTTGATTTTTTATCGATTTTCATTTCCAGCAATTACCTATTTTGATTTTCTGTTTATTTTCATAGTCATCAATTACCTATATTGATTTTCTGTTGATTTTCATAGTTAACAATTATCTATTTTGATTTTCTGTTGATTTTCATAGTCAACAATTATCGATTTTGATTTTCTGTTGATTTTCATAGTCAACAATTATCTACTTTTAGTTTCTATTGATTTTCACAGCCAACAATTATCTATTTTGATTTTTTATCGATTTTCATTTCCAGCAATTACCTATTTTGATTTTCTGTTTATTTTCATAGTCATCATTTACCTATTTTGATTTTCTGTTGATTTTCATAGTTAACAATTATCTATTTTGATTTTCTGTTGATTTTCATAGTCAACAATTAGCGATTTTGATTTTCTGTTGATTTTCATAGTCAACAATTATCTATTTTGATTTTCTGTTGATTTTCATAGTCAACAATTATCTATTTTGATTTTCTGTTGATTTTCATAGTCAACATTTTTCTATTTTGATTTTCTGTTGATTTTCATAGTCAACAATTATCTATTGATTTTAAAAGTGAACATTAATCTATTTGGATCTGCTGTTTATTTTCATTGTCAGTCTTAATCTATTTTGAGTTCATGTTAATTTTCATAGTCAACAATTATCTATTTTCATTTTCTGTTGGTTTTCAATGTGAATCTTAATCTATTTTGATTTTCTGTTGATTTTGATGGTCAAAATTCATCTATTTTGATTTTGAGCTGATTGTGAAAGTCAACATTAATTTATATTGATTTTCTATTGCTTTTGATAGTCAAAGTTCTATTTTTATTTTCTGTTGATTTTCATAGTCAACGTTAATCTGTTTTGATTTTCTATTGACTTTGATGGTCAACGTTCATACATTTTGATTTTATTACTCAATATTAACCAATAAATATGAAAATAAACCTATTTCTATTATTCTACTAAAACTGTGTACACGGTCCCCTTCACTCAGGCGAGCTTCTGTTACGGTTTGCCTGAGGTTTTTTGTTTGCGCCCCCCCTTGACCAAATTTCTAGATACGTATTTGTTGATTACTAAATTCTACAGTAATTCAAAATATAAGAATATTGATCATAATTGACTATCAAAATCAAAAAGTTTTAAAATAAGTTATATTTGACTATCAAAATAAATCTTACATTTGGTAGGAACGGAGTGAAATATTTTCCGCAAACCATTTATAGAAAACGCAGTTGAACTTTTTAATACCCATTTTCTACTTTGACTATCAAAATGAAACAAAGTGACCGCGTAGTATCTCAGCAACCAATGGACCGATTTGTCCCAAAATCAATAGGGGTCGTCAGTGGTCCATATAGGCATCGTTTTTGCCAAGTTTGGTCAATATCCGTCTTTGCATTCGAAAGTTATCGTGGGGACAGAAGGACGGACGTACGGACAGACTGTGCGGTTCTATAAGCTCGCTTCCTCAGGCAGTGAGCTAAAATTACAATAAAAAACACTCAATTTTCTAATTAATCGCTTGGCGCTACAATGCTAATTAAGGCTAACTCGGCCTTAAAAATAGTCCATTTTCAAGTGATGACAGTATGTGTAAAAGTTTCCGAGTCAAAAATTTGATCATGGTGGGTGACAGGAGTAATGTGCCAATAGCCAAATTCTCTTTCTAAACAAAAAGTTGACCCTAGGCCGTACTAAGACGAAGTTTTGGAATTTTTGACTCTATCAATGAAACGTAAAATCTGTACTTCTGGCCCTGGCCCACCTTATGAGAAAGCATGAAAAGGTCAATTGGAATAACATAAAAATCTATGTATCTAAAATACATTCTACCCATCGTACAATATTGCCCCGGAATACACACTAGCTTTATTTATAACAGGACTTGGGTCCTGTGACCGGTACATTATTTTAGTGATGAACCCAATTGAATGCCGGTGTAATTGGCCTACTAGAAACCATAATTCTTACAAAATAGTTTGTAAATACACTAGCCCCATGTTCTACAGGACCTGGGTCCTGTGACTGCCTATATTTTACTCTACATAAAGATAAAGTGGGGCATGCGCAAGGGATTCTTTCACATTCTTGAATAAATGTTTGTATCTATGTCCGTAATATTTTGTAATTAATGAGTAAAGGTAATATTTTGCAATTAATGAGCAAAGCCTAGACTACTGAGTCCAATCAACGGTCTATGAAATTCGGGCCAATGCGCAGTCGCTAGAAATTTACTGATTGCAACATTTTTTAGCACACTTTGTGTGCTAGGATTCAACTAGTATTGGATAAAACTGAACTGGCTGGAAGGACTTAAGAACAAAAGTTTAATATTTCCGTTCCGCCGCCCATTTTAACTATGTATCAATACGCCCCTATAACTTTACAAGCAAAGCTGCAAGATGACAGAGGCTATTTCCTGCACAAACGAAAATTGGATATAGGCTTATCCGTCCGCCAAACAAAAAATGGATATACACACAGAAAAATAACATGTCTATTTTCTACAACTTTGCATTATTATTTACAAGCTATTGCATAAAACACCAGACGACTGGGATTCTGTATAATTTTTATACAATTAAGTTGAGTATATATTTACTCAACTATTTAAGCTTTTTTATGCTAATTGTTGTATAAAATGAAGGTAGTTTATACAACATTATGAATTTAAGTTACGAATGTTGTATGTTTAGTTTATGCAACATTGTAAAATTTCTTTACAACTATGGGAGACCTACATCACAACAGTTGTATAAATTTGATTGGTGCCAGAAATGCCCATAAAATTAATATTTATTTATGCTGAAACAATTTTATTATTTTTGAAATCAACTTTATTAAATTAAAATCTTATTTTGAAAAATATACATAAATGTGCATTTGCTACATGTACCTTTCAAATAATAATAGATGAATACGTATAAATGTAATCAAGGACTTCAGCCAAAGTATAGTACCACTCTTCTTCTAGAAATTGCTAAACAATTTCAAAAACGCCAAAAGTTCGTTGTGATCTGAAAAACAAGAATAAATATATTTTAATATAAGTTATGCTTAAGTAAATCGGGATTCATTTTGTGGCTGAATTTAGGCAGCGGTACCTCGTTGCCGGTGTTGCCGTTGTTGCCGGTGTTGCCGGTACACATTGTTGCCAAATAACTTTCTTAACGGCGACACCGGCAACACCGGCAACAACGGCGACACCGGCAACACATTCCACATACCCATCTGATTGCCTTTATGACTTATATTATGTAGTATAATATATAATAAATTAATATAGATCTAGCCGTCCATATAATGCGGATATAATAAACCTAACCTAAATGAATTAAACAAATAAGGAGGGATCTGGGGAAAATTGACATTCTATCAGATTTGAATATAACGAACATAACATAATAATTTTTTACTCATAATGATAACTGTCGAATTTGTTTATTTCATTTGTTATGTTTCATGTTTGTTATATCCGGAATATATGGACCGCTTGTTCAATTATATATTAAACTATAAGTGATAAAGGCAATCAGATGGGCATGTGGAATGTGTCGCCGTTGTTGCCGGTGTCACCGGTGTTGCCGGTGTCGCCGGTAAGAAAGTTATTTGGCAACAATGTGTACCGGCAACGAGGTACCGCTGCCTAAATTCAGCCCATTTTGTTATAATTTGTACCAAATTATTGTGAAATACATTAAATAAAACTTACCGATTTCTCTTAAATGAGGTGCTTTCTCAAGACCTAAAACGTTTTCAACGAATGTGTCCTTTGTGTATTAAATTTATTGGGAAATATTTCAAAAAAGTTAGCACCAAATTTGATGTTCCCATACGGAGAACTCCGGTGTCTGCTAGGCACTTTTGCCAACTGAAGCTTCAGTATAAAAACCAAACCTCCAAGCTCCACATTTTTATGCCACACTTGCGAATTAAGAAAATGTTTACAACCTTCTGTTGTTTTTACTCAACATTGTGAACAGTTTAAATTATTCAACGTAGTTGAGTAGCACGAAAGTTACTATTGCACAAATATAAGTCATATTCTGTAACAATATTATACAACTGTTGTTAATCGGCTCAAAATATACAACATTGGGTACTAAAGCACCTATCTTGTTTAAAATTAAGTTAACCCAACCAATTCGATATTTAATTTGCAAAAGTTAAATAAATTTAATACAACCTTCAGCAAAACCTATTTTACTCAATGCTTTGACTACAACTTTTTTCTCTGTGTAGGCCTATTCGTCCACCAAACAAAAAATGGATATAGGCTTATTCGTCGACCAATCTGAAAGTGGATACAGGCTTTTTCGATCCTTAAGGGACGATATGAAATCTGTATGAAAATTGAACACTTTTGTTTCATAATACTGAGAGAACTTTGTTGCATTCCCTATTTCTTTCCAAAATGCCCAGCAAGTAATAGAACTAATTTGCATTATCTATTACTTGCTGGACAGAGTTCATTTCCCTCACACGATTGGTCAGGTATTGCGAGTGCATGTGTCCCTATAATGCATGCACAATGACAATGACACGATTTTCTTATGCTATGCTGCGATAACAGGGAGACATTTTTCTGCCCTGGACTCTCTTTCCGTCCTTCAGCCTGGACACTGCGTTTTGCCCCAGTGGCTTTTCTTTTGTCTATTCTTCGAAAAGCATAATTTCGACTAAAGTCCTAAAGTTTTCTATCGACGCTAAATGTACAGTCGCTTTAATTAAAAATAAAATAAATTATATTCCAGTACATATACTATAGTGTCATCATTCTGAGTGACGTGTAGCAAAGAAACAAGCATACACATCATTCTGACAATACTAAACACACATAAAAGAATTTAAGTTCAAAAATTTCAATAAATTTTCCATTTCATTTTTTTAATTAAACAGTCGCGAAAACAGGGAGGGGGTTAAGCCATGTGATATGTTCAGGAAATAGTTACATAATATTGATTATTATGAAGTTATTGCCACCACTATTGATTTATTACTACAATGCCCATCCTAATTCTGAGAAACAACAAGCAATGTAGTTCATCGATTTAAAAGACAATACCTCCGTATTGCTACGTGGCTGCAGTTGGGTGACATCACCTCAATATAATTTTCAATCGTAACTGCAACTTTATAAATTGACTCCAGAATTTAAAAAATTTCAAGGTGTGGGTAGTTATCATAATTTGCCTAATCATCCTATTTTTGCATCAAATACCAATAAGTGTAATACCGAATGACTTAAATCATCAATCTCAATTTTGAATATAGCGGGGAATCAGAATTGGTATCCGGATGTCCTAAATTATATCTACTTGACAATTATAGGAACATCTATATGCGTATATACCGACCTGTAAGACTTTCATTTTAAATTCTGCAATGTTAGCAATAAATGAAATAGGTATTAGAATTTAAAAATTATTGCACGGTATGGTAGTACGTAGTACTATGTACGCTATTCGGCATAGGAACCTGATCGGTTAGCCGAACTCAAAGAACCTTATAGCTAGCAGATGATTAAAATATCTCCTCTCTGAATGGCGTACAAAGTATAGCCATGCCGTGTAATGTTATTTTGGTTGGGGCGCTGTAGAAATTAAATAATCTGGTAGTAACAACCTCTACAATATAGGAACAACCATAATGTGTTATATTTTCTATCATGCTCCATGTTTTGCATAGTGAGTATCTTCTCTGCCTACCTAACAAAAAAAACCTGTCACCTATAAATAATTGCATGAAGGTTTGCCAAAAATAATTTGTTGCCATCGGGCTATAAAATATCTACCTTGCCTCATGGTTATTGGTTAATTGTCGTAAAAATGCACTTATTATAATAAAAATGCACTTACAATGTTAAAGTGTTACTCAATGGTACAAATGATAATAAAAAATTGTAGTCATTGACTGCCTAATTATCCGTAAGTTTATTCATATTAACTGCATTTTAATATCAAAAACGTCAATAAATGTTTTATTCAACTTCATTAATTTGGTTTGGGGAAGCCATTGTCTTGAATTATTTTCTGAAGTAACTTTGCTGACTTTTTAGGCGTCCGAGGGAGGGTCGGGTCTGAAAAGTTGACATGGTGGACACCAAACCGGGCACGATAACCTAATCAGTACAAAAAATATGATATAGATATTCTGAAGTCGTTTTATTAGGGAGAAACTAGTTTTGTCCTAGAAGAAATTAGATTTGTCCACTTTTGTCCTCGGCAGAAAGTGGACAAAACTAAATTCATATTGGACAGTAATAATTTCGTCTGGACAAAAAAAATTTGATTTAATAGCCAATCAAATGTTATAGCTGGTTTGTGGGTGGGAATTTTTTGTTTTAATTTTACCACTTGTCCACTCAAAGTTGTCCATCAAACTCCAGGCAGTGTAGGCTGTGACGTTACAACCGTCGAGCGTGACGGCCTTCAGCACTTCGTTGATGTAATTACGGTAATATTCTGCCCGGTCGTCATCGTCCAGTCCGGTCTTGTCGTCGTCACTCCAGCCATTTTCCGTGATCAGCACTTCTGTATTCCCATAGCTATTTTTGATCCAATTCAGCAGTCTTCTCAACCCCCATGGCACACTCTTTATCCAATCCGAAGTGCTCGACGAAGGCCATATAGGATCCACCACCCGCACTGCACCTGTGTCGGACGCATATCCAGGCTTTTGGTCACCCACTGCAGCAGTTACCAGCCGAGTCGTGTAATGATTCAGTCCCAAAAAGTCATAGCTTCCTATTCATTTTAATTTAAATTTTTAAATGTAATTGTTGTGAAATGAAATACTAAATACAGGAAATTAAGATATATCTTATTAATTAATGAGGAATTCAAATATTCCATGACACTATAATAAATTGAAATTCTACCATTGATTTGATTACTCCAATAGTCATCAAACGAGGGAAGTCTAGAAGTATTTCGTCCTTCTTCGTTACTTTTCTTGTCGATTATTTCTCTCATCAACGGCGGGTAATCACCCGAGACAATGGGTCGGAAAATCCATCCGTGCTGAAAGGGTTATTTAAGATTAATTTGCTAGAAAATGATGTGTATGAAAATTGTGACTATAAATTACCGTAACCTCAAGAAAAATAAAATTTCTCACGTGCGTCACGAATGAAAATTTTTTGCTTAAGTCAAAAAAATTCTAAAAAGTCTCTTCCCAAAAATGGTTTTGTAGGAGATAAGGTGTATTACCCTGAATTGTAAAGTGCGTTCAGCAGCCTCAACATCGGAAGGGCTCTGTCTTTGGAGTGGTTCTTCCCACTCGGCGTCGAGGCTGATTCCCACGCGTCCGTTTTGGGTGGACTTGAACTCGCTCTGGTATATTCTGTAGGCCCTGGCATGGGCCTTGATGAGGCTGTGTGCACACTGGTAAGGAAGGTTCGCCGGCTCCGCAAGGCCTGGAGCCAGGATTCCCAGGCCGTAGGACAAGTGGCAGATTACGTGAGGCTCGTTAATTGTCACCCACTCCTTAACCCGGTCTCCAAAATTAGTGTATAACACCCGGGCGTAGTTTTCGAAATGCCCCACCAACGCCTCGTTTGGCCACCCACCCGCCTCCTGAAGTGTCTGAGGCAGATCCCAGTGGTACATCTACAAATACGAAGAGCATTTTAATTTCATCATCGAGATAAGGAAAATATTTGGCAACAAGACAGAAAATTATTGGGAACCAAGAAATTGATAAAAATTTAAAAATGTCTTTGATAATGGTAGAAATTTAGAGATTGGAGTCAAAATTATGAAACAGGGAGTTTTCTTCCACAAGATCATAATTATTTTGCTACTATAAAAAATAACAAGTATACAAATGACTTGCCAATATCCAAGGAATATCGTTTCGAATGAAAGAAAGAAATGAATACGAAAACAACCGGAGGAGATCTTACCGTCACCATAGGAGTGATCCCATTCGCCAACAACGAGTTAATTAAATTATTATAATAGTCTATTCCAGGTTGATTTATTTTCTCCAGCGTCCCCAAAGGCAAAATTCGAGCCCACGAGATCGAAAATCTGTAAAATTTTGCCTATGTCAAAAAAAATTACCAAGGATTGATTTTGTTCCAAATTTAATAACAACCAAGACACTTAAAATATTTCTAGAAAATAAATAGATAAAATACTTTTCCCCCCACTCCCCTTGAAAAATTAAATATAAGAAAATAAATACCTAGCATAATAGATTTTATCTCAATAATTTTCACTTGAACTAAATCACATGGGTATGCCCACAGATGCATGCACAATCATATTTAATATTTCATTTTGCAAATAACATTCATTGAAATGAGAAATTATTGTTAGATAATTTTTGAATTGTTTGGGTACCCCAATGTTTTTTAAAAGCTGAACATCTTCTTCGTATTTGTTGTAGGAGTCACAGGCCACATCTCCAGTGGCGCCGTCTTTGACAATGCTGTTATTTCGGTGAGTGAATTCATCCCAAATATTTTCTCCCTTTCCTAGAACACAAAAAATCGCCCATAAACTATTGTCGTTGTAATTAAAAGTCATGTATAGCCATTAACGGCGATTTGTCTTGACTGTCATATTAGATTTTAATTTTTTGCAAAGATGCTTCAAGGATGCAAAGAGATAGAGAAGAAAAATAATGTTAACGTGACTATTGTAAAACAAATAATTCTCATAAGGTGTCAAAAATTTGTAGGTTTTTTTGAAAATGAACCAAAAGTAGGAAATAATGGTTAAGGGAAACCTATTATGGCGGTTAAAGTTGAATTGAATATATTATGTATAATTCCGATTTGAGAATATTAATATTTGAATTGTAGTTGAACTATAATAAAATGTTCTGACGTTCAAAGGAAAATGTCTTTGTTCGATACCCGAATAATGTCGTGATTTCGGTCTCATTTTTTCCTATTCTCTATTACTGCCTTTTAGACTTCATTTTGATTCCTACATTTCGAGGTGGGAAATAATAATTTACGAACTTGTAAATCATGTGATAAAAAATGTACCGTCTGCATCCCAGCCGCCTTCTATTTGATAAGACGAAGTAGCGAATCCCCATCTGAAATCCTTGGGGAATTCTCCATAAATAAATTTGTCTCTTTCACTATCGACGTCTTGGAAGTAAATGGCACGCGTTGTTGCAATACAAAAACAAAATACAATAAAAACTACAAATTTGGATTTCATTGCTATTTATATTAAATTATTATGCAAGGATTTGTTATCTTATTATTGTCTATTTATTCAGTATTTATTTATAATAGTGTCTTCTAGTAGGTATCAAAAATGTTATTACAGATGTTGTTAAAGTAAAAATTATTGAATGAAGCCAGAAAATGAGTCGTCCTTGTTTAAATACTCGATGAGATTGTTTTTATACCAGTTTATTGATACACAAAGGATTAACGCGTATTTATGTACATTACTTAAGGAGGTGTTCGAAGCTTGGTATTCATGCTAACGATTGATTTACTACGTTAAGTATTAAATTCATACAATCAGTTCTCGCGTTGTGAGTGGTAATTATTCTATGCAACCCCTAATCGCAGTTTCGTACTATCCACCCAAACATTAGAAATAAGAAGAAACACTTGATCACATAAAAATTATCTACAGACCTAACAGAAAAAAATTACGAGGAGCATAATTTTGGAATTTGTGTTTAAGAACATGAACGAAAATTGAAAATATTTCTCTTGACTGTATTTGACAGTTTTGCTATAGTTGAAATCAGTTTCAAATTGACTTTTCTCGAAAATTTTAAATGTCAAACTAAAAAAATCTTGGAAATCGGAAAGGCGACAAGTCTATAGTTAATAGATACATACGTTTGGTCGATTTTCCTGAATTAGATTCTTTCAAAGTATTCACACCGCCTTAATTCGTATAGCTGCATCTCGAAAAAATTAGGTATGATAAGGATCGAAATAAAATTATTTATTCTGTTACCATGTTAGTGTATCATCACTAAGTACACATTCTAATAATTTTGCAATTATTATTTAACATAGGTATAAGGATATCGCAAAGTGATGACGGTGAATATTATAGGTAATTTATTATGTGGTTAAACATCTCCAAGGACAGATTAGTGATAAGATATATCAGGAACAGATTTATTCCATGTAATTTATTGATAAACAAAGAATTTGCCATTTATATATTACGTTTATCAATATACCATTGGGGATATAAAAACAAAGGGGTTTATCTAAGCGAAAACTCAGTGAGCCTTGACCTCTGATTCTGATTAATTCTCAACAAACAGACGGACAGACAAAATATACAGCGTAACGAGAGAGGTAAAAATCCAAACAGTAACACAATAAATATCTGTAGGCAATAAAATCATATTTTTCATTAAGGTAACTGTAATTATAATTATAATAGCAAAAGGAACTCAATCTCGTACATTCATTCATTGCCGCTTGATCATTTTTAAAATCTCTCATGCACATCCCATTTGCCAATCATTATATAAATGCAACTCAATGACTACAGTAGAATAAACACATTAATAATAAAATTCACGAATTAAAAATGTGTTTACTTATTTCCACAACAATATAGTCAATCAAAGCATATTTAAGACACAAAAGATTGTACATCTGTATAAACAATTGTAATAGCCAGGAATAATCAGCAAAATTTGGTATGTAACTCATATTTCCTACTTTACTTTGCTGGTAACCTTTTAATGCAGAGTTAGACATGGCATGCGACGTCGCCTTCTTATTATTTCTCGGAAATGAAAACGTGAAATTTTAGAGAAAATATTCCATCCATTTCTCTTCAAAAGTTTCAAATCAATTCAATTTCCTGGAAAATGTCATTGAAACATTATAATGAAAATGAAATAAAAAGAATGGCAAATAAAATCAGTTTATTGGCATTTTGAAACATCCAAATCGGCTATTAACCAAAAAAACGTAAAATATGTTTAAACATACTCGACGTCATTAGCCAGCTGGCCTTTGTCATTTTATTTTGCATAGATATATTATGACACGGGTTGAAAATATTGCACGACCCTGCTAATAGACAGTTAGTTTTTTTCTTTAACTTAACTTTGAGCCTGACTTAACGTAAGTCTTCACGCGATTTTCCTTACGAAATAAACTTACGCTAGGGTTACGTCGAACAGTTAGTGATTTTCAGTAAGTATTAGATTGCGTAAAATGATGCCGCAAATTTTAAATTATTTTGCAAAAGTTTGAAATGTATACATTTCAAACTTTTGCAAAATAACGAGTAACGGTATACCGTTACTCGTTACGAAATAAAAGGTTGGAAGCATCTTGAACCAATTTTGAAACCATGAAACCTATGCCGGGTAAGACTTTTAATCAAGCAAACTTTTTTGTAACTGTTCCCATAATTAATGATTTTGTCTATATCCATTAATTTAAAATATATTTTAGTGAAATCGTTGTTCAAACTATGCATCAGTGGGGTAATTTCTACAACCGAATACTGGAAGTATCGAAAACTTAGAAGAAGATCGTACAAAAGTCTACTTGCCTTTAGAAAACCATTCATTTTAACAAAGTATACAGATGAAGAATCATTGCTTTACTTCAGATTTACTAAGTCAGAAATTAACCTACTCTGCCAGCAAATGCGGATGCCCAAAGCTATCAGAATGGCAAGCGGCGAGAGATTTTCTAGTAAGAATTAAAATAATACGCAGTGCCTCTATATTTCATTTCGAAACTATTTTTTGGCAATTAAAAATTACATATTTTTGTATTCACGTATAGGAATTGAAGGACTGTGTATAATGCTCAGGAGACTGAGCTACCCAAATCGCCTTGTTGACCTGGTGCATATGTTTTATCGTAATCCAGGAAGTATTTCAAAAATAGCTAATTATATGATACGTAGAATATACTCTACCCATTGTCACCTTCTTCAAAAGCTAAAACAAAAATGGTTAACTGCTCCAGTAAAGCTAAGTATGACTGAGGTGAGTACTGTATCAATTAACTAAAAAAGTAGAAAGGAAAACTCATAATAATATATCGTTTAAAGTATCCTATTTTTGTTCCAGAGTATATCAGAATCAGGGTCAGTCTACCAAAATAATGGCTTCATAGACGGAACGGCAAGATCAATATGTCGGCCAAAGTACAATCAGAAAATAATGTATAGCGGTTACAAAAAGCAACATGTCATGAAGTACCAAAGTGTCGTGTTTCCAAATGGATTAATTGGACGGTTAGATGGACCTTTTACTGGAAGAAGGCACGATTCTGCTATCCTCCACTTAAGCCGAATAAAAGAAGAATTGGAGAAGGAATTTGTCAACGGTGACGGCACTTGGTATACGCTGTATGGGGATCCTGGGTACTCTAACCAAAAATTCATAAAAGTGGGGTATAAAAACTATGGGAATTTAAGTGCTATTCAGAAAGAATTCAATGCAACAATGTCGGCTCTTCGGATATCAGTAGAATATGGCTTTGGAAAAATTGCGCAGCAATTTGCGTTCTTAGATTTCAAGAAGAATCAAAAAATATACCTCCAAGAGTTAAAGAAGCAATACTACGTAGCAGCACTACTTGTAAATTGCCAAACATGTATGAGAGGGGATCAAGTTTCCAAGTATTTCAATATGCATCCGCCAACACTAGAGGAATATCTAAATTAAATCAGTAATTTATCTAAACGTTGAAAAGATTTAATGATACTAGTTTTGGAGTTATAGAGTACAAAAAAATTTCAGAGTTTCTGAACTAAATACTTAGTTTAATCATCAAGCGTATAATTATCCAAAAGGAAATAAAAAATTCTAATCACAGATTGTCTTTATTTTTAGTTAAATTAGCCAATAACTGAAGCATTTGGGATTGTAGATGCAATTGTGAGGCATTGAATTCATTCCGCCGTTGGGTTTCTTCAGCTAAGCGCTCTTCTCGTTTATATTCCAACTGCAATCGTTTTTCTTCAACCTCGAGTCTTTTCTCTTCCATGTCCAGCTCTCTTTTCATTTTCTCTTCTTGTAATCTTAATTTCTCTGCTTCAATGTTCATATCATGAAGTTGTTTTGATTTAATCAGCTCATCTTCGGGGGCCATTGTCATGCGTTTTTTTCTTTGAAGTTTTAGCTGAGGAATCGATTCTGAAAAAAATACATTTAATTTTAGATTTATCCTACCAAAATACATAAGACGCATTTTTTCATATTATGGTACTATCACCAATAATAATTAAGTGTTTAAAAATATTACCTCCAAAATTCTCAAGGGCATTATTTCTCTCTTTATCTGCTTCCTCTCTTTCCCGTTTTTTTCAAATTTCTGGGTTCAGCATCGGCACACGCCTGAGAAACTTCGCTTTCATTAAACGTTTCTGGAAGTTCTTCCACAACTGCATCAGCGTTAAACTCAAAGTTTATGGCAGCATTTGACTCTTCAATGAGGGATTTAATATTTTCTAATAGTAGTCCACGTTCACTTTTTCTTCCTCGGTTCCGGTTCTAAAAAATCACATCATTTTAAAAATAGAAAAAAATGCCTGAAAAAGTAAAAATTATGGATATATTTAATAACTACTTACTTGATAGATAACTCTTGTTTGTCATATTTTTCAACCAACAAATTTAGTCGACCCTTGATAGTTCTTTCAGTCAGTTTACATTGAAATTCAGCTTCTAACTCGGTCACGATATCTCCCCATCTGCTTTTACCTAACTGCCACGGATTTTGTTGTAAGGCGCATTTTAACAGGACTATGTCTTTGCGGATTGTGAAAACAAACCTATGTTTATCTCCATCCTACAAAAATAAATGAAAATAAATTCGAGAAAATCATATTTTTATGTCTAATGTGCTTTCAGCGTTCTCATTCATAACAATTCATTTTTCAATTCACTTTAACCGTGAAAAATGAATTGTTGTGGTTAACTGCTTTAACTTCATTGTTTTTGAATATTTTTTACCTTTTGACTTGACGTTTCAGCCTTTTTCATCGTGATGACTTGAAAATCAATTAGTTTTTGTAACTTGCAACAGTTTCCGTTTAGTTGTAGTGTTGTAGTTTGCAAAAATTGCAATGAGCGCTTTTAATTTTTGCAGGCAGACTAAATCCTGAGTGGCTTACGTGCGGTCGTAAGTCTCAAACGTAGTGTAGCCATTTTTACGCGACGTAAGTCGATTTTTTTGGCGTAGCGTTGGAGTTTTGCGGAAAAGGGGAGGAGCTTAGCGTAAAACTTACGCTACGTCAGACTCAAAGTTAAGTTAAGGAAAAAAACTAACTGTCTAATAAAGGAGTAGGCAAAAAACTAAAAACAAACGACGATCGAAATTCGAAGGGTTTTACGTTAGAACCCTTAGGACTCCTGAGTTATACAGAAAACAAAAAAGGTAATTTTTTACAATAAAAAGTTAAAATAAGTACAACCTTTTAAAAAAAGCAGTCCTTTTTTATTTTTTCAACTGCTTTACCTTACATACATGACAACTGGGAGTAAATGGGACAAATTGGTACAATATTAAAGTAAGAAAAGGACAGCTTTTTAAAAAATTGCTTACTTTTTTATAAATAGCCAAAAAAGATATAAGGCAAAAATGGGCGTTTTGTGTTCTCAGTAATGTGGTATACTTCTAACAGGTGTAGATGTAAGTAAATGTCAATTTTTGGTCATGGTCTTTGCTGCTACTACTACTATTGTGGAACTATATTAGTATTATTTTATTTTATAGAAGTAAGAAAATTACATAGAGTTATTCTATATACAGTTATTCAACAACCCAGTAGTACATATTGTGTTTATATTGCAATTACATAATATAATATTTCATTGCAATATTTATTAGCATTATTTAAACATGTCAATAATTCTTAATTAATAGTTTCAATTCATTTCCTTTATTAGCCCCGATTCGAGTGGTAGTAAATAATTCGTGTATATACAGTTACACAGCCAAAAATTCCATAACAATCAAATTATTTAATTTATTTTTTTTTAATTTCTCCACAAAATTTCTAAGGCCATGCTAGAAAAAGCACAATTTTTTGAGTACAAGTTTACTGCACTAAAATGTCTTTAGCCGTCGTGGTCTGAAGTCTTCTGCTGCTTCGTAGTATACAGCTCCTCTCATTTCGTTGTGGTGCTGAATAACAACCTAAAGAATAATTGGAATAATCATTTTTAGTTTACGGTTTGGTCAAATAGTTTTTACATTTTTTAACATAGTATTATTAAAATACACTCTGCAGAAAAATGAATGATAAAATTAATATATTAGACAAATGAATTATAGTTTCTCAATCATGATGGAATTATAATTTATGGTAACAATTGAGGCCATTAAGTTAATGAAAAAAGCCAAAAGAGTATTAAAACTAAAAAAATAATCTATTAGTAACGTCAACTGAAATTTAAAAAAAAATAATTTGAAAATGACATTTTCTTCTCAAAATAGCAGGCCATATTTGACTCCGCTTAAAAAATTGTAAAAAAACTTTGTGCCAATTATAATGGAATAATAATGATATTAGTGCGCTGGTTTAAGTTTTGTTATTTGTATTAAATCCATTGCGTCATGAGCCAATATACAATTTTAACCTTAACGTTCTTTTTATCACTGGTATGGTAAAAACCTTAAAAGGGGAAATTTAATTCTCCAATTTCATTTTTTTATTTTTTTGGTACCATAAAATGCATTTCTACCACTTTTATAGTAAAAACCCCAAAATAATGACAAATTAATGCTCCAATTTTTTCCAGCAAAATCATTTTTACCACTGGTAAAAACCATAAAAAGTACTGTGTTGACTGTTTTATCATGAATACCTGTGATGCGTGCATATTTGGTATATCCCTGACGTAGGAGTCCAAGTATTGTTCCTGTTCATCATTTTCTCCGTCCTTGTCGACAATCGGTTTCAAATAAGGTCTTCTATCGAAGGGGTATCCCATGGGTTTGGAGTCCGGGTATTTCCTGCCGGGTAGTCCGCAATGGATGTGGGAAGGTGGGCACTTGGTCTCTATGTTTCCTCCCGCATCCTTCACGGCGTCCTCTATTCCGTTGGTCACCATCACGAACAAATCGAACACCATTCCCTTTTCCCGCCCTTTGGGTAGCAAAAGATGGCCGGGAAATCCGCACTCACAAACTACCCGTCTTTTTTGTCGTTGCCCCCGCAACTCTTTAATTGAAAGTGGCCAATCTGCAGTCAAACTAGAGTCAATTGATCTCCGAACCAAAATGTTCTTTCCTGGATCCACTATAATTTAGAAATCATTAAACATTATAAAAATAATTCTTGGGAAACGGACATAACACTTAAAATATGTCTCGGAATGACATATTTCGATTTTAACTCTCCTGAAATAAATTGGAAAATTTGCATCCATGTTAACAAATTAAAGTTGAAATAAATAATACGCTAACCTAGTCACAAGCCTCTTGTTTCCAATTGGAATTATTCAGCTATTTTATATCTTTTATTTATAACATTCCACCTTTTAAGAATATTTGAAATAATAATACATTATAATCTTTTAAAAATAGAACTTACAGACGGTTTGAAATGAATCCATCGTGAAAAACAAGCTGCGTTGTTCCTCCATCGAGAATCGAACTTTGGTCTTTGCCGATTTGTATCGGGGCGCCATAAACATCCGCACTGTTCCTAATGTCACTTCTTTCAAGGAATTTTCCTTAGGAAAATAAAATTATGAAAATCAGAAAAAATTTTGTTCACAACAAATATGGTTGTCCACTTCCAAGAAAGTAATTAATTATAATTATGCTTTGTTTTAGATAAAAAGTGAATGAAAAAAATATAAGAATTATTGGAAACAAACAAACATTTTAACAAATATTCAGAAAAACGATTTCGAATTAATATGCGCTATTTGTATTTCTTAATTTTTTGTTCGACTATTATATTTTTTATTTAGTTTTAAATTTAACTTTAATTTGTATTTTAATTGAATAACAATTTAAAAACACGTCATAAAAATGAAAAGGTCTTACAATTTCTATTTCGTAGTAAAATTTGGTATGGTCGAGGTGTTTGGCGCAAATGTTGACAATTGAGGCGGAGGTATTCTGTCTGAAATCGATTCCATCCCCAGCCAAGTCAAATCTTCGGATATTCCAAAATGTTTCTAAATGGTTGGGAGGGACATGGAGATCTTCATCTTCCTCCGCTTCTTGCACCACTTGAACACTATTCACCTTCACTCCTTTAAAAGTCAGAGGGTATGTTCCCTGCACAATTAAAAATTAGATTCTGTAGCACTGAACATGGTCATAAAAATCAGCCTTGAAAATTATTTTTGTGATAAAGTTTAGCAATACGTTAATAAATTGTATCAAATATTAAGCGAAAAATTAAATACCATTTTTCCCATTTTTGACAAATATGCCACCCACCACTAAATTTAATTTCAATGGTAGATAATGCTAACAATGCCATAATATAATGTAATTTTATATATTATCTCGATTTTTACCAATGACACAATTTGTTCCCAATTTTTTACCCTAGATTTTTGCGGATTTTAACGTTAAATAACATGATAGTAGTATGTGTAAAGGAATAGAAGTAGTATTTACTCCGTGTGGTGTGTGTGGTTTGAGAAGGGAAAGTTTGTAGGCCTGGAAGACAAGGTCAATGTAAGTGTGCCAACGATAGAAGACCGGGTCTCTTGCTGTAGCCGCCAAGTCCGCAATAACTCCAGGACCATCCTATAATTATTATTCATCAATGAGGCATGATATTTGAAATATTTTACTAAAAGTATAGATTAAACAATAAATAAGTCAATCTCATTTTAATCCTACTCACCTGTAATATCGGTTATTTAAAATAAAAAGGGTAAGTTAAAAACATGCTGCATGAAATATTTCCTTGAAATAAATATTTTAGGGAAACTTTTGAAATATTTTGCAACATAATATTTAATTTTTTTAAATTCTATAAATAAGGAATAATGCTTAATGTCTGTAAAGTGCTTAAAATCTAGTATTAATTGAAATCTATAATTTGCTAACATTTAGAGATAATTTTCTAACCTGCAGTCCAAAACGTCGATTGATTCTTGAAATGAGGACATGTCCCCATGCGTGGTAACCAACCTGTCCGTAGTGCTGCGGGTTAATTGATTGACGAGAGGCCTCTACCAATTCTCCCAAAATATTTATTCGGTCATAGTCAGCGATTTCCAAAAATCCTCGATTCTGCAAATGAAATGATTACAACTACAACTGTCGATAAAATTAAGTACTTCAAAAATGTAGCTTTTTTTTACATGGAGAACACCCGCTTGAGTAATTGTGTCTAGAACTCGGTTCCGCTCCACCATTAGATTACTTAATTCCATTGTGTGGTTCACTCCTTCTGTTTCCTCAAGTAAATCATAATTTACGTCCTGCAAATTTTAAACACAACCATTTCAACCACACATAACTTTCAGTTTTATACTTGATTTGAAATTTGAAAGACTTGAATTTAATATGCATTATATCATTATTGCAGCAATTTACTGTAATTTTGCTGAAGGGTTTTCTTTCCGCAAAATTTTGACCTGAAATGCCATCCCTCAAATGTGGTTTGTAGCCCTCGTCAATAACAGCATCAGATTGGATGTCCAATGGTTCCGTCAGGCTAAGATCGTTGGAGAGTCTTTCAGCATTATATCTGTGTGGGTGCATCAAATAAGTTATTAAAATGTTACTCCCATATCTTTCCCGTCAGAGTTCAACTAGCCGGTGGGTAGTGGCTAGGTGGCTAGGGGGTAAAAGTGGCTAGTGGGCGGGCAAAATGTCAGGTGGCTAGTGGGCAAAAGGGGCAAAAGGGGCAAAAGTAAAATTAAGGTTTTAAAAATAGCAGAAAAAAATTGCAAACATAACTCACGCAAGTAAAGTAACTGTTTGTCATTGAAAATCGGAGTTAATAATATTCTAGTAAGCCTGTTTTTAGGTACGCATAAACGAAGAGACATCGATGCGACATCTATTTTGGTAGATGAACTACGATTTAGACTTTTTGCCCCTTTTACCCCTTTTGCCCCCTTTGCCCCTTTTGCCCGGGTGGGTGGGCAAAATGTAAAAAAGCCGGCTAAAATAGAACTCTGTTTCCCGTTCTTAACGTTTCTGTAATTTTTCTTTTCCAAAGGGTCTTCTACACTTTCTATATATAAAGTACTGTGATTATAATGTATCCCTCCTTCCTTTTTCAACCTATCCATTCTTAGCGTTTCTCTGAATTTCAATTTTCAAAGTAACAATATTTACCAAATCTAATAGAAAATAAAGTGTCGGAAATATACTGCCATGCTCCAGATGGAAGAGACGTAGCTAAACTATGAAAATTGGAAATATTGTTGCCCTGGAAATTTTGGTTTATCGGGATTCCTGTAAATAATAATCATACCTGGCAAGGAGTTCATGATGGAAGAAATAGAAAGACTCTCCTCGTCGGTCGACAGTTTCATTGATGATATTAGGATGTCTGAGATGCCAGTTCCAGTGGTGAAGATTCTGTTGGACATCTTCGCGGAAATACCACAGACGGTTTTCGAACCCGTTGTCCGCCCCCACCCGCTCATCAAGAAGTACGCATTCCTAAATCACAAATACTTAATAATTTCTTCCACAGTGTCACCTAAATAACCCAGTAAATACCAAGAACCGTACAGATTTAGATTTCCAGAGAGACATGTCATGCCGTAAATAATATATTTAATATACATAATAAAAACCGCACTAAGCATCGAAAATATTATGGTTTCCAAGGAAACATGTCGTCCCTCAGAATCAAATATTTAGCAATTTTTCCCGCTTCATTGAAATAATTCACAAAAAACAGTTTTCAAGTAAATGTATCAAGGCCACCGCCCCTAACTATACTTGGCCATAATTCCAAAACTTCTACCAATATGTCTGCCTCCAATTGCCAATTACATTATTAGTGGTCTTCTCTTCTAAAATGGGAATTGGGAAGAAGACGGACGGGAAGAGTTCAATTCCACTGGGTTTATTCAGTTGGACGACGTCGGGTGTCTTGACTAACTGTGCCGCAAATAGTGCACGATACCATACCCGGGCATTCACTTCAGGGTGGCTTTTAAAATAATTCGCAACCTCAAGTAGATTTTCTGTTATATTAGCTGTAAATGTAAATATAATACACATTTATAAATTTATAACACTTAGAATCACAAAACAAACTTTTAAGTAGTTGAACTGAAAAATTTGAAATGATTTTAGCCATGTCATTTGGCACAAGTTGTCTAAGCTAACCTGGCAATTCGTCTGCTGCAACAATGTTTGAGTCTTGTAGCAATATTTGGACAAGATCTCTAACAGCATTGAGATGGGACGGGTTGAAACTACGGAATAAAGAATTTTTTGGTACTCTGGATGAGATATTGGACAAGCGAAGATCCGTTTCGTTTGTTGCTAGCAGATATGCATCCTTTGAGGTGGCATTGTCGTCTCTGTATGGGGAGGAGGTGAGAACTTGCAAATATCTTTCCTCTAACGTTTGTCCACCAACAAAGCTCGCAGAAACCAATTGGAACACAATAATCACTTTAGTCAATAATTGATATTTCATTGTAATGGCAATAAAATAATTGTTAGAAGTAATAAATATTAATGATTATTGATGTAATTATTATGAAGGTTGAAATAATATTTGTCTGGCACAGAAGCTAGGCAAGTATTGAATGATTGGTTGTAGTTATAAGTAAAACGTAGTCAAACCATATTCACTTAAATTCCTCTTTCCCCTTCTTTAAGTTTTAGAAAAAGGTGCTGTAATTGCTCTTTGTGCTATAACAATGTTCTAGGTCAAGTTTGCTGATCAAAGTAACAAAGCGCCTATGAATCACCATCTCTCCATAGTTGACCACTTAACCTCTAAACTTCCTTCTATCACAAATCAAATCTAACTATATATCAGCATCCAAATAACATTTTGTTAATCTATGGTGCGAAATGGGATCAACATTAGTCTACAAGAATATATTTAAATTAATTAACTGATTATGCTGAATCCAATTTATTTCATTAATTTTATAGAATTTAAAGTATATCATCCAATAATTTCTTAAACTAAGACATAATGCCACTTCTTGATTATTTAGTATAATACCAGTAGCAATTGGTAAATGTATACCTAATTAACTAATACTAACAATGGAAATAATATTCAGTAGTATGCCCATGAATGCTGTGGGTGCCATGAGTACAAACAAATACTAAAAATCATGCACATTGGTTGTGAAGGTTGGCTGAGAACGCGGCGTAGAATTAACATGGACTATGATTTTCAAAAAATTTCCATTTTTTTGCAAAACACTAAGTTATTGTTTGTTTCTGTTACTGATTATTTACAATCAAAGGCGTATTCAGAACTCAAAGTAAGGGGATGATTAAACATGAGACAATATTTTCACATGTATAAATATACTGTTCATTAAATTTTAGAAAATATCTAGTGTGTTTTATGGAAATTAAAGGGGTTCTTCAGCACCCCCTAAATACGTCCTTGCTTACAATGCTTTGTCAATACTTATCGAGGAAATATTTAACTTCCACCGCATCCCCAGTACATATTAGACACACTACGTTAATATACTATATGCTATATACTCCACACGTATACGTATTTTCATACGTAGGTAAATCGAATAAAGGTCTATATATTTATATTTTGTGTTTACTTCTGTGAAACTTATTACAGTTACCAAAACCGAATGTATCCTAAAAACCCGAAGAGACTAATCTTAAACTCCCCAACATTTTTAATACGTTTTACGAATGACAATAAAATTGGTTGTCGAAAAATCGTAAAGGCTGATAGCAAGTTGGCCATATAATAGTCATTCAATCAATTATTGCATTGCAAGGGCATCTACTAAATTTGCTGCAATATTAACACTGTTTATAGCTCGCACAGTTCTGGCTCCTACTGAATTTTTAAAATGTTTTACAAATGGTCATAACGTTCGTTCTCGAGATATAAGACTGCACATAGCACGTTGGCGATAGTGTACTGTATGACAGAAATGCTAGATTGCAGAAACTATCTGGTATACTTGATAAAATATTAAAACTGTTTGTGCCACTGAAATTATGTTGCTACTAAATTCCTAAATTCGCACTACGTTTTACGAATGGCATTTAAATTGGTTGTCGAAAAATTGTTAAGGCTGATAGCAAGTTCGCCATATAATCAATTATTGCATTGCTAGAGCCATCTATTATATTTACTGAAATGCTAACACTGTTTATAGCTCATAGTTCTCACTCCTACTGAATTCCTAAAGTGTTTTACAAATGGTCATAACGTTCGAAGTCGACATATCAAAGCTGCCAATAGCATGTACCCGATTTTGTACTGTATGACTGAAATGCTAGATTGCAAAAGCTATCTGGTATATTTGTAAAAATATAAAAACTGTTTATACCAAAGAAAGTTGTGTTTCATATGAGTTCCTATATTTGTATAACGTTTTACGAATGGAATTTAAATTGTTTGCCGAAAAATTGTTAAGGCTGATAGCAAGTTGGCCATATAATAGTCATTGAATCAATTATTGCATTGCAAAAGGTATCTGGTATATTTGCTGAAATATTAACACTGTTGATAGATCATAGTTTTTTCCACCTACAAAATTCCTTAATGTTTTACAAATGGTCATAACGTTCGAAGTCGAAATATAAAAACTGCCCATGGCATGTTCCCGATTTTATACTGTATGACTGAAATGCTAGATTGCAAAGGCTATCTGGTATATTTGTTAAAATATAAAAACTGTTTATACCAAAGAAACTTGTGTTTCATATGAGTTCCTATATTTGTATAACGTTTTACGAATGGAATTTAAATTGTTTGCCGAAAAATTGTTAAGGCTGATAGCAAGTTGGCCATATAATAGTCATTGAATCAATTATTGCATTGCAAAAGGCATCTGGTATATTTGCTGAAATATTAACACTGTTTATAGCTCATAGTTTTTTCCTCCTACAGAATTCCTTAATGTTTTACAAATGGTCATAACGTTCGAAGTCGAAATATAAAAATTGCCCATAGCATGTACCCGATTTTATACTGTATGACTGAAATGCTAGATTGCAAAGGCTATCTGGTATATTTGTTAAAATATAAAAACTGTTTATACCAAAGAAACTTGTGTTTCATATGAGTTCCTATATTTGTATAACGTTTTACGAATGGAATTTATCTTGTTTGTCGAAAAATTGTTAAGACTGCTAGAAAGTTAGCAATATAATAGTCATTCAATCAATTATTGCTCTGCAAAAGCCATCTGATATATTTGCTGAAATATTAACACTGTTTATACTTCATAGTTTTTTCCACCTACAAAATTCCTTAAATGTTTTACAAATGGTCATAACGTCCGAAGTGAACATCAAAGCTGCCCATAGCATGTACCCGATTTTGTACTGTATGACTGAAATGCAAGATTGCAAAGACTATCTGGTATATTTGTTAAAATATAAAAACTGTTTATACCAAAGAAACTTGTGTTTCATATGAGTTCCTATATTTGTATAACGTTTTACAAATGGAATTTAAACTGTTTGCCGAAAAATTGTTAAGGCTGATAGCAAGTTTGCCATATAATAGTCATTGAATCAATTATTGCATTGCAAAAGGCATCTGGTATTTTTGCTGAAATATTAACACTGTTTATAGCTCATAGTTTTTTCCTCCTACAGTATTCCTTAATGTTTTACAAATGGTCATAACGTTCGAAGTCGAAATATAAAAACTGCCAAAGTCATGTACCCGAATTTATACTGTATGACTGAAATGCTAGATTGCAAAAGCTATCTGGTATATTTGTTAAAATATAAAAACTGTTTATACCAAAGAAACTTGTGTTTCATATGAGTTCCTATATTTGTATAACGTTTTACGAATGGAATTTAAATTGTTTGCCGAAAAATTGTTAAGGCTGATAGCAAGTTGGCCATATAATAGTCATTGAATCAATTATTGCATTACAAAAGGCATCTGGTATATTTGCTGAAATATTAACACTGTTTATGGCTCATAGTTTATTCCTCCTACAGAATTCCTAATGGTTTAAAAATGGTCATAACGTTCGAAGTCGACATATAAAAACTGCCCATGGAATGTACCCGATTTTATACTGTATGACTGAAATGCTAGATTGCAAAAGCTATCTGGTATATTTGTTAAAATATAAAAAAACTGTTTATACCAAAGAAACTTGTGTTTCATATGAGTTCCGAAATTCGCATAACGTTTTACGAATGGAATTTAACTACTTTGTCGAAAAATTGTTAAGACTGATAGAAAGTTGGCCATATAATAGTCATTCAATCAATTATTGCTCTGCAAAAGCCATCTGGTATATTTGCTGAAATATTAACACTGTTTATACTTCATAGTTTTTTCCATCTACAAAATTCCTTAAATGTTTTACAAATGGTCATAACGTCCGAAGTGAACATATCAAAGCTGCCCATAGCATGTACCCGATTTTGTACTGTATGACTGAAATGCAAGATTGCAAAGACTATCTGGTATATTTGTTAAAATATAAAAGCTGTTTATACCAAATAAATTTGTGTTTCATTTGAGTTCCTAAATTTGTATAACGTTTTACGAATGGAATTTAACTTGTTTGTCGAAAATTGTTAAGGCTGATAGAAAGTTGGCCATATAATAGTCATTCAATCAATTATTGCTTTGCAAAAGCCATCTGTTATATTTGCTGAAATATTAACACTGTTTATACTTCATAGTTTTTTCCACCTACAAAATTACTTAAATATTTTACAAATGGTCATAATGTTCGAAGACGACATATCAAAACTGCCCATGGCATGTACCCGATTTTATACTGTATGACTGAAATGCTAGATTGCAAAAGCTATCTGGTATATTTGTTAAAATATAAAAACTGTTTATACCAAAGAAACTTGTGTTTCATATGAGTTCCTATATTTGTATAACGTTTTACGAATGGAATTTATCTTGTTTGTCGAAAAATTGTTAAGACTGATAGAAAGTTGGCCATATAATAGTCATTCAATCAATTATTGCTCTGCAAAAGCCATCTGGTATATTTGCTGAAATATTAACACTGTTTATACATCATAGCTTTTTCCACCTACAAAATTCCTTAAATGTTTTACAAATGGTCATAACGTCCGAAGTGAACATATCAAAGCTGCCAATAGCATGTACCCGATTTTATACTGTATGACTGAAATGCAAGATTGCAAAGACTATCTGGTATATTTGTTAAAATATAAAAGCTGTTTATACCAAATAAATTTGTGTTTCATTTGAGTTCCTAAATTTGTATAACGTTTTACGAATGGAATTTAACTTGTTTGTCGAAAAATTGTTAAGGCTGATAGAAAGTTGGCCATATAATAGTCATTCAATCAATTATTGCTCTGCAAAAGCCATCTGTTATATTTGCTGAAATATTAACACTGTTTATACTTCATAGTTTTTTCCACCTACAAAATTCCTTAAATATTTTACAAATAGTCATAACGTTGAAAAGTCGACATATCAAAACTGCCCATGGCATGTACCCGATTTTATACTGTATGACTGAAATGCTAGATTGCAAAAGCTATCTGGTATATTTGTTAAAATATAAAAACTGTTTATACCAAAGAAACTTGTGTTTAATATGAGTTCCTATATTTGTATAACGTTTTACAAATGGAATTTAAATTGTTTGCCGAAAAATTGTTAAGGCTGATAGCAAGTTTGCCATATAATAGTCATTGAATCAATTATTGCATTGCAAAAGGCATCTGGTATTTTGGCTGAAATATTAACACTGTTTATAGCTCATAGTTTTTTCCTCCTACAGTATTCCTTAATGTTTTACAAATGGTCATAACGTTCGAAGTCGACATATAAAAACTGCCCATGGAATGTACCCAATTTTATACTGTATGACTGAAATGCTAGATTGCAAAAGCTATCTGGTATATTTGTTAAAATATAAACACTGTTTATACCAAAGAAACTTGTGTTTCATATGAGTTCCTATATTTGTATAACGTTTTACGAATGGAATTTATCTTGTTTGTCGAAAAATTGTTAAGACTGCTAGAAAGTTAGCCATATAATAGTCATTCAATCAATTATTGCTCTGCAAAAGCCATCTGATATATTTGCTGAAATATTAACACTGTTTATACTTCATAGTTTTTTCCACCTACAAAATTCCTTAAATGTTTTACAAATGGTCATAACGTTGAAAAGTCGACATATCAAAACTGCCCATGGCATGTACCCGATTTTATACTGTATGACTGAAATGCTAGATTGCAAAAGCTATCTGGTATATTTGTTAAAATATAAAAACTTTTATACCAAAGAAACTTGTGTTTCATATGAGTTCCTATATTTGTATAACGTTTTACGAATGGAATTTATCTTGTTTGTCGAAAAATTGTTAAGACTGATAGAAAGTTGGCCATATAATAGTCATTCAATCAATTATTGCTCTGCAAAAGCCATCTGGTATATTTGCTGAAATATTAATACTGTTTATACTTCATAGTTTTTTCCACCTACAAAATTCCTTAAATGTTTTACAAATGGTCATAACGTCCGAAGTGAACATATCAAAGCTGCCCATAGCATGTACCCGATTTTGTACTGTATGACTGAAATGCAAGATTGCAAAGACTATCTGGTATATTTGTTAAAATATAAAAGCTGTTTATACCAAATAAATTTGTGTTTCATTTGAGTTCCTAAATTTGTATAACGTTTTACGAATGGAATTTAACTTGTTTGTCGAAAAATTGTTAAGGCTGATAGAAAGTTGGCCATATAATAGTCATTCAATCAATTGTTGCATTGCAAAAGGCATCTGGTATATTTACTGAAATATTAACACTGTTTATAGCTCATAGTTTTTTCCTCCTACAAAATTCCTTAAATATTTTACAAATGGTCATAACGTTGAAAAGTCGACATATCAAAACTGCCCATGGCATGTACCCGATTTTATACTGTATGACTGAAATGCTAGATTGCAAAAGCTATCTGGTATATTTGTTAAAATATAAAAACTGTTTATACCAAAGAAACTTGTGTTTCATATGAGTTCCTATATTTGTATAACGTTTTACAAATGGAATTTAAATTGTTTGCCGAAAAATTGTTAAGGCTGATAGCAAGTTTGCCATATAATAGTCATTGAATCAATTATTGCATTGCAAAAGGCATCTGGTATTTTTGCTGAAATATTAACACTGTTTATAGCTCATAGTTTTTTCCTCCTACAGTATTCCTTAATGTTTTACAAATGGTCATAACGTTCGAAGTCGACATATAAAAACTGCCCATGGAATGTACCCAATTTTATACTGTATGACTGAAATGCTAGATTGCAAAAGCTATCTGGTATATTTGTTAAAATATAAACACTGTTTATACCAAAGAAACTTGTGTTTCATATGAGTTCCTATATTTGTATAACGTTTTACGAATGGAATTTATCTTGTTTGTCGAAAAATTGTTAAGACTGCTAGAAAGTTAGCCATATAATAGTCATTCAATCAATTATTGCTCTGCAAAAGCCATCTGATATATTTGCTGAAATATTAACACTGTTTATACTTCATAGTTTTTTCCACCTACAAAATTCCTTAAATGTTTTACAAATGGTCATAACGTTGAAAAGTCGACATATCAAAACTGCCCATGGCATGTACCCGATTTTATACTGTATGACTGAAATGCTAGATTGCAAAAGCTATCTGGTATATTTGTTAAAATATAAAAACTGTTTATACCAAAGAAACTTGTGTTTCATATGAGTTCCTATATTTGTATAACGTTTTACGAATGGAATTTATCTTGTTTGTCGAAAAATTGTTAAGACTGATAGAAAGTTGGCCATATAATAGTCATTCAATCAATTATTGCTCTGCAAAAGCCATCTGGTATATTTGCTGAAATATTAATACTGTTTATACTTCATAGTTTTTTCCACCTACAAAATTCCTTAAATGTTTTACAAATGGTCATAACGTCCGAAGTGAACATATCAAAGCTGCCCATAGCATGTACCCGATTTTGTACTGTATGACTGAAATGCAAGATTGCAAAGACTATCTGGTATATTTGTTAAAATATAAAAGCTGTTTATACCAAATAAATTTGTGTTTCATTTGAGTTCCTAAATTTGTATAACGTTTTACGAATGGAATTTAACTTGTTTGTCGAAAAATTGTTAAGGCTGATAGAAAGTTGGCCATATAATAGTCATTCAATCAATTGTTGCATTGCAAAAGGCATCTGGTATATTTACTGAAATATTAACACTGTTTATAGCTCATAGTTTTTTCCTCCTACAAAATTCCTTAAATATTTTACAAATGGTCATAACGTTGAAAAGTCGACATATCAAAACTGCCCATGGCATGTACCCGATTTTATACTGTATGACTGAAATGCTAGATTGCAAAAGCTATCTGGTATATTTGTTAAAATATAAAAACTGTTTATACCAAAGAAACTTGTGTTTCATATGAGTTCCTATATTTGTATAACGTTTTACAAATGGAATTTAAATTGTTTGCCGAAAAATTGTTAAGGCTGATAGCAAGTTTGCCATATAATAGTCATTGAATCAATTATTGCATTGCAAAAGGCATCTGGTATTTTTGCTGAAATATTAACACTGTTTATAGCTCATAGTTTTTTCCTCCTACAGTATTCCTTAATGTTTTACAAATGGTCATAACGTTCGAAGTCGACATATAAAAACTGCCCATGGAATGTACCCAATTTTATACTGTATGACTGAAATGCTAGATTGCAAAAGCTATCTGGTATATTTGTTAAAATATAAAAACTGTTTATACCAAACAAAGTTGTGTTTCATATGAGTTCCTATATTTGTATAACGTTTTACGAATGGAATTAAAATTGTTTGCCGAAAAATTGTTAAGGCTGATAGCAAGTTGGCCATATAATAGTCATTGAATCAATTATTGCATTGCAAAAGGCATCTGGTATATTTGCTGAAATATTAACACTGTTTATAGCTCATAGTTTATTCCTCCTACAGAATTCCTAATGGTTTACAAATGGTCATAACGTTCGAAGTCGACATATAAAAACTGCCCATGGAATGTACCCGATTTTATACTGTATGACTGAAATACTAGATTGCAAAGACTATCTGGTATATTTGTTAAAATATAAAAGCTGTTTATACCAAATAAATTTGTGTTTCATTTGAGTTCCTAAATTTGTATAACGATTTACGAATGGAATTTAACTACTTTGTCGAAAAATTGTTAAGACTGATAGAAAGTTGGCCATATAATAGTCATTCAATCAATTATTGCTCTGCAAAAGCCATCTGGTATATTTGCTGAAATATTAACACTGTTTATACATCATAGTTTTTTCCACCTACAAAATTCCTTAAATGTTTTACAAATGGTCATAACGTCCGAAGTGAACATATCAAAGCTGCCCATAGCATGTACCCGATTTTGTACTGTATGACTGAAATGCAAGATTGCAAAGACTATCTGGTATATTTGTTAAAATATAAAAGCTGTTTATACCAAATAAATTTGTGTTTCATTTGAGTTCCTAAATTTGTATAACGTTTTACGAATGGAATTTAACTTGTTTGTCGAAAAATTGTTAAGGCTGATAGAAAGTTGGCCATATAATAGTCATTCAATCAATTATTGCTCTGCAAAAGCCATCTGATATATTTGCTGAAATATTAACACTGTTTATACTTCATAGTTTTTTCCACCTACAAAATTCCTTAAATATTTTACAAATGGTCATAATGTTGAAAAGTTGACATATCAAAACTGCCCATGGCATGTACCCGATTTTATACTGTATGACTGAAATGCTAGATTGCAAAAGCTATCTGGTATATTTGTTAAAATATAAAAACTGTTTATACCAAAGAAACTTGTGTTTCATATGAGTTCCTATATTTGTATAACGTTTTACGAATGGAATTTAAATTGTTTGCCGAAAAATTGTTAAGGCTGATAGCAAGTTGGCCATATAATAGTCATTGAATCAATTATTGCATTGCAAAAGGCATCTGGTATATTTGCTGAAATATTAACACTTTTTATGGCTCATAGTTTATACCTCCTACAGAATTCCTAATGGTTTACAAATGGTCATAACCTTCGAAGTCGACATAAAAAAACTGCCAATGGAATGTACCCGATTTTATACTGTATGACTGAAATGCTAGATTGCAAAAGCTATCTGGTATATTTGTTAAAATATAAAAACTGTTTATACCAAAGAAACTTTTGTTTCATCTGAGTTCCGAAATTCGCATAACGTTTTACGAATGGAATTTAACTACTTTGTCGAAAAATTGTTAAGACTGATAGAAAGTTGGCCATATAATAGTCATTCAATCAATTATTGCTCTGCAAAAGCCATCTGGTATATTTGCTGAAATATTAACACTGTTTATACTTCATAGTTTTTTCCACCTACAAAATTCCTTAAATGTTTTACAAATGGTCATAACGTCCGAAGTGAACATATCAAAGCTGCCCATAGCATGTACCCGATTTTGTACTGTATGACTGAAATGCAAGATTGCAAAGACTATCTGGTATATTTGTTAAAATATAAAAGCTGTTTATACCAAATAAATTTGTGTTTCATTTGAGTTCCTAAATTTGTATAACGTTTTACGAATGGAATTTAACTTGTTTGTCGAAAAATTGTTAAGGCTGATAGAAAGTTGGCCATATAATAGTCATTTAATCAATTATTGCTCTGCAAAAGCCATCTGATATATTTGCTGAAATATTAACACTGTTTATACTTCATAGTTTTTTCTACCTACAAAATTCCTTAAATATTTTACAAATGGTCATAATGTTGAAAAGTCGACATATCAAAACTGCCCATGGCATGTACCCGATTTTATACTGTATGACTGAAATGCTAGATTGCAAAAGCTATCTTGTATATTTGTTAAAATATAAAAACTGTTTATACCAAACAAAGTTGTGTTTCATATGAGTTCCTATATTTGTATAACGTTTTACGAATGGAATTTAAATTGTTTGCCGAAAAATTGTTAAGGCTGATAGCAAGTTGGCCATATAATAGTCATTGAATCAATTATTGCATTGCAAAAGGCATCTGGTATATTTGCTGAAATATTAACACTTTTTATGGCTCATAGTTTATACCTCCTACAGAATTCCTAATGGTTTACAAATGGTCATAACGTTCGAAGTCGACATATAAAAACTGCCCATGGAATGTACCCGATTTTATACTGTATGACTGAAATGCTAGATTGCAAAAGCTTTCTGGTATATTTGTTAAAATATAAAAACTGTTTATACCAAAGAAACTTTTGTTTCATCTGAGTTCCGAAATTCGCATAACGTTTTACGAATGGAATTTAACTACTTTGTCGAAAAATTGTTAAGACTGATAGAAAGTTGGCCATATAATAGTCATTCAATCAATTATTGCTCTGCAAAAGCCATCTGGTATATTTGCTGAAATATTAACACTGTTCATACTTCATAGTTTTTTCCACCTACAAAATTCCTTAAATGTTTTACAAATGGTCATAACGTCCGAAGTGAACATATCAAAGCTGCCCATAGCATGTACCCGATTTTGTACTGTATGACTGAAATGCTAGATTGCAAAAGCTATCTGGTATATTTGTTAAAATATAAAAACTGTTTATACTAAACAAAGTTGTGTTTCATATGAGTTCCTATATTTGTATAACGTTTTACGAATGGAATTTAAATTGTTTGCCGAAAAATTGTTAAGGCTGATAGCAAGTTTGCCATATAATGGTCATTGAATCAATTATTGCATTGCAAAAGGCATCTGGTATATTTACTGAAATATTAACACTGTTTATAGCTCATAGTTTTTTCCTCCTACAGAATTCCTTAATGTTTTACAAATGGTCATAACGTTCGAATTCGACATATAAAAACTGCCCATGGCATGTACCCGATTTTATACTGTATGACTGAAATGCTAGAGTGCAAAGACTATCTGGTATATTTGTTAAAATATAAAAGCTGTTTATACCAAATAAATTTGTGTTTCATTTGAGTTCCTAAATTTGTATAACGTTTTACGAATGGAATTTAACTTGTTTGTCGAAAATTGTTAAGGCTGATAGAAAGTTGGCCATATAATAGTCATTCAATCAATTATTGCTTTGCAAAAGCCATCTGTTATATTTGCTGAAATATTAACACTGTTTATACTTCATAGTTTTTTCCACCTACAAAATTACTTAAATATTTTACAAATGGTCATAACGTTGAAAAGTCGACATATCAAAACTGCCCATGGCATGTACCCGATTTTATACTGTATGACTGAAATGCTAGATTGCAAAAGCTATCTGCTATATTTGTTAAAATATAAAAACTGTTTATATCAAAGAAACTTGTGTTTCATATGAGTTCCTATATTTGTATAACGTTTTACGAATGGAATTTATCTTGTTTGTCGAAAAATTGTTAAGACTGATAGAAAGTTGGCCATATAATAGTCATTCAATCAATTATTGCTCTGCAAAAGCCATCTGGTATATTTGCTGAAATATTAACACTGTTTATACTTCATAGCTTTTTCCACCTACAAAATTCCTTAAATGTTTTACAAATGGTCATAACGTCCGAAGTGAACATATCAAAGCTGCCAATAGCATGTACCCGATTTTATACTGTATGACTGAAATGCAAGATTGCAAAGACTATCTGGTATATTTGTTAAAATATAAAAGCTGTTTATACCAAATAAATTTGTGTTTCATTTGAGTTCCTAAATTTGTATAACGTTTTACGAATGGAATTTAACTTGTTTGTCGAAAAATTGTTAAGGCTGATAGAAAGTTGGCCATATAATAGTCATTCAATCAATTATTGCTCTGCAAAAGCCATCTGTTATATTTGCTGAAATATTAACACTGTTTATACTTCATAGTTTTTTCCACCTACAAAATTCCTTAAATATTTTACAAATAGTCATAACGTTGAAAAGTCGACATATCAAAACTGCCCATGGCATGTACCCGATTTTATACTGTATGACTGAAATGCTAGATTGCAAAAGCTATCTGGTATATTTGTTAAAATATAAAAACTGTTTATACCAAAGAAACTTGTGTTTCATATGAGTTCCTATATTTGTATAACGTTTTACAAATGGAATTTAAATTGTTTGCCGAAAAACTGTTAAGGCTGATAGCAAGTTTGCCATATAATAGTCATTGAATCAATTATTGCATTGCAAAAGGCATCTGGTATTTTTGCTGAAATAATAACACTGTTTATAGCTCATAGTTTTTTCCTCCTACAGTATTCCTTAATGTTTTACAAATGGTCATAACGTTCGAAGTCGACATATAAAAACTGCCCATGGAATGTACCCAATTTTATACTGTATGACTGAAATGCTAGATTGCAAAAGCTATCTGGTATATTTGTTAAAATATAAAAACTGTTTATACCAAACAAAGTTGTGTTTCATATGAGTTCCTATATTTGTATAACGTTTTACGAATGGAATTTAAATTGTTTGCCGAAAAATTGTTAAGGCTGATAGCAAGTTGGCCATATAATAGTCATTCAATCAATTATTGCTCTGCAAAAGCCATCTGTTATATTTGCTGAAATATTAACACTATTTATACTTCATAGTCTTTTCCACCTACAAAATTCCTTAAATATTTTACAAATGGTCATAACGTTGAAAAGTCGACATATCAAAACTGCCCATGGCATGTACCCGATTTTATACTGTATGACTGAAATGCTAGATTGCAAAAGCTATCTGGTATATTTGTTAAAATATAAAAACTGTTTATACCAAAGAAACTTGTATTTCATATGAGTTCCTATATTTGTATAACGTTTTACGAATGGAATTTATCTTGTTTGTCGAAAAATTGTTAAGACTGATAGAAAGTTGGCCATATAATAGTCATTCAATCAATTATTCCTCTGCAAAAGCCATCTGGTATATTTGCTGAAATATTAACACTGTTTATACTTCATAGTTTTTTCCACCTACAAAATTCCTTAAATGTTTTACAAATGGTCATAACGTCCGAAGTGAACATATCAAAGCTGCCCATAGCATGTACCCGATTTTGTACTGTATGACTGAAATGCAAGATTGCAAAGACTATCTGGTATATTTGTTAAAATATAAAAGCTGTTTATACCAAATAAATTTGTGTTTCATTTGATTTCCTAAATTTGTATAACGTTTTACGAATGGAATTTAACTTGTTTGTCGAAAAATTGTTAAGGCTGATAGAAAGTTGGCCATATAATAGTCATTCAATCAATTGTTGCATTGCAAAAGGCATCTGGTATATTTACTGAAATATTAACACTGTTTATAGCTCATAGTTTATTCCTCCTACAAAATTCCTTAAATATTTTACAAATGGTCATAACGTTGAAAAGTCGACATATCAAAACTGCCCATGGCATGTACCCGATTTTATACTGTATGACTGAAATGCTAGATTGCAAAAGCTATCTGGTATATTTGTTAAAATATAAAAACTGTTTATACCAAACAAAGTTGTGTTTCATATGAGTTCCTATATTTGTATAACGTTTTACGAATGGAATTTAAATTGTTTGCCGAAAAATTGTTAAGGCTGATAGCAAGTTGGCCATATAATAGTCATTGAATCAATTATTGCATTGCAAAAGGCATCTGGTATATTTGCTGAAATATTAACACTGTTTATAGCTCATAGTTTATTCCTCTTACAGAATTCCTAATGGTTTACAAATGGTCATAACATTCGAAGTCGACATATAAAAACTGCCCATGGAATGTACCCGATTTTATACTGTATGACTGAAATGCTAGATTGCAAAGACTATCTGGTATATTTGTTAAAATATAAAAGCTGTTTATACCAAATAAATTTGTGTTTCATTTGAGTTCCTAAATTTGTATAACGATTTACGAATGGAATTTAACTACTTTGTCGAAAAATTGTTAAGACTGATAGAAAGTTGGCCATATAATAGTCATTCAATCAATTATTGCTCTGCAAAAGCCATCTGGTATATTTGCTGAAATATTAACACTGTTTATACTTCATAGTTTTTTCCACCTACAAAATTCCTTAAATGTTTTACAAATGGTCATAACGTCCGAAGTGAACATATCAAAGCTGCCCATAGCATGTACCCGATTTTGTACTGTATGACTGAAATGCAAGATTGCAAAGACTATCTGGTATATTTGTTAAAATATAAAAGCTGTTTATACCAAATAAATTTGTGTTTCATTTGAGTTCCTAAATTTGTATAACGTTTTACGAATGGAATTTAACTTGTTTGTCGAAAAATTGTTAAGGCTGATAGAAAGTTGGCCATATAATAGTCATTCAATCAATTATTGCTCTGCAAAAGCCATCTGATATATTTGCTGAAATATTAACACTGTTTATACTTCATAGTTTTTTCTACCTACAAAATTCCTTAAATATTTTACAAATGGTCATAATGTTGAAAAGTCGACATATCAAAACTGCCCATGGCATGTACCCGATTTTATACTGTATGACTGAAATGCTAGATTGCAAAAGCTATCTGGTATATTTGTTAAAATATAAAAACTGTTTATAACAAAGAAACTTGTGTTTCATATGAGTTCCTATATTTGTATAACGTTTTACGAATGGAATTTAAATTGTTTGCCGAAAAATTGTTAAGGCTGATAGCAAGTTGGCCATATAATAGTCATTGAATCAATTATTGCATTGCAAAAGGCATCTGGTATATTTGCTGAAATATTAACACTTTTTATGGCTCATAGTTTATACCTCCTACAGAATTCCTAATGGTTTACAAATGGTCATAACGTTCGAAGTCGACATATAAAAACTGCCCATGGAATGTACCCGATTTTATACTGTATGACTGAAATGCTAGATTGCAAAAGCTATCTGGTATATTTGTTAAAATATAAAAACTGTTTATACCAAAGAAACTTTTGTTTCATCTGAGTTCCGAAATTCGCATAACGTTTTACGAATGGAATTTAACTAGTTTGCCGAAAAATTGTTAAGGCGGATAGCAAGTTGGCCATATAATAGTCATTCAATTAATTATTGCATTACCAAAGGCATCTGGTATATTTGCTGAAATATTAACGCTGTTGATAGCTCATAGTTTTTCATACTGTTGAATTCCTTAAATGTTTTACAAATGGTCATAATGTTCGAAGTCGACATATCACAACTGCCCATGGCATGTACCCGATTTTATACTGTATGACTGAAATGCTAGATTGCAAAGGCCATCTGGTATATTTGTTAAAATATAAAAGGTTTTTATACCAAAGAAACTTTTGTTTCATCTGTGTTCCTAAATTTGTATAACGATTTACGAATGGAATTTAACTTGTTTGCCGAAAAATTGTTAAGGCTGATAGCAAGTTTGCCATATAATGGTCATTGAATCAATTATTGCATTGCAAAAGGCATCTGGTATATTTACTGAAATATTAACACTGTTTATAGCTCATAGTTTTTTCCTCCTACAGAATTCCTTAATGTTTTACAAATGGTCATAACGTTCGAATTCGACATATAAAAACTGCCCATGGCATGTACCCGATTTTATACTGTATGACTGAAATGCTAGAGTGCAAAAGCCATCTGGTATATTTGTTACAATATAAAAGCTTTTTATACCAAAGAAACTTTTGTTTCATATGTGTTCCTAAATTTGTATAACGATTTACGAATGGAATTTAACTTGTTTGCCGAAAAATTGTAAGGGCTGATAGCAAGTTGGCCATATAATAGTCATTGCATCAATTATTGCATTGCAAAAGGCATCTGGTATATTTGCTGAAATATTAACACTGTTTATAGCTCATAGTTTTTTCCTCCTACAGAATTCCTTAATGTTTTACAAATGGTCATAACGTTCGAAGTCGACATATCAAAGCTGCCCACAGCATGTACCCGATTTTTTACTGTATGACTGAAATGCTAGGTTGCAAAGGCCATCTGGTATATTTTATTAAAATATAAAAGCTGTTTATACCAAAGAAACTTTTGTTTCATCTGAGTTCCGAAATTCGCATAACGTTTTACGAATGGAATTTAACTAGTTTGCCGAAAAATTGTTAAGGCGGATAGCAAGTTGGCCATATAATAGTCATTCAATTAATTATTGCATTGCCAAAGGCATCTGGTATATTTGCTGAAATATTAACGCTGTTGATAGCTCATAGTTTTTCATACTGTTGAATTCCTTAAATGTTTTACAAATGGTCATAATGTTCGAAGTCGACATATCACAACTGCCCATGGCATGTACCCGATTTTATACTGTATGACTGAAATGCTAGATTGCAAAGGCCATCTGGTATATTTTTTAAAATATAAAAGCTGTTTATACCAAAGAAACTTTTGTTTCTTCGGAGTTCCTAAATTTGTATAACGTTTTACGAATGGAATTTAACTTGTTTGCCGAAAAATTGTTAAGGCTGATAGCAAGTTGGCCATATAATAGTCATTCAATCAATTATTGTATTGCAAAAGGCATCTGATATATTTCCTGAAATATTAACACTGTTTATAGCTCATAGTTTTTTCCACCTACAAAATTCCTTAAATGTTTTACAAATGGTCATAACGTTCGAAGTCGACATATCAAAGCTGCCCATAGCATGTACCCGATTTTGTACTGTATGACTGAAATGCTAGATTGCAAATGCTATCTGTTGTATTTGTTAAAATATAAAAGCTGTTCATACCAAACAAATTGTGTTCAATCTGTGTTCCGAAATTCGTATAACGTTTTACGAATGGCATTTATTTTGCAATATCAATTTATTTTAAATGTTTATCCCAGAATGTTGGAGAAATGAGAGATGGTCAATTGAAATTGTGACGTCACATTTCATTTCTGTCTTTTTCCAAGATTTATCCTAAAAGGCTTTTTTCATTTATTGGTTCAGAGCTTATTTCGGACGTCTTGGAGAGGGATACGGAAGTTGGTTTGCATACGGAATGCAATTCACTCCTAGCAGGTTAGATGCTATTGCCGCTGGCCTGTAGCAATGCATTATTCATTTATTCCCTAAGCTTTTTTTACTACCAATGAGTGGAAAGTGTTGGTAAGGATACATCAGCGAAAAATGAGACAATTGCCTGAACGTCGGAATAACACCGGCAGATGCAGCATTGCCAATTGCCAATCTACATCAATTTATATAGGTAGTTAGTCATTGTGATGGATTTCTAATATACATACAGTTTCTTGGTAGTTTGAGATAAGTTTGCGACTGTGTCCATGTTATAACTTATAATATTTATCTGATTTCATTTTTCGTATTTTTAAAGGAATCCCATCATACCATCATATTAGCAAGGTAGGCAATACTAATGTGTATTGGATATTGAATTTCGAAAAAGTTGCTATACTCATTATCACCTTGATTAATTTTCAAATTATGCCAATTAATACTAACCCAAAATAAAGTAAATTATTTTATGTAAATGCATTTGGTATCTCTCTGCCACAGTGCCACACATAGATAGATGCATACATAGTAGGTAAATTTATTGCCTTATCTAAGACGGTAGTTACATTATAGTAACTATTAACAATTTTAGTTTTACTAACTATTTGAAAAAATTCTATTCAAGTCTTCGGATATTTCTGATTTTTAAAATACATACAAATCATTCAATTTCAATACATCGTCCCAAATCGAAACCACAGTAAAAAAATAATTCATTGTTCACATTTATTCAAGTGCCACTTAGTTAACTGCCTCCGTTTCCCAAAACCACAACTTAGCTCTCAGGACGAGTTTTCTATAATATTTGCCTTGCCTTACTCCCAAAACAAGCCGATTCGTTACCATTTCAGATTTCGATAAGTCTGGTTTTTTATAAAATTTTGTAAATTTTATGACTTTAACATCGTTTAGAAATATTGTTTGAATAATACCAAATTAGAAATGAAACAGTAGAATTGTTATAATTGGTCAATATCATCAAAAGTAATAAATGATTAGAAAACAATTTTATAGGAAACTAATGAATAAAAATAAACTTAACAAGGCTTGACTGAACTTGTTTTATCATTGAAATCGTGTCCTAAATAGCCGTGGTGGCCAATTTTGGGTGAAAATTTTCTGCACTCTCCTCCACAATCTCCGTGCTCACAAAGTTGGACACACGTGTTATGTGTGTTAACGGATGATGCTCTGTCGTTGAACCAATGGTCCAAATTTTTGCAGCTACGAATATCCATTGCCGACCAAACTTCTCCTATGTAAAAAAATATGTCACAATTGGCAATAAAATCATTAATGATTAAATTGTGTAATTGTATTTTAATTAGTCTACCTTGGTGATCAGCATGATCATAAAGCGTAACGTGCGCGTTTCTCACTACTGGAGCCGCAGAGGCGGATGTGTCTTGAATAAGCCAACACGATGAGACAGCAATCGACACAATTACTACAAGTTTGCAAGCCATATTATTTGGTGATGTAACTGTATGTTAACAGATGATTAAAATAATGCTGTACAACTTTATATACAAAAATGTGTATATTTAGGACCCTGGCATTGGAATATAATTCGTCAATTAACATAGTTTTGTGTAACCTAGATTCAATACTCAAGGGTGTAGACATTGACACCGAAATGATATTTTAGTAGGACTTTATTGCTCACTTATGCAATCAATACACTCTAAGAAATTTTCAGTCAAATTTGAGTAAACTGAACTCAACAACTGAGTTAAAAATGCGCCGACTGACATATTGAGTTCAGTTTACTCAACATGGTGTATAAACGTATTCCTCAACTCTTGATTTAAGTTTTTACTCAATGCCAGAGTAAACATGTGCAAAAAGTATAACCCGATGCGGGTACCGAAGCCTTGCTCCTGCTCTATACTATCGAGGCACATTACCACATACCTACATTTGCTTGTTGTCAATACGGAAAGAATAGCCTGTACTTATTCCTTTCTGGGAAATGCTCAACATTTTGAGTATTATTAGTCCGATCATTGACTAATCAATTAGCAATGGTTGAGTAAATTATATCTAACCGTTGACGATACCAACAGCTTAATTAACCATTGCTAAAAATTTATACAACAATGATTTAATAATCAGCAATGGTTGAGTAAATTATATTTAATCGTTGACGATAACAGCAATTTACTCATCCATTGCTAAAATATTAAACAACAGTTGCGCATTCCAACTCATTGAGTTAGATTTAAACAACAGTTGTCAAAATTTTAGACAAGGTTGATCAAAAAGCAGTTTACTCAACTGCTTGTGCTGAATTTTTTTTAGAGTGTATAATAGTACCCCAAGCATAACAAATCCTGAAGTGTTAAGTGGCACAATAATTATTATATATGTTATCATTCTAAAGGACAAAATCTATTTACTAAATATAATAAAAATTAGTGTGGTAAGGAACAAAACAACTAGGTAGTGACATTAATAGCAACGAAGGTGATCTTAGTAAACCTTCATGTAGTAATATGATTACCTATAAAATATAAATATCATACAAGCCAAATTACAATAAGAACTAGGCCATTTGATAAGTATGCAGCTGTACTAAGAATTACATTAATTACATGTGCGTGTGTGGGTAATGTGTATGAAACATTTTAATGACCGTGTGTATAATACCTAGTATCTCAGTATCTACCAATGGAGGAATTAATAAATTGCCAGTATAACAAAAATGAATATAACTAGATTTCATACGAAAACAACTAGTTTTGCCTCCAAACATTTTTGCTATTGAAAATGAGTACTTTACAGTTTATTAAGATTAGTTGCTTTGAAGAAAAATATAATAGTTGGTTTTTTCTTGATAAATAAAGTACTGTATCCCAATTTAAAATCTAAAATTATGTTTCTGTGAAAATAAAAATACTTTCTTTATGCATGTAAAGATAACTACCATTATGAAATAGATAATTTTGTAAATGTATTATAATAATATATCTATCATTGGAGCAAATGTATCACAACTATTAAATGTAGTGTAAATAGGAAATTGATCATACATTTTCATGAAATCTATATTTTCTCCAAAATGGTGGTAGTGGTAACATGTTTAATGGATTATAATATTACATAAAGAAATTCCTTTAGCACTAATCTTGAAATATTTTCAAATACCATTTAAAATTGACCTAGCACATCAAAACGTTATAAAGCATGATGATTGGGTACTATGAATGCATACTATGAATCAATAAATCGTAAATATGTATTAAAAAGTATATTAATGTATGGAACTACCAAGTAAGTAACAACTACATAAACGTGAACAAATAAAACATAAGCACATAATTGGCGAATTTTAGTTCAAATTATGTGTGTGATTTTACAGTATTATATCATCTACTTAAAATTGTCTAAATATTGTCTAAAATGCACTAAAATATTAAAAATCCTAAATAACTTACGTATTTTCATTCATTATTTATTATACGTGACTAATATCGGCTTACACCGTAGTGACAAGTGTTCAAAGAACTAAATTTTGTTGATAAGCTACCTCAAAATACACTTGGCTCAGTACTTAATTAGAAAAAGCTACCGTACGACAAAAATCTTAGAAATGTAATAAAATATTTAAACAATAGTTATGGTACCATAAAATTCCCAACATTAGTTTTACAAATGAATTTTTTCTGCATACAGCTTTTTAATTTCATAAAAGTAAGAGCAGCTAAGGCAGCCATATAATATACAATAAAGTTTGAAGAAAGTCGTCACAGAACATTTTTACTCTGCTGCTTTCAGCAATGCTAGCAGCAATTTCAACCTCATGGAATGAGAAAGGGAGGCACTAGACTGAGGTGGCTCTTCTACTGCTAAATCTACTTCGTCAAATTTGTGTATCTTTTTATGGTTTGCAGAATCTTTAAAACATTGTGGACAATAATAGGCGTTGCTGCATTCGGTGCACTTGAAAGCTTTGCCAGTCATCGGTTGCAAATTGCATCTGTAACATTGAAATTCGCCTTCCGTCTTTCTTTGAGAAGATCTGGCGCGAGTTGCAGTAGAAGTTCCAACTCCGCTCTCGTCGTCATCTGGGGTGTCTGGAGTAATTGCGTCGTAAAGTGCGGATAATAAATTATCAAATCGTTTGGATTTTGTCATGGCTTCGGTCATTTCTTCAAACGTGTGGGAGTAGTCATGTACCACGCTCCCCTTACAATTTTCACAGAAATCGAAATCTCTGCAGTCTTTGCATTTGTATCGCAATCCCCTAATTGGTACCATTTTGCACCCATCGCAACTAACTCCGTCATGACAATGGTTGGCGAGAAACTTTTTGATTTCTTTGTAAGTCCTAAAAGCATCATCCATGCTGATTCGATCTTTGGGGTCCATTTTAAGCATCTTCAATATCAGTTCACCTATTTTAGGCCAGGTCTCTTCAATACTATCAGGAAGAAGTCCATTTCTTGCGGCTACAAGCAGGAAGGCTGTTTTATTCACCTGTTGATCAAAATTAAATTTATATCGAGCGTAAATTGTTTGAGTAGTTCAGCAAAATAAATAATCAGCGATAATTGTAAACATGCAAATGACTAATAAATAAGGTTCAGAAACCTCTTCAACAGGGAAGAACAATTCGGTCAAAATTAAGCCTGCTGCAAAGATATCAACCGATCGTCCATAACTCCCTGTAGTTTGCTCAGGTGCCAAGTATAAAACCGAACCACAAGCTGTGTTAATCTTGTCCGTCGAGCAATCGGTAGGCAGAGCTTTAGATATTCCAAGGTCTCCAATTTTTATTGTTCCATCGGTACAAATAAAAATATTGTCCGGTTTCAAATCTCGGTGAATTATATTTTGACTGTGAATGTGACGTAGACCTTTCAAGATTTGACCGAAATAATTCCAATGGTTTCTTTCATCCACCTCCTTTTTCTTTATCGCTATATATTACAAAAGACTTCGTAAATCTGGTCCACAAAGTTCCATCTGGATGCATTGTATTCTAATGCTGGAAGCCTGTGACTTTAACCTAAAACAGAAATTTTTTTAATATTTAAATTAGCATTAAGAATTGAGCATTAATTGCTTTAAATGGTATTTTCACTATTTTCTATCATTTTTGTAGTGTAAAAATATGATTCGTGAATTATGAATGTTTCTAATTAGCAATTAAAAATAGAATTCTTCTCCTGGTATTCAATACACATAATACAATTTATACAAATGTCCTTCAAAGTATAAAAGTCAATATTTGGACAATTTTGAAGCTTTAAATATTGACATACTTAAGACGGCTGGCCTCCTCCACCCCGACCGACAAATCCTTCAGGAGTGCATCAATACTCGACCTTTCCAAAACGTCAATCCATGAAGCTTTGTAAGCCACAACATTTTGATGGGAGGGTATTTTTGAAAACACTTGTATCTCATTTGTAGAACCTGTTTGGGTTGTCGTCTCCAGTTTAATTGCATAAGAAGCTGTGTCAAATTTATTTTTGGCTTTAATAACCATGCCAAACGCCCCTGAACCCAGCACTTCCTTCACCTCAAATTCTCGCAAAAGTTTTGACTCCTTGGCTCCCATTATTCTAACAGAAGTTCACAGAGCGAGTTAAATATTCGTTGTATAGAAATAACTTGAAAATGTTAAAATTCAAAATGTTATCACTCGAAGCTACAAAATTTTATTCGTCTTCAGGTTACATTCTAAGACACCACTCAAACTATAATATTTCTGTTGACAGTGGGATTCTATTCGGAAAATACTATATTCACGTCTGACTGATGGCGTGACTGAATGAAACTATATTACTTGAATAAAGCTCACAAGATTATGACTCATTTGCTTCTTATTATACAGGGAGGGCGAACATTACCATTTAAAAGTTCTGATTAATTCAACCAAAACGAATAATTACTAATTGAAGTTTGAGCAGACTGGTATCTCGGCAAGTAAAACATTTGCAACCAATTTATCAATATTATTATCTCATTATTTATCATCTTTGTATCATTGGAGTCCGTTTTAACTTTTAAAAATTCTTTCAAGGAACGTTTCCATTAATTTCAAATTCTCAACGAAGTTATCGTATTATCCATTAATTTGTTCTTGGGGGTACTAATAGTCTTCAGTCTTGCAAAGTACTTTTTCTTCGATCTTTAACCCTTTTTTGAAAAAAAATCCTTCTAGTCAGATTTAGGGGACGCATGACTGAAGCATTTTACTGTTCACTTTGTAATTTATGTACCTTTGACACACATATTATGATTTTTTTAAGTATATTGTAATATTGTAAAACCGTTTGATTCAAACCCATGTAAAGTGGAAATTAGTATTCAAATTGAATTTTCGCGGTCAGTCGCGCTTTTAGAATTAAACTCATTTCGCCCGCGTTTCTGGACAGAAATTTTGAAAACTACAAAATACAGTTCTGGTCAGCATCCCTGATATTAAATAAAATAAATTAATATCTAAACATAAATTTGGTTTTGCAGAAGTTACGACTTAGTTTTACTGAAGAAAACGTAACAACGGAGCTATTGTTGACAATTTTTAAACAAATAAAATATTGTCCGTTTCTGAAAAGAGAGAAGCAGTTATAGTCTACCATGTACAATAAATTGGTATAGTTACACATGTTTGTTCATATACACTACATTAAATGTGTTTCGTTTTATATATCTTTGTAATATAATATATCCACTGTACATACATACAATATTTGTACATGTATAAATTTTTGCATTGCTTTGCAGTTTACAACTGATTTGGCCTTGGCTCTCCACAACAGCTTTCTGGACTTTGACATCGGTAGTGCTGTTAATATACACATCACAATATTAATATGGTCATCAGAGTGAATGGCACAAAATACTACCATACAAATATTTATCTACAAGTAACTAAATATACCCGGCCGTCCAATTTTGCAGAGGAATAGATATCTAATATCGTCGACAGTCGACATTCCACTAAACATATAGCTTGGTGATTATTAAATAAATTTAATGGGAAACTACTTAGCAGTTCTTTCTTGTTCTTCGTCATCCGGCGGTATAAACTATAAAGTGAATAATTTGAATGTACAGTTGCCGTATATAAATATTACGGAAATACTTGAACCTGCAAGTAATTTTGTAATTTTGTGCAGATGTTAGGTCAGCAATTGATCAGCATTACATTTTTAAAGTAAGTACACTCAATTTCGAGCTTAATCGATAAAGCAGGGAGCAACCACCCTTACGAAAATATCAAAATAATAATGCTATTTGGGTAATAAGTAATTATTTGTGCAGCTACACAATGGTTTTTCTACAGTTAAATAACCATTGAATTCATACTCCATTTCTCCTGCCATTTAACTAATTAATAGGGACCAATAGTTTTACTTATCGAGTTCGTAAAATATGTATCAAATCACCTCCCACAGATAAATAAATTTTAGAACAGCGGCTGAAATTGTTTTAATTGGGTGCTATTTCTGTCTGACTCGTAATTGTGTAGTTTAATTCAACTAAGAATGAGAACATTTTTCCGTTTTTTGCAGAATTTTTTACTCAACCAAACCATTTAAATAAAGCGATCAAAGAATCTTGTAAAAATTTGTCTGCTGATCTAGTTTGGAATAATTGGAGCTAGAAAATCTTTGTGACTACTCGTGTATTTTCTCAGTCACTAACGCTAATAACTGAATTAACTTAATTTAGGATGATTTCTTGTATTTAATCCAATCTTATTGTGACTTGATTATAATGATTTGTGTTCACCATGAAAGTATGAATATTCAGACATTCAATAAAGTGGAATTGGGAGCCCAAAAACCGGCAAGTACCCCAGGGCCGCCCCGCCCGGGCGGGCGGCTCTAGGGGGCTCTACAGCCGCCTGGGCGGCGCTAGGGGACTTCTCTATCTAGATATCCCCTAGAGCCGCCCCGCCCGAGCGGGCGGCTGTGGGGGACATCTCTATCTACATGTCCCCCAGAGCCGCCCGCTCGGGCGGGGCGGCTATAGGGGACGTCTCTATCTACATGTCCCCCAGAACCGCCCGCCAGGGCGGGGCAGCTGTGGGGGACATATCTATCTACATGTCCCCTAGCGCCGCCCCGCCCAGGCGGGGCGGCTCTGGGGGACATCTCTATCTAGATGTCCCCTAGAGCCGCCCGCCTTTCTTTATAGAATTTCATAGGAAGTTGTAATAAGGATACTTATCTGTTCCTATAGTACATTAATTATTAAGGACTTCTTTCTGAAAAACAGAATATATTGCTGTTTACGCGACTAAATCACTAAATAATTATTCTATAAACTTTTTTGTACAATAAATTTGTCTCAAATATAACTATCCCTAAACTAACTTGTATGCTACTGTTATTTTTGATTTTTCGATGACAAGAGCGTGACATTATTTGACTATTAATTACCGTCATATTTAGTACACTGAATTAAAAATCAGCTCACTTCTTCAAGCGAGTTTAAATCAATTCATCAGAATCATATTGCAAGTTTTCAAATTTACTTGGTACATGATATTTTACTTATAACGTTACTATAATGCACTTTTGTGTGGACAGCAGTTACAGTTATTATCCCTTAAAAGTAAAGCACAGAACATATTGAAAAAATTTTGAACGATTAATTACACAAAGGCCAAGAACTTGCGGTGGTTACTTTAGTTATTTAGTGGCTATTTTAGTTATTTAGTGGCTACTTTAGTTATATAGTGGCTATTTTAGTTATATAGTGGCTATTTTAGTTATATAGTGGCTATTTTAGTTATATAGTGGCTATTTTAGTTATACAGTGGCTATTTTAGTTATATAGTGGCTATTTTAGTTATATAGTGGCTATTTTAGTTATTTACTGGTTAATTTTTATTTTTTTGGTATTTTATTTATTTTAAATATTGAATTCATTTTTTTAGAGAAAGGCGGGCGGCTGTGGGGGACATATCTATCTACATGTCTCCCAGAGCCGCCCCGCCCGGGCGGGGCGGCGCTAGGGGACATGTAGATAGATATGTCCCCTATAGCCGCCCCGCCCGAGCGGGCGGCTCTGGGGGACATGTAGATAGAGACGTCCCCTATAGCCGCCCCGCCCGAGCGGGCGGCTCTGGGGGACATGTAGATAGAGATGTCCCCCACAGCCGCCCGCTCGGGCGGGGCGGCTCTAGGGGATATCTAGATAGAGAAGTCCCCTAGCGCCGCCCGGGCGGCTGTAGAGCCCCCTAGAGCCGCCCGCCCGCCGGACCAGATCCCCAAATCTGACGGGCGGGCGGCTCTGGGGGACATCTAGATAGAGATGTCCCCTAGAGCCGCCCGCCAGGGCGGGGCGGCCCTGGGGTACTTGCCCCAAAAACCTCCACAAAGAGGCAACTGTCAATTACCAAAATAAATAAAAAATAAATAATTTGCCAAATGAATTGTCCACTGAATCGTGAAAACTAAATTTTTATTTATCTTATTTCTTATAATTTAGTAAATTAAACAATAATTGTCATTATTTTAGGTCTCTATTTTGTACAGGTCTTTTATTAACTACAGTATAATCGTAAAGTAAGATATGCGCAGTGAATAATTTCGTATGTTTTTACGTGCCCATAAGCAGGCTCGTATCCAGACAGAAACTTGGTCACTGAGAGGGTAGCAAATTCTCTATGTAAAAGTGATTACTGAAATTCCGGATCCGACTCACATTTCGACATTCTAGAACATTTTACGTGCTAGGTTTCAGCTAGTAGCGTAGTACATTTAATTATTAAAACTTAACAGCAGACAGAGTGGACATAAAGTGGTGTCCTTAAAATTACACTTAATATTGATATGCGTACTGTTTTTTCGGTATTTTAATAATAAACATCTTAATTTGTAATTACAATTTGGTTTGCTCCAGTGTGATTTCACTCAAGTCAATGTAAGCCTCTGGATATTGTTTAAATGGCGATCCTTATTGCAACGACAACATAAAATAATAAACAGCTTGGATGAAAATTTGTTCAATCTACGAGGAACATTGTAACAGGCATATTGCTGTTAGTAATTGAGTGTAATGAGTAGTAAAGGCGCTGCATAAATATTTATACAATAGAATTAATGAATTAAGCAGAAATGAAGGATTGAGATATGTAGAACATTTATAAATGTGAAACTGTTCATATCATATTTTACTGCGGACAAGCGATGTCACCAAACCTGAGAGAATAGCTTCGCCATGGTCAAGAATGTGTTTGTACTTGACAGCACGAAGTGGGCCATAACGAATTCCAAATATTTTCAAACTGCAAACTTTCTTTTGGTAGAATTTGTTCATTATAGCTTTGGTATGCATTCGATGCAGGAAACATACCGAGCTTGCATGACAATTTGCACAGACTACAAGGAATATTGTTACCACGAATGTGGCTCCTAAGATGGCGACAACAAATGATAAGTATTCAAAGAGAGATAAATATTTATGCAATGTCATCAAGCAGAAAAGAAGGACTATTATAGAGGGACAGATCATAACAGTGAAAACACAGACAAATGAAGATTCACAACTTTCATTGAATTGGGCATTCAGAAGATACAGGCGAGTGTACATCTTAATTTTCTCTCCAATCGATTCTGAACAATTCCTTTAAAGAGATAGAATGTTGATTAATAATATGTTTAAAACAGCATTTAATCCAACAATTAAAAATATGAACTAACTTAAGATTTCTTAGCCAGATGTAGTTTTTTGCCGAATACACTGCAATATAATGAAGGCCAATACCGAAAGAATTTACACCGATTCCAAAAAACAAAATATACATTGCCGTGATGAGTATATAGATGGGAAAATTTACAACCTCTGTGTACAGTAAAAAATTGGGGAAGGTATGAGTTCCAGGGAAAACAAAAGCGGTAGCTGAGTAGATGACGCCTTCCATCGTCACGAATATAAACCACCATTTGGTCATGACATTTTTAAATTGATTGTGCATTGCAGAAGATCCAAACCAACCATTTTTGTCATCTAATGTGAAAATGTTAATGAATAAAATTATATAGGGCTTTAGGCTTTAATATAGGTTAATTTGATTTAATCATAATAATATTTAGGATTAACAAAGTCAATTTTACCTTCACTGTCGCCAAAGATTCCCGGTTTAAACAACTGGTTTAATACGTTGACGATTTCATTCCCCTTCCTCAAGAAATTACGCAGCACTAGTGCTATTATACTGTGAGCTGCTACAAATATGCCAGCACAAACAGATTGCAATCGTTTAGGACTTGCATAATTTTGATAAACATAAAAAATCTCATAAACAGCAAGTCCAAAGTGAATAAATGAAAAGGTTTTCAGCAAGACGATTTGTGATCTATTTTTTGTCATTTCGAATTGCCTTGTAGATCGTTTCCATGTAAAAGGCGTGATTCCTAGGCGAAATGAAGCATTCATTGCGATACCAAAATTGTATAGAAAATCAATTTTTGTCTCTTTACTGGGTATAAATTTTATCTGGCTAAAAAGTGCGGAAAATAACGCTTGAGTAGTTTTTACAGTTTTATTCAACATTTTTAAGATACGTGAGTTGATAGTTCAACTATAATTGAACTTTAGTCTGTAATTTAATATGACACAGGTGTGCACTACAGAGATATGCAAAATTCACTGAGCTTAATGTAATGTCAGTAAGCAATTTAACTTGAGTTTGGGGAACTATGATAGGAACAAATGCTAACCCTTCTTGGATTGCATTTTTATTGTTTCCACACTGGCAGGGATAAGACCTATACCTAGTTAATTTTGCACATCTCTGTATAAATAAGAAACATTTAAGGTCATACTTAAATTCAACCACCCTCCTATCTTCATGGATAGTCGAGGATTCCAAAAATGTAAGTCCCATTAAAATCGAGTCAATTGGTAAATGTATTCTTGTTTGATTTTAAATGTTATAATTTGAGTTATCTGCATAATCTTTACGGATAAAATACGACAACGGGTCCGATTGTCGAAATCGTTTTCTGTGACTTACTACCTCTGTGTACTTATCGTAATTGACTCGGCATTTAAATTCTTGTTTTTTGTTCATTTCAATGACAGATGAAAGTTATCTGTTGTATAATAAATTAAATTACCAAATTATATTGGACACATTCGATTGATGTTTGCCAATTCACAACACAGGTTAGTCCTTGAAGGCATAGAATTAACCAACACGCATTCTAAATCAATATTGATATGACTCGCAAAGTTCCAACTAATCAAATTCCGCGTCGATACCGATATAACACATGAAAAATCAAATATTGACTTTAAATGTTAGGATTTGTAATTATGATAAAAAACCTGAGAGAATTAAACTGTTTGACAATAACCGGGTAAAATAGATATACGGTTTACTCTGCAAATTTTGTTCACTTTAGATTGAAATCGCATTCTCCATACATTTACTCTATTGTCCATATTTACCTTAATTAAGAATAATATGAAAATCGATTTCCGAAGGACGGGAAAATGTTAACCAGTAAATTATTTTTGGTTAAAATAAAAATTCATGGAATTTTTTATCTTTGCAAGCCTTTCTAACTATCTGGATCATAATTTCTGGAGTGCTAATGGTAGACAGGAGGTTTCTGTCTTGGGTATATAAAAATGCGTTTGAAAACAAATTCTGAGAAATAGGAAAGACGTCATTCGTCTTTCATATTTCTAAATCGATTTTCTCTAAAGTCCGACTATCGCTGTAGAGTACACTCCTTCGTGATTTTGCATGGATAGGCTACCTCCAATGCCCTTACACTGTATGCCGACCAACTGACAACCTGCAGGTACCTGGTGAGAACTGTAAGTAAGTATTATAATACATTTTTTTCAAATTCTTCAAGTAACTATGTTTAATTGTTTAGAGTATCCTAACATGAATATTATATGAAATAAAATAAATACAAACTATTACAGCATTTAAATGAAAATCAACAACCTATACTGTACAGGAAAGCATACATAGTTTTGCTTAATCCTAGATCTGCCATGATTGTCAATCAAATCAGCAATACATAAACTCCACTACCTTAAAGATTATTGTGCAAATGTTACAAAGTTCACTTAGGCTCAATCGGGAATTAGTGGGAATATTTTACTGTAGTGGTGAATTACTTCAAATTGTCGACACGAAATTATTGATACGAATATCCTAATTTTTAGACTGGATTACAATATTAGTTTTGAGATATTTGTGAAAATAGTTTATACAGCTTTTGGTTTAAATGTATTCTCATCGCAACTCGTAATTATTTATTTTTATTATTGGGTACAGGCACGTTTGAATGTATTTAGTGTGTTTACAAGTGTCGAATTAATAATACAAAGTTTTGGCTACCAGTATGTAGAATTACTATTATGGACTTAATCATAGTTTACGATTCCTTTAGCTGCACAAATAACTACCAGTCATTATAAATTACAGGCACGTATCCAGGAATTGACCAAAGGGAGCATACCAAAAAATATTAGTAAAAAAGACCCTTTCCGCTCCAGCCTATCCAATCCCTTCTGGATACATGTTTGAATATTATAACTATTGCAAAATATACCAAATAAACTAAATTTATCTAATTGGCTATATTTCTTGGGATTTAGGGATTGCTATCAGCAGAAACCAAAGAATATTTATGAAGAACAATAAGATAAGAGATAAATATTTGTGCAAAGCCATTAAACATAAAAGAAGGATTACTATACTGGGACAAATTATAACGGTGAAAATACAGACAAATGAAGATTGGCAACTTTCATTGAATCGGGCATTTAGGAGATACAGACGATTGTACATCTTAATCTGCTCTCCAAGTGACATATTCCTTTAAAAAGACAGAATGTCATTAAATATGTTTATATACGTTATAATAATATAATAATACATTTAATATATATAATGTTATAAACCAACTTTAGATTTCGTAGCCAGATATAATTTTTTGCTGAATACATTGCGATGTAGAGAAGACCAAAACTGAAAGAATTGCAACTAATTACATTAAACAGAATATACAATGCAGTGATGATTATGTAAACGGGAAAATTGATCACTCCCTTGTAAAGTAAGAAATTTGGGAAGGTATGAGTTCCAGGGAATACAAAAGCGGTTGCTGAGTAGATGACGCCTTCTATCGTGACGAATATAAACCACCATTTGGTCATGACGTTTTTAAATTGATTGTGCATTGCAGAAGACCCAAACCAACCATTCTTGTCATCTAAAAAATAAATATCAATTATTAAAATAGGATTTTAATATCTTTAATTAAAATACACCATAATAATATAAGATTTTTAAATTCAATTTTACCTTCACTGTCACCAAACATGCCCGGTTTGAACAATTGGTTTAGTACGTTGACGATTTCATTCCCTTTTTGCAAAAAATTACTTTGCACCATTGATATGATGAAGTGAACTGCTCCAAATATGCCGGCACAAACAACTTGCAATCGTTTGGTACTTGCATAATTTTGACAAACGTAAAAAAGCTCATAAACAGCTAGCCCTAAGTGAATGAGCGACAAAGTTCTTAGCAAGATGATTTGTGATCTTTTTCGTGTCATTTCGAATTTTCGCGTGGATCGTTGCCATGTAAAAGGTGTGATTCCTAAGCGAAATGAGACATTTATTGCTATGCCAAAGTTATACAGAAAATCATTTGTGGTTTCTTTATTGGGTTTAATTTTAATCTGACTAAATAGTGCGGAAAATAATACTTTAGTAGTTTTTACAGTTCTATTTAACATTTAAAGATACGGGAGTTACTAATTCAAGGCAAACTGAATTTTAGATTAATGTAGTAATATCATAATACTAATATTTAAAGCAGAAACAAAAATTTACTTAATCTGCAAAACTATCAATATTTTTTCACAACAAATATGGACAATAATGTGGATGTTCAGTTTTCAATGCAACATTGAATTAAACTTTTGTCTTTTACTAATTTCCAATTTGGACACCCGCTCGCAACAGAAAAAACACTAGACTAACGCTTAGAATTTTTTATTGCCAGTAAATGTAAAGGTCGATTTGCATTAATAGAAAATTGACTTCTTGTTTGAATTATGTTATCAATTATGTTATCAATTATCTGCACCATCTTTAGGGTAAAATATAGAGAGCGGGCCCGATTGCGGAATTGTCTATCTCTCTCTATGTACTTATCGTAATTGAATCAACATTTAAATTGAAATATAATACCTTTTATTTCTTCAATTTGGTGCCAGGTGAAAGTTATCTGGTGCAAAAAATCAAATTACCAAATATTTTCCGTACATTTCATTGACGTTTATATTATTTCAATTATTAATAATTCAATTTAAAAACAGGTGAGGTCTTAAAGGCATAACAATAAATGACCGTGATGGTATGTTATCTATGTATGTTATCGTTTTCCAAATCGCAGCTATAAATGTGTTCAATTATTTTTAATTGAAAATTTTGGTACCGATATAAAAGATATGATAAAAGCTAATATTTACTTGAAGTTATAAGCTTTGTAAATGTGATTTAATATCTACGAGAATTAAACTGTCCGGCTCATACTCTTTTGGAGGGCTAATGGGGGACAGGTTTTTATTTCTAGCTATTTAAAAAATGATTGAAAAAGACGAAAAATTATGAGAAAGTGGATTGAAGTCATGTCAATAAAATGTCACTAAAAGATAACATCCAACTTAGCTCCTTTTGGAATTATTACGAATATTTTGGTTTTCTATACAGAGTTAAATTACTGAAAATTATCGGTAGTATAGAATACTGATGAGAATACCTTAATTTTTAGACTCGTTGAATAGTAGTTTGGGTCAAAATAATTGTAGATATAATTTAGACAGGTTTTTGTTTAAATGCTTTTTACATCTATATTAATGCATTTTAAATCTTATTAAATGCTTTTAAATGTTTCTCATTTTCATTGTATCTAATAATTTATGGTTAGGTACAATGACGTTTGAGATTGGCTTTTAAAGATAAATATATACAATGCTTTGATGGTAGTACCAACCTATGGGTAACTTTTATTACGTTGTATTGGGTATGGGTAATCATTGCTTACGAATTATTTAGCTGCACAAATAACAACCAGTAATTTTTCAAATTGTCAGTATATATTATACCTCTATGCTGTAAATGTAGCAAAGAAACTAAATATACTTAATTGGTTATAATTCTTAGGTTTCAGGAATATTGAGCAGAGACGAAAGACCTTTTAAAATAAAAACACAATATAAGTTTGCCCTGCGTTGGAATTCAATGTGTACTCTATATTTTTACGATCCAATCATATTAATGTCCATGTCTTTCCTGTTATTAAGGAAAATCGATACAATGGTGTTATTCATTTTAACGTTCAAAATCTCAAAGCAAATAGAATAAGTATTTTAAAGTTCAGTTTAAAACTAAGTATACAATGGCCAATACTCCCTGCTCTGTTTTACTGTTTAATTCACTCAATTCATTTTTTATGATTTTTGTTAAAAAATATTTTGCATCTCCATATTTTTATTCTCCAATTACTGAAAAAGTCTGTTTAATTTCCAAGCGAAATAAAGCAGTCATTTTTATCATTTTCCAGCTTTTCGGTGTTAGTTTAAATATTTTTATGATAGCCTTGTTAATAGTTCAAATATTTACTCCATCTCTTTCTGCTGCACAAATCATTGCTTTGGTTCTTTTGGCATCTATCTTTTCCTTGTCCCAATTTATAAATTTTATTCTACTTTCAAGAAGATATCGCGTTTGCTCCACGATTAATGCGTTTATTGAGTTCGACAAAACCTTGCATGGTATGGAAATTGTTTGTATCTATTGTACCTACACAATATTTTGTTCGTTTTATTATGTAATTAATTGTTTTTACAGGAAAGTACATAGTGAATGGTGATTTGCAAACTTTCAATGAGTTGCAATCAATGGGAATCATCTTTAAAATTATGACAGCGGTGGGAATTGGAACCTCTCTATTCGGATCCGTTTTCTTGGTTGCCATGGATTTTAGCCCCATTGTGTACATTTTCAAAATGATCCAAATCGATTATTGGGGAGTTCGCTTTGTCACTATTCCATTTTTAGCTTTGCTATTCTTACATTTATGGTTTCCTGTTCTTTTTGTTATTTTTATATATACAATTTATTGTGTTACTATAGTTTTTTGGTTAGACAAGACTACGCTACAGAAATCAAAAAATAAGAACTGGAACAAAACGAAAAAAATTTTCCAACATAACCCGACAGTAGCACTTCAAGTTTACCGAGCAGCAAGAGTTTTAAATCTTAATATAAACTATCTCTTAATCTATCTTATTATGCCTGTACTTATGTTTTTAGGTGGTTTAATTAGTGTTTGCTGTAATTTTGCATGTGTTAAAATGTTTCATGTAATACCCACACATATGTATATCGTATTGCCTTTGTATAACCTTGTGGTTCTATTAATGGAAGTCATTGTTATTTTATTCATGGCTACAGTGAATACAAAATCTTTAATGCTAATTGGCGAATGGAAAAAAATCAATAATCCTGTTATTCGAAGAGTCGTCCGTAGCTACCGGGCTCTACGATTTAATGTTGGACCGTTTTTCTTTATGCAGAGATCCACAACCTTCTCGTTCTTCAATGAGGTGGTAAATCATTCAATGAATATAATATTATCAGTAAATATTCCAAATAAACTTTAATCTTTGTAAGTAAATAATATCGATAATCGTGTATATATCCATAGGTATATTTTTTATAATTTACGAACACTGATATTCTTATCTGAAATTTTTGTGCCACTATATTATTCATGCAGAAAAATATCGCGATGTCATTTGTCCAAGGTCTTATATCAATGTCTTGCACGTACAAAAGTATTTATGTAAATGTAAAATAACTATCAGTAAATGTCTAATTATATTTTACAAACGAATGAAACAAGTCCTGAAAGAATAGGCAGAATATTTTCAGATTAGAACTTTCGGTAGATGTTGTTCATCGTCGTTGTAGTATTAACTCGATGCAAAAATACACAAATTGCATGACAGTGACAATTTTCCAAAAAAAAGAAATAAATGTAACCCGCATGTAGCTATCACTAAGACAACAATAAATGATATATTTTCAATGGTTCGATTTGACTTTACTTACTGTCATTTTATTACCAGACAAACAACATAAACCTATACCTACACGCGTGCAGTGGGAACAATTATTTAGCTTATCATCTTAAATCTTAGCTTACGTTAATATTCATGACTACTAATTACGGGTACAATTATTTATAAAGTGAAGCAGTATTGTAGTAGTTTGTTAACTTGAAAAGTGGAGACCAGAGTCGGTATATTTATAACGACACGCATTACACGAAATCCTAAAATCCATATGAAGTGTGGCATTTATTGTGTCCTTTCAACTATGTCTTTGATACAATAACACCACAATTTGTGGCTGGTACAATTAATTTTCGACGTTGTGTTAAACAATTTACATTTTTGGATTTTCTTTTATTCATGCACTTTTTAAAACTGATGGACTTCCAAAAGTGTATCTGTTTATTTTTCTCCAACACGATGTTTTCCTTCAGATTGGCTACAATTTTGCGAATGTCGTTTCTGATTTTATACCATGTTAAGATTAATTGTAGTTTTCGGGAGTAAATGGTTTCTACCATGATTGTTAAAAGAGGTATGGCTAGAACAGCCATGGCTATGTAAAAGATGGTGAGTATGTTGGAATTAAAAAATGTTAATGGTCGGGGTTCAGAAATTTTATAGCATGACTTACATTCTGTAAAATTGTGTCTGTTGTAATAATCCATCCATATTTGGTACAATCCAGAGTGAATGAGTACCATTAGTTGCTGTCTGAAGAATTTACCAAACAAAGGTACAAACATATTATGTACACTAGTCCAAAATTTGATAGTCATGAATGAATGTTGACGGTCTCCTCGATACAAAGGCTTGAGTGGATAGGAACCGCCATTTTGGGGATTCCAGAAGGAATCATTCAAAAATCTATGGAGTCGTGAGCTTCTGTCAATGAACATGGAATTGTCGCATTTGGAAATCCAGTTTTGGGCAGTTTCGATTGGAAATCTTGGTGGAAATTTAATAGATTTTTGAATGTTTTTCACCAATTTGGCTTTCTTCAACAAATTATTAGCATTGAATGACCTTTCAGCATAATAAAAGTAATATAAAAGACCGACTTGCCTTTCGATGCAAGTCATTTGGGAATTGCATGTTTCAAAAGCAGCGACCAAAGTTGACATGTTGACTGTTACACCTGTCATATCAGGGGAAGTAATTCCGACCCTTCCTCCAAGTTGCCAGTCACACGAATTTTCATCGTAAGGAATTGTGCCCATCTTCTTATTTCTAATGTCACATCTATGTCTTCTTAATATAAAGATCTCGCTACCTTCGGTCACTTGGTTGGCATTCCAGTCCTCGTTTCCCATAATTGGATTAAATGCCAATAACTCAGTTGTGTTCACCAAGTCTAAGATGGATTCAATATGCTTAACAGGTCTTGGTTCGACCAAATCTGTAGTGACGATTCCCTTGTAGGCATTTGTCAAGACGACAAACATGAGTAGCAGAGGACCGACGACCAATTTCAACCAAACCAGTTTGTCTACTCGATTTGTTAATGAGTAGCTGACCTCCAATATATACGCATAACATATTAGGGCAAAAGGAGTGCTGTCACCTTCTTTGAAGTAAAGAGTGCACTGGACGAAGATAATTACAGTAATTGTTGTAGTCATCAGGCCAATCCAAGAAGATAACTGATAAGGACGGACGTATCCTAGGAATGACAGGCTTTCATCTTCCAAAATACTACACGAGATGAAATTGTAAGAATCGTCTCCAGACAAAATATAACCTGTGGTTGGATGGTACACGTTTTTGTACCCATCCCCTCTAACAAATCCCATTTTTTGAAAATAAATATCGTTAGAAATTATTATACCTTCAAATGGACAGAGCCAACCTAGTTGTAAGGTGGAATTTGGTAAATTTTTTAACATTATTGAGACAATAGAAACGGAAATTAGATTTGTGTCAGTGAAATACTTTTTCTGCAGCAGTCTTCCACAGTAATACTGGAAGTTGTCGTCGTGAATTCTAAAATGTAACTGCTGGAGAATATTATTCTTTGCAGTCAAAACTTTCCATGCCATTTTTTGAACGTTTTCCATTGTGTTGCCTTTTGATATTCTTAATGGGAATGCTTCATGATAGTACCAAATAAAATTAGAATAACCTTCTCGTCTACCATAAACAGTGGGAATTTGAGGACAAAGAAAATACACGGTTTGGTTGTCATTTTTTTCAAAGCTCACCATGAACCATAATTTCCAAATTAAATTGTAAGCTAAATTTATTTTTTCAAAGCCATCGGCCACGTCAGGAAAGTGTGTCGACTTGTACTTTTCTAAATCGATATTGTCAACCAGCATGTATACTGACGAGTGTTCAGGGTGATTATAATGTTGTAGCCATCTGAACTCATAACTGTAGGGTAGCCTTTCGTCTTTCAATTTCGCTGTAAATTCACTCGCAATATGAATAAAATTAATATGAGAAGATATTTTCGGATTCAAATTAACAGCAAAACTGGCGATGCAAAGAAACTTCGAATCAAAAGTAGCAAATGTCGTATTTACTATTTGGTAGTAGTGACTGATATGCGACTCGCATTTTTCTAATTCTGTTGCACAATGCAGACTTCGTATTGAAAATGGAATGTCCACTTCATTTAAATTGTCAACCACAGATTCGACAGATTTGGAGAGATTTTGATCCTCATAGAACAGAACGATATTAATGAAGCAGTTTTTCTCTACCATAGCCAATTCTTTCAGATCCCATCCTAAAACAACTTTTAGCAGCAGAAAGAAGACCCAATTTTTGATACAAAATGACGCCATGGCCATAGATATAGAAATGGGAATATTTTCAATTTTGTTGTAAACGAATAAAATGTATCCCATCGTTGCGTTTCCATCCGAGACCTTCATACTGATAAGTAGCACTTATTAATTAATAACCACTTAAATGTGCTAGGTAAATTATTTCAACTCATTAAGTTATTAATAAGCAGTTGCTATATAGCACGATTTGATATTGTATGACATATATTTATTTACACGCACAAGCAAAACGAAGAATATCCAATGGTTTGTAGTAACCTTAATTGTATAAGGTATAGTTTAAATGTCATGAAAGGAAATCAATAGACCATTACCTATTTAATATTATGATAAAATATGTAAGACCGCTTCGGTCTTTATCGAAGAACTAAGTAATTACATGAAAACATTTAAGAAGTATTATAAAATATTCATTGATAGACGATTCTAATGGGGCGAGTTAAAGTGACAATATCAATTGTCATAAAGTAAGTAAGTAAGTAAGTAAGTAATTGCTTTATTGTCGTTCAATGCCAACTCAGAACACTGCCATAACAAACTCAAACTGTCAAACTGTGATATGCATAAAGACTACATGGATTGGTTACCAACAATTCCTTATTATCATGCACATTTAATTATTCTTAGAACTTTTGCCATAGGGGCACACTGCTTACTATTCCAAAATCCCAAATGGTCACTATTGGGCAACAATTGCATGTTGGTAATAATCTGTGAAGCTGTTCATCTGCGAATTTTCTCACCGAAGGTTTGCTATATTATTTCATCAACAATAAGTGCACTGCTTTCACTCAGGGTGACTGCAAGGGTCACCCACTGTCCCTGCAAGTACGTGTAAAGAATACCCAGCCACATTGGCTTGGTGGAGCACGCAGACTTCTGACTATTCAATGAGTGCTCCCACTGGCAGTTCGATTCTTTGGCTGGGTGAAATGGTCGAAGTCTATTGAAGGAGAGTATGTGAGTTGTAAATATGGAATTAAGGCAAAGGTAAAGCACAAAATTCGCAACTGCTAAGGCCATCACATGGATAACTCGTATTTCTAGTCGTACGAAAGTAGCTTGGATTAACCTATCTTTGTTGGGCTAGTAGACTTTGACCCGGTACCTCAGATTTGGAAATCTCTGACGATTATCAAAATACATGTAAAAATTGCTTTACAACTCTTATAGAATGCTGTCTAAAGTTCTTACCCGATTTTATTGTGTGGTACAGGTTTGGAATCCTGAATATTATGTCTACCAAGTCGACCATCAAAATGTATAAAATATAAGATATACATTAATGATGTAATAGTATGCCCAATGAGTTACTGTAATAGTCAATAAATATTTTTAAATCTCGCCTTACCACTACCTAGGGTTAATATGTTTGTATTAAAATTGCATATTGGCTATCGGTAGCATACTCTGGCCACCCACTAGGGTCGCATTTTTAACTTGAGGTATAAGGTAACTTTACTTTGAGAGGGCGCTGCGCTCTCAAAGTACTGCTGCACTCTCCCCCGCTGAATACGGGCACACTGTCCAGAGTACATTGACAGCTGCGATAGTTTAAAATCAGGGTACTCCGTACTTTCCCACTGCTCGAACTTAACATGTTGTCTCTTACTTAAATTTTTCCAAATGACTTTACTGTAAGATTCCTCAACATTCCGCAATCAATATACATCATTGGATTCATCGTAAACGATTGTACAATATATGTAATTTATAGAATCCGAGGTAGCCCGTAGCTTTAGGAGTAGAGTAGTCATTATAAATTCGTAAATCAGTGAGATAAGAAATGGCACGAAATGCACGACCGTGACAGTCAACTGTTTTATTCTCTGTGAAGTGCTTCGAAATGACAAAATTTGAATTGCAAAATTGAATTACCAAAAAAAAGTGGGCGCTACTCACGTTCAAATTTTACTCTTTTTTGAGTACAGGAGTAGAAAACAAAACATACAGCAAGCCGCAACAGAAACTCGCCGAGTTAAGGCGACCATGTGCACATTTTTGGTAGAAACAGATCTATTTTGATTACTTAAATCTACAGTAATTCAATTTAGATCAATATTGATCATAATTGATTGACTATCAGAATCAAAAAGTTTTAAAATAACTAAAATAAGTTATATTTGACTATCAAAATAAATCTTAAATTTGGTAGAAACGGATTGAAATATTTTCCGCTAACAATTTATAGGAAATGCAATTGAAATTTTTACTACCCATTTTCTACTTTGACTATCAAAATGAAACAAAGTGAGCGCGCGGTATCTCAGCAAAAATGGTGGTAACCGGAGTAAATTCTAATTTACCAAATTCTCTTTATAAACAAAAGGTTGACCCTAGGCCGTACTAAGGCTAAGTTTTGGAATATTTTTTGACTCTAACAATGTAACGTAAAATCTGCACCTCTGATTCTGGCCCACCTAATGAGAAAGCATGGAAAGGTCAATTGAAATTAACATAAAAATCTATGTATGTATCTGAAATACATTCTACCCATAGTAAAATATTGCCCCGGAATACAAAATAGCTTTACTTATAACAGGACCTGGGTCCTGTGACCAGTACATTATATTAGTGATGAACCCAATTGATTGCCGGTGTAATTGGCCTAGTACTAGAAACCAATTCTTACAAAATTGTTTGTAGATGCACTAGCCCAATGTACTACAGGACCTGGATCCTTTGACCGCCTAGAATGTAATAAGACCCAAGTAGAAACTGTAATAGCCAGGAGGAATTCATAGTTATGCAGAGAAGTGAAGGGAAGTCATTGCTCTAGGTTCTGATGTTATCTCGTAATTAGCATGTTATCTGTGATTCTTGTCTGCTGTATTTGTGTTTCATGTATTTCGTTACAAGTTGCTTTTTAGTGAACACAAGGACCATGGCCGGGTGAAGTAAATTTGTTAGATTGCAATACAAAACGGATAGTGACTGTGACACTGACGGTGACGATAGTGACAAAAAAAATGAAAAAAAAGAAGGCAAGAGTTCCATAGACTTGGACAGAAATTTATATAGAGACTGAAACATTATTATCCTGGAAGGTTAAGCAAACATTTAAATGCTAGAAATAACCCCGTTCTCCGAACGGGAAAAATGGGCAACCCTTTAATGGGGACGGTAGATCATGAGTATGCATTATGCATTAAAAAGTATGAAAATTAACAGATTAAAATGTTTAAAACATTGCTTGCTGCATTGCTACAACATCCTACGGACAGGGAACCAAATACAACACTTATCGAAGCAACATAATAATAGTGAACCAAATTCAACATCATTTAACTAAACAGCAAAATTAAAGTAAATGTTTGAAATCCTTTCATTAGCGCCTGATTTTTATTATATCATTAATATTATGTCGACATAATATATAATTTTAAATCCCACCGTCAATTTACATCACCCCGCGTCATTTGCTCAGCTGCTCGCCGGATACATTTGAGCAGGTGCAGATGCTCAAATGTATCCCAGATTCGTGGTTTTGGCCAAATTTTAGTTAAATTAATTTAATTTTAGACGTATTACCCATGTGGTTAAAACAGTGTTTGCAAAGCTACTCAATCGGTTAACAAGCCGAATTCTTGTCACTAGTCACTGTCCATAGAATGTAATAAATTTTGTCCACTTTTTACACAGAACAAAAGTGGATAGAACTAATTTCCTCCAAAGGATAAAACTAGTTTCGTTCTGGATAAAATTAGTTCTGGGCAAACCGTCATATTGGTATATCGCAACCCTGATCAAGTATTAAAACAATACTAACTAAATAAATAGAATGTTATTATGGTTTCAGATTATTTTATTGAGGAAATGCCATCAGTATTTGTATTTTTCAATGGGACAATGGTTATTTGTGATTTTTAATAAGGGTCAGGCAATCAGGTTAATCACATTTAGCTTATTAGGTCGCAGTGTTAATACAAAGAGAATAGTGAAATCACCAGAGAAAACAACTTCAAAGAACCAGTGTTAAAAGGAGGTACTTAGGTACCCAAAATGCATATAAGTGTCCCGTTTATTTAGTATTTCTGTAGAATCCCTGTTTCAGGTATAATTAATTTAATAATTGCCTTCATATACTTTAAAGGTAAGAAATTTGTAATTTTAACTATTTTGACCAATTTGTTTAAATGAGGATTTATTTTTTATGTACATTTTCGATGAGTTCTCTTTGTCCATGTCAGCTAATGTCAAAAAATAATTTTCGCTTTATCTGACATCAATGTCCGACGTTCCTAAACCAAGAACTTGGGTTTAAAAAGTATTTTTTTATGAGAATGCCCAATCTGGTCGTGTGAGTAACTGTCTGTGGATAACTATCGATCCAATTTCGTCATCAAATCGTTTAAAAAATTATCGTGATGTATGAGGCGTTTTATTTTTTACAGAATGCTGAAAACGTTAAACAAAACATTTCTTTTGGTTATCTGGATCATTTTACGAACAGAATGGCTTAAAATGGGTAAGGAAATTTTAATTTTTGTTATCGAAAAAATTTAAATATATTTAATAAGTTTCATGGTTCGAAATGTACACATAAAATTAATATACAGTTATAACATTACAATACATTAATTGCATGTAGAAGTGTTATAGAATATATCTTATCTATAGATATCTTTTTTTCACCTGATTATGCATTTCTTTACATTTTTGAATAGAATTATGACAAAATTATTATGTTCTGTTTATCTAGATGGAGATTTAGTGCAAATTTTTAGATGTTTTGTAAAAAAAACCCAAAAAATCCAATAAACCCGGGGCTGTTTAAGTGAAGTTTTAAGTGGGTTTTTTTTCAATAAACCCCAACCCATAAAAACTCGACCCAAAATCCTGTCTAAAGACGACATTGCAAAGCTTCAAATGACATTCCATTCTTGACATGAGATAGTATTGTTATTTTGTCAATAAATGACTAGAATTATTTAACCACATTGAAACTATGTTAATAAAATTAAAAATAGGCAAAATGTGGGGTTTTCAAAACTCAGAAGTCAAGGTTGGTACACTAAAAAGGGCGTCAGGTGAGTTGGTCACCCTACATGCGTTGATATACTAGGTCGACGGTCGACGAGTGAAATATAATTTAAAAAAAATGAAAAGAAGGAATAAGGTCTAAATGTAAGCACGTGATGTGCTGGACATCGGCCAGTTGCATTAACAGCAAGAACGTATTTAGGGGGGGTGCTAGGGTGCTTAAGCACCCCCTAAATATTTTGAAAACACACTAGATATTATCATGCTTTCACCATTTATTTAATATTTAATTCCTAATTGGAAAAAGTATATTTATTTTTTCATGACACAATTGCATGTATCTTATTTTTGCAGTTTTTATAAGCATTTTTGAATTTATTTGAGCATTTTTAGTCTGTAATATGTTTGAGCATTTTCGAATTCTCTTTTTCCTATATTTGAATCTTAGTATCTAAGATTATCTTATATTATATGGTTACAAAATGGCCAAGTACTGTTGGGTCACTTTTGAAACGAGGTTTTCTTTTTAAAGCACCTACTAAAATTAAACTAATAAGTGCGTGATGACAGATAAATCACGTATTTAGAAGGGGTACTGTACTGAATCCTACTGAACCCCACTAAAACTCGATATTAAGGGGATTTCTTGAAAAAAAGAATAAAAATCGCAAATTTTTTCGAGCGTCGCGCGAAAATATTTCTTTTCTACCAACATACTGTGGCGTTCTAATTTCTGTGATTTATGCAGTACTCATTTTTAAAAATTAGCACCCCCTAGATCGAATTTCTAGATACGCCCTTGATTAACAGAGTCTGATAGATCTTGATTAAGTTTGTTATAAGTTACAGTGAATGCTGAAAATTTGAGTGAAGACAAAAGACGTTTAGAGATTTCAATGCGGGCTGTACTAATCCAAGGTATTGTACTGTAGGTAGCATTAAATGGAAATGTGTGGAAATGGAAATCTTTTTTAACTTTCGTTATTTATAATTTAAATTGTTTTCAGAGCCATCAGCCAGATGCGAAAGCATTCAGTTTACCGAATTTCCCTTGTTGACAGATGGCCTAAAAGGATTTCTATCAACTGAACTAATAACTGTATGTGCTTACTTTATTCTGCTTATTTATAATTTTTTATGGTATGAAAAATATTGAGAGTGACTGAATATGAGAAAAGTGATTAAAATGAAAAAATCTAATTTTCATTTATACTTCACAGATCTGACTTTTACCATAAATCCATCATTACAGTCTATTTTCCTAATAAACTGTGGGAGCGCACTGTGTATAAACTACAATTTGGGGTCAGTCTACTGCATTTTCTTTGCGGGTCGACCCGCGTTGGGGGCGGCAGGCGCCTAAACCAGAGATATGATTCGCAAAAATTCTGTCTAATTTTTGGGCGCTCAAAATCAAATTTTTTGGTCGCGGATTAGATCCGAGAAAGTCGTCATATGTTTTGAGAGCCCAAATTTTCTTTGCTTGCCAATTATATCTGCGAAAAATTAAGCTTTGGGCGCCCAAAAAAGAAATTGCAGCCCCAAGACTAATGTGTAATGAATCTGTAATTACCGCTATCTTGCAATAGATGTACAACTATCATGAACTATCTTCACATCGATTTAAAATGTGCATAAAGCTGTAATAATAGTGATAATCTGTTTGCATGTGACGTTAATTGCAAGTATCAGCGGAAAAGCTATAATTTGTTTCCCCCCTAATGATACGTTTACAGTTTAGAATAGAATTGTATGAAAATTAGTATACTTAGCACATGTAGTTGGAACTTTAATGAAGATTATCGTAAGACTTGTAGTAATAACGCAATAAACCCACGGGACTTTAAAGTAAAGCAGGTCAGATTTTGTGCAAAAAAAACTCAGCCAATAAAAACACGACTCACAACCTAGCTGAATTCTTTAGTACTAGTGAGCCAAGCTAATGGGCAAACCTAGCACTCAAGAGAAATTAAGACGGCCACCCATCACAGTAATAAATACAATTTCGAAAACATCACTTAAGTAATTATGCTACCTTTGTAAATACAAAGTATAAATTAATATACATTTATGTCTACAGTGGTTGGAAAAATTAGCTGCAGCCTCAACTTCCTGATAAAACGGAATTTCCTAAACCAAAATAATAACTGTAGATCGTAGCATCAAATATGGGGAACAATGAAAGACTCTATTTTCGAAAAATCTGCCACATAGTTACCAATAAGCTTACTTTTAAAATATAAAAATAAGATTCCCGGTGGGGTTTTGGAAAATTTAACTCTAACTCCACACACATTCCCAACTGGCACAAAGGAAAGATAGGGGTAAAAAGTAAACCCAGCTCTACTAAAAATGTTGAATAAGTTTGTCGATATAATAGAACCAATTTGGATTGACGTTTTCAAGGTTAGGCACTTTTGGTGGGCCAACATACATCTACGTACCTTGTTCATGTTCTGCCCACCAAAAGTGCCTAACCGTGAAAACGTCAATTAGAAGTTTTGAAATGCTATTTAATACGCCCATTACGATCATTACGAAATGTCCCTTTTTGCTAATCATTTCCATTTGATTACCACTCACCATTCAACCTTCTTATGTAAATTTCTATTATTATTATTATGTTATAGTAATCATATGAAATGGCTAATTTCGGTGGTTTTGAGGAATCGGGCTATCTATTATCTATGTATGGTTGGTAGGAAAAATTTGAATTATTTACCGAGTTGATCCAAGGAGTCATTATTGTAGATGGTTTATTATTATCATCGTGGATCAAGAATTTTGAGCAAATAATTTACTTATTTTTATCTTTATTGAAAAAGTTGACGTGGTTTGAAGCTATCTGTTGCTGTCGTAAGCATGGCAATCATCTTTGGAGTCCTTCCAGCGCTAAGGACTTGCAGGACCTATACGATTCAATGGAACCATTTCCTGATTTGGCTTCGCGTCGTGCGTTAATAGGTTGGGTTGACATACATGGGCTTAATGGGAATATGTGGAATAACTTACTGCAACCCAATCAGAGAATCTTTGCTGACACCCCAGACTTTCAGCCATTTCGCAATGCAACTTGCATGGAAGTTTCGGCCTATGCTGGGAAATTCTATCTCCATTCTGGATATTTAAATGAAACATTCCATTGTCACTTAAAAACAAAACAGTTAATAATGTGCATAAACTACAAACGGCCACTTCAAGGTAACGTTTGTAATTGTAACTTTTATACTTCTAATATGAATATGTGAAGCATTTCTATTTCTACTTTAGATAATAATGTTTTTGACTAAATTATAAAAATATCTATAGTGATCATCTAACCTGAACTAAACCCTTATTGTGAATGTGAGCTGTAGAAATCGCGTTATGTATGCGACCTGAAACACCCGTTGGGATGACCTTAATAATCTTGGCAATTTTATGCTATACTTTACAAATTTGTATTTAATATATTGGCTCTTTATTACAATTATTACAATTAATTATTATAAGTCCCAAAACTCTCAAAAATTATCATTTATTTACCAGAATTAATTTTTTTGCATAAACTATGTGTTGAAACTCAGCTTTGTATTACTTAGCCTTTTAAGTAGTAACTATTTTAGTTCTAGTGAATAGATTTTACACCAAAATTATCTGACTAATTTGATAATCTAACCAAATCATTTTTTTAATTTCTTATGATAAGCCATGTTATATGTACCAATTTATGGTATTTTAAAGGTTCTTAGAAGTATATACCTGTCACAATTCAATACAGAAACATTTTTGAAAATTTAGATGATTGCTTTGGTCCAACTTCAACAGTCCTTGGGTCAAATGGCTGTTCAGAGAAAAATATAATTTCATATGCAAAAACTGGTACGTGCGGTACACCAACCACGCAAAATGATCATTGTGGTCAATCATTTGGCTTTTTTGGGAGCTGTGGATGCCCATGTATGTTGCCTAATTTTTAATATACCTGTATATTATAAATGACAGTATATATTTTACATATTATGTGGCAATGTACCTAAAATTAATTTACTATAGTAAAGTTTCTTTGTCGTAGACTTTCTGCTTCAAAAATATCGAGAAGTACAATATGATTGAAATTACATTAATATAACCATCAAAATGATACGTACAATTTCAAGTTATGTTAGATTATGTGAATTTAGACTACGTTAAAATTAACATTTTCTCGTTTATTAGACTATCCATCAAAAATAATCTGTTAACTTTTCTTACCAATTTGGGGCTTGGGGATGTCTTGATTTGTTTCCTACGGCTGATAGTTTTTATTAGTAATACACTTATAATAATTATTTCAATTCACTTTTCGATGTACAGAGGGTTATCACTTATCAGCCATTATTCACATACCTCAGACGAAGTTGTGACATTAGGGAAGTTGTCATTTTCCTATGGTTGACAAATTGTAGATAAATATATCATTTGATTAGTTAGACAATTCTTTTTTGTCTAATGAAAACATATTGTCATGTACAGGGTGGATGACCTTGTTCGGCTAAATGCGGATGGATGGAATTTTCGGTAAAGCATGGGAAGTTGACGTGAGTGATCATGAGAAATTATATGAAATACATCTCTATATAATATAATAAAATTGTGGAGCAAAAAAGTACGAATGTTTTTTTTGTTTATTTCCTTGTCGTGTGCAAAAAATATTAAAAACAATATTATCTTTAAAAGAAAACCAGGTTTCATAAGGAAGACGGTCTTAGGGTCTTATTTTGGAAAATGATCTCTTGATAGCGTCCGATAGCATAACGCCTGACACTAACAATATTCCGAGAGAAGTGATTGTGTAGTTCATGCTAAAAAGTAGATGTGAGGTGCAGCAAGGCTGTATTGAGGAGGGTCATTGGGAGTAAATGCACCCACCGAAATCTTAGAAGAAATTTTTTATTAAAATACCAAAAAAATCTGGTGCAATTTTAAGCAAATTTTTCCTCATTTTCGACAAACATAGCCTAAATGTTTTGCGCTTCGTGCGAATAGTCCTAATAAATGACGCTTCTTGATATCCTTGCCCTATCCGGAAACGTCTTCTAAATACGGTACTCCGGAGCAGTTTATATAAAGCAGGGAGCTCGTATGGGAGATTTCCTTGGGAGACGTATAGAAATCTAGTATTCCTTAATCCTTGGTCGTGTGGATGTCCTATCCTGGAAACAAGTACCAGAGTAATTACATGAAAGCGGTCCAGGCACTCCAACTTGTAAACAGAGCTATAGAGGCAGGCTGCTGCGGAAATTGGATAACCACCATTGGAAAGACCACAAAATTTCCAACAAAAGACCTGTAATAAAAATCTATCAGTATTAACATTATCAATAAGTAAGTCAAGATGCCTTGATTGTTTGTATGGCTCAAGGGTAAGGTCACGACATGGTCCAGAAAACTGGTTACCCCCAACCAGTTGTTCCAACCACTTTCCCCCAAACAGTTTTTCCAACCACTTTTCCCAATATTTCAGTTCCGAGACCTGGTTTGGGAAAATCATTTTTCTGGAGCATATCGTCAAATTACCCCTCAGCCAATCAAGGCATATTGGAGTAAGTCAAAGGCCAAATATCCATATTAAAAATGTCTATTAGACATAAAATTCTCTTTTAACTACAAATCTTCATGATCCTTAGACAAGTTTTGTCAATGGTTTCAGTCGATTCACATCCGAATTGTTAGTTCACCTCATTAAAAAATATTTTACAAACATATGTTCGGCTTTTAATGACCACTTTTTTCGCTGAATTGCCGAACACTATTTTCATTTCGTCAGGATTAAACCCTGATGACAACTAAAATTCAGTCATCATAGAAGCTTCGAATTTATCCTATTTTTTAACAAATTTTTGACTTGTATGTTTTGTAATTTAAAAAAAGATTTGGACAGTTTGTGATATCTTGGTCAGAAGAAAATCAATAAAAGAAAATTTTGAAATTGTGTCTAAATGAAAGAGTAGGATTATCTCATTGGCGTCCATCTCAGATTTTCGTGAAAACTTCTGACGAATATCAGGTTTTAACGCTAAAAAAGAAGTTAAAGGATTTATAGTGGAACATTTAAATGAAAATTTTTAACTATTATTTTAGTAACGAAGTAATTTTTTGGTGTAATATGAATTTCGAAACGTATTTTTTGGCCTAGAAATACTTACTGCTAAACAACAGAACCGAAAAAATGCTAATATTAATTTCCATAGAATAACAAACTCGTTACTTAACCATACATTGGCCCAATATTGTAATTGTGCAAACTATAATTTGCTGCGTACAGTCTTGCCTTTCATTCGATGCAAAAAGCAGACACAACTAGAATGACAATTTGCATAAACTAAACGGTATGGGGTTAACACGAATATGGCTCCTACTGTAATAACAGATAAATATTCCAATAGTTATAACTATTTATACAATGTCAGTAAGCAGAAAAGCAGGAGTGCCATACAGGGACAAATTATAATAGTGAAAGGACAGACAAATGAAGATCCGCAATCCGCAACTTCCATTGAACTGGATATTCATAAGAAAGAGAAGAGTGTACATATTAATATTCTCCCCAAATGGGTTTGGTCCATTTTTAAGTTACAATATAAAATTGTATAGGAATAAATTTAGTTAGTAAATAATTCAAAGTAGAATCCCACTTCAAATTTCGCAACCTGTAGTAATTTTTTGCCGAATACACTGCAATGTAGATAAAACGAAAGGCGAAAGTGCGGACTCCAATTCCACATAAGAAAATGTACATTACTGTAGTAACTATGTAAACGGGAAAATTTATTACTCCATTGTAAAGTAGGAAATTTGTAAATATATGTGTTCCAGGGAAAACAGAAGCAATTGCTGCAAAAACGACGTTTTCCATCGGTAGAGTAACAAGCAACCATCCACCCATGAAATTTTTGAATGCAAAATACTTTGCTGTATATGCAAATCAACCATTACAATCAGCTAAGTAATAAATCAGAACGAATAAAATTTATAGCAAATTTTTTAAATTTATTTATATCATAATAATATTTGCAATTCATAAATTCGTTTTACCTTTACGGTCGTCAAAATGCCGTGGTTCAAAATGTGTACAATGTCATTCCCCTTTTTTTAAAAATTGCGTAGCATCAGCGCCATCATTGTGACCTACTGAACAGCACTTTATTTAGAAATCGATTTCGGAGGGAGCAATGACGTTATACACTTATATATATTAGGCATAACCGCGGAAAATTTTAGCTTATTTTGTATAAAATGAGTAAAAAAATAGCCTAAAAATCACATAAAATCGCGGGAAGCACGAAATTTTTTGGTATTTTGAGAAAAAAAATTTCCCTTTTTTTGAATTTCAGGGGGTAGCATTTGCCATCAATGCCCTTTCCCCTCAATACAGCTTTGCTACTAAAAATATACCAGCACAAACATTTTGCAATCGAATGGGGCCTAATTTTGAATTCAAAATTAGATTAATTTTGGCGTAATTTTGAAAAATATAAAAAAACTCAAAAACTGCAAATCCTGCGTGAATGAGTGACAACGTTGTTTGCAAGACGATTTTTGATCTAAGATCTAAAATGAAGGGGTTATTTAAAATGATGGGGTTATATAAAATGATGGGGTTATATAAAATGATGGGGTTATATAAAATGATGGGGTTATTTAAAACGACGGGGTTATTTAAAATGATGGGGTTACATAAAATGATGGGGTTATATAAAATTATGGGGTTATTTAAAACGACGGGGTTATTTAAAATGATGGGGTTATTTAAAATGAAGGGATTTTTGTAAATGACAGGGTTATTTAAAATGAAGGGATTTTTGTAAATGACAGGGTTATTTAAAATGAAGGGATTTTTGTAAATGACAGGGTTATTTAAAATGAAGGGATTTTTGTAAATGACAGGGTTATTTAAAACGAAGGGGTTATTTAAAATGATGGGGTTATTGAAAATGACTGGGTTATATAAAATGACGGGGTTTTTGTAAATGACGGGGTTATTTCAAATGAGGGGATTATTTAAAATGACGGGGTGGTGTAAAATGACGGGGCGGTTTAAAATTATATATTATGTCCTTATAATATTAATGATGTAATGAAAGTCAGGCGTTAATGAAAGGACTTGATGAAATATTTACTTTAATTTCGCTGCTTGGTTAAATGATGTTGAATTTGGTATACTATTATTATGTTGATTCGATAAATATTGTATTTTGTTCCCCATTCGTAAAGCCATGTAGCTAACCTAGAGTCAACAATCCGTCTTCCGTCGCGTCAATAATCCTCGTGGTTTATCTGGGATACATTTGAGCAGCTGCTCTGGGTGCTCTACAAGTGCTCAAAGGTAGCCGTATACATTTGGGCAGGTTCAGATGCTCAAATGTGTCCCAGATTCGTGGTTTTGGCCAGTTGGAAATTAGTTTAATTTTAGACGTATCACCCATTTGGTTAAAACAGTGCTTGCAAAGCTACTCAATCGGTTACCCGAATTCTGGGACTCAACTGTCTTGAGTCGAAACAATTTTGTCAGCTTTTGCCAAACTAGCTGTCTATTTAGAAACTGTCACTGTCCAGGATGTAATAAATTTTGTCCAATTTTTACACAGGACAAAAATGGATAGAACTAATTTCCTCCAAAGGATAAAACTAGTTTCGTTCTGGATAAAATTAGTTCTATGCACACCTTCATATTGGTATATCACAACCCTGATCAGGTATTAAAACAGTACTATCTCAATAAATACAATGTTATTATGGTTTCAGATTGTTTTATTGAGGAAATGCCATCAGTATTTTACAATGGGACAATGGTTATATTTGTAATTTATATTAAGGGTCAGGCAATCAGGTTAATCACATTTAACTTATTAGCTCGCAGTGTTAATACAAAAAGAATAGTGAAATCACCAGAGAAAATAACTTCAAAGTATCAGTGTTAAAAGGAGGTGTTTAGGTACCCAAAATGCATATAAGTGTCCCGTTTATTTAGTATTTCTGTAGAATCCCTGTTTCAGGTGTAAATAATTTAATAATTGCCTTCATATACTTTAAAGGTAAGAAATTTGTAATTTTAACTATTTTGACCAATTTGTTTAAATGAGGATTTATTTTTTATGAACATTTTCGATGAGTTCTCTTTGTCCATGTCAAGGTATCAAAACACACGAGTTTTTTAGGAAAAAACCCTCGACCCCGGGTTTTTTAAGGTTTTTTTTGGTTTTATGGGTTTTTTATATAACTATAGGTATAAATGCAGGCCTATACTATACCATATTATATGAAAACTACAGCTGACAATAACAACAACCGCAACCGTGTCAACTACTATATTACTTATGTCAATGAAAAGAAAAATTAAAGCATAAAAGTTTAATTTTATTATGTGTATTACGTAGCAATTGCAGTATTTTTGTGAACACCTATATTATTATTATTACTGTTTGATAACAACTAGTGAAATATTAAGCATTATAATAGTTTACTGATTATATCGACTTTATGAAATTATTCCTTTGTTAATTTGAAGCTTTAATTGCAAAGCATAAGCATTACGATAATGAATATATAAGAGATAAATTGAAATTGAGCATAAAATTATGGGTACAATTATACATAAGTATAATTTTCACACTAAAGTATACATAAAACTAATATTATATAACAGTCATCACACCAAGGTACATTAATTACTCGTAGAAGTGTGGAAGCTATATCGTTTCCACCTGATTATGCATTTGCTTACATTTTTGAATAGAAATATGACAAAATCAGTATGTTTTGCGCATCTAGGTGGAGCTGTAGTGCACATTTTTGTATGTTTTGTAAAACACCCAATAAACCCGGGGTTTTTTAAGTAAAGCGGGGTGGGTTTTTTGCCAAAAAACGCCAACCCATAAAAAACCCAACCCACAACCCTGGTCCATGTCAGCTAATGTCGAAACATAATTTTCGCTTTGTCTGACATCAATGTCAGACGTTCCTAAACCAAGAACTTTGATTTAAAAGGTAGATTTTTATGAGAATGCCCGATCTGGCCGTGTGAGTGACTGTCTGTTGATAACTATCGATCTAATTTCGGCATCAAATCGTTAAAAAATAATCGTGATATATATGGCGTTTCATTTTTTACAGAATGCTGAAAACGTTAAATAAAACATTCTTTTTGGTTATCTGGCTCATTTTACGAACAGAATGGCTTGAAATGGGTAAGGAATAATATTTCGGTTTCATTTTTGTTATCGAAAAAATTTAAATAAATTTTATAAGTTTCATGGTCCGAAATGTAAACTATTGAAATATTGGAAACCAGAAGAACATTATAGATTAATTGATTCAACATAAAATAGGCATGATCCGACACAAAACACAAACAGCGACTGAACTTACAGGGTCATAGATTCAATCATTAAAGAAATATATAGATGTCTAAAACTTGAAGTCGAAGCCCTAATTTCTAGACCTTCCTGTCTCCTGTATGAGCACAAAATTATTAAATTTTAATTTTACGTCCGTATCGGCACACAATTTTGTACTTTTAATTTTTAGACCTCTTCTATACGTTCACGAAGACTTTTATTCGCATAATGACTCCGGTGACCAAAAGACAAGGTATCAAAAACCCCGGAATTTTTAGGAAAAAACCCTCGACCTCGGGTTTTTTGGGTTTAAGGGTTTTTTATATAACTATAGGTATAAAAGCAAGCATATACTATACCATATATAAAAACTACAGCTGACAATAACAACAACCGTGTCAACTACTATTATTTACGTCAATGACAACGCTTAAACATTTAACTTTTACGTGTTAACGCACAAAACAAAAAGTATTTTTTGTGAATACCTACAATATTATTACTATTAACTAACGAGTGAAAAATTAAGCAATATGGTATTTTACTGATTATAATTCATTATTGACTTTGATTATTCTTTCGTTAATATGAAGCTTTAATTGTGAAGCATTATAGGAATGAATATTAGTTATTAATTAAAATTGAGCATACTCATGTGTACAACAATACGTTTTACATATCTTCGCAGCAGGCAATGAGTAAAGTATACATAAAAATAATATATAGTCATCACATCACAAGACATAATTTGCATGTAGAACTGTTATAATATATCTTATCTATAGATATCTTGTTTTCACCTGATAATGCATTCTTTTTTACATTTTTGAATAGAAATGTGACAAAATTTAGTGTACATTTTAGGTTGTTTTGTAAAAAACCCAAAAAATCCAATACACCCGGTGTTGTTAAGTGAAGCGGGGTGGGTTTTTTCCAATAAACCCCAACCCATAAAAACTTGACCCACAACCCTGTCAAAAGACGACATTGCAAAAAGCTTCAAATGACATTCCATTCTTGACTTGAGATAATGGGGGCAGTTAAAAATTTGGAGGGAAAATATCATCAAAATTATAGGGCATAGAAGCCTTGATAGGGAAGTAATATAAACTTAGAGGGGAAGTTGATATTTACGAATAAAAAGAGTGATTAAAAGGCATAAAAGCCAATGAGAAAGGGATTTGAATGAAAATAATAATATTTAATGGGGGCAGTTAAAAATTTAGAGGGAAAATATCATCAAAATCATAGGGCATAAAAGCCTTGATAGGGAAGTAATATAAACTTAGAGGGGGAGTTGATATTTACGAATAAAAAGAGGGATTAAAAGGCATAAAAGCCAATGAGAAAGGGATTTGATGCAAAATAATAATATTTAATGGGGGCAGTTAAAAATTTAGAGGGAAAATATCATCAAAATCATAGGGCATAAAAGCCTTGATAGGGAAGTAATATAAACTTAGAGGGGAAGTTGATGTCTACGAATAAAAAGAGGGATTAAAAGGCATAAAAGCCTTGATAAGGTATCAAAAATCCAGCAACCCTCGAGTGTTTCTCGATAGTTCAGGATTCCAAATATTTAAGTTCCATAAAATCGGACTTATCCTTCGGGAGGAATAAAGCCAGATGTAAAACATTATTTAACATGCATTTAGCAAGGTCTATGTGGTTGTGGTTACTATGCAGGCATGCGTGGTAAGCTTCTTAATATGTTATTTATTACTATATTGGTACTTTGTGTGTGAGATTGTGTATTATAATCTACGTTCGGTATATTGAAGATACAACTTCGCCGCTTTTATTGCCCCCGCCATCCAGCTGCTGTCTACAACACATTCACTACTGCATTCGCTTCGCCGAGCGTCGAGGAAAGGCAATTAAAAAGCAATTAGCAACACAATACAAAATATCCAATTAGTGATGGTGTTTCATTGTTTCCATTGTATCCTTTGTGTTAGATGTTAGTCCGAATTGATAATATGAAATACAAGGCACGGTGTAATATTTAATTGAACGAACAAGGACAACAGTGACTTTCCTCAAGGACCGTAAATCCCAAAAATGGTATCTCGGGAACTATAAGTGCTAGAAGGAAAACTCCTCGGATATAGACGAATCAGGGGAATCCAAGATTTAAATTTTTTGGGAAAAAAACTTTTTTGTTTCGCACTCTACGACAAAAAGACCTCGGATATAGCCGAATTGGGCGATTTAGAGATTTTGATTTTTTGAGGTTCCATATGGAACCCTGGGTTGCTGAGGAGTTTCATTTTATCATCGCGCAAGCAGCGTCGTGTATATGCAGGTTCCATCCGCCAATGGTTGAATTTCCGATTTTAAGTCTTTTGGCGGATTTGGTCGTCACTAAGTGAGAATTCATCGTTATTGTGGTCGATAGATGCCCGACCATACTGCCCTGAAAAAAACGTGCAAAATAAAAGTGCACATGTACATGCTTTGACTGATTTTACACGCACGTTTCTTTCAGGGCAGTGTTGGGGCATCTATCGAGCACAACAACGATGAATTTTCCTTTCGTGACAACCAAATCCGCCAAAAGACTCAAACTCAATTGAGTCTCGAGGAGACTCAAATTTTTGGTATACGGTAAACCTATCCAATTACCCAACACGGCACGTAGACCACTTCCGTTGGTTTAGGTACCTTCTACCTAAACCAACCCACCACCCCCAACCAACCAACCATGCAACAACAGACATAAATAAATAACATTCAGCTTTATTTTGTTCCTGATTCTGTCAACTTGTGTTGGTTTTGATTCCTGTCTTGTTCGTTCACCCGTACTTATTCCGGTACACTAAAAAGGGTGTCAGGTGATTTGGCCATCCCACATTAGTGACAAACTAGGTCGACGGTCGACGAGTGAAATATAATTTAAAAGAAATGAAAAGAAGGAATAAGGTCTAAATGTAAGCACGTGATGTGCTGGACATCGGCCAGTTGGATTAACTGAGTTTGACAGATCTTAATTAAGTTTGTTATAAGTTGCAGTGACTGCTGAAAATTTGAGTGAAGACAAAAGACGTTTAGAGATTTCAATGAGGGCTGTACTAATCGAAGGTATTGTACTGTAGGTAGCATTATGGAAATGTTTGGAAATGGAAATCTTTTTTAACTTTTGTTATTTATAATTTAAATTGTTTTCAGAGCCATCAGCCAAATGCGAGAACATTGAGTTTTCAGAATTTCCCTTGTTAACAGATGGCCTAAAGGGATTCCTATCAACTGAACTAATAACTGTATGTGCTTACTTTGTTTTCTTATTTATAATTTTTTATGGTATTGGAAAATATTGAGAGTGACTGAATATGAGAAAAGTGATTAAAATGAAAAAAAATCTAGTTTTCATTTATACTTCACAGATCTGACTTTCACCATAAATCCATGATCCAGACGTCGGAATTTTATTTATATAAACTTTTTTCAGACTTACTAACATTTTTCGGAATAAAAAAGTCTAATTAAATTTTTTGAGCATTATTATGATGTTTTTTTACAAATTAATGAAGATTTGTAATGTTTTGTATTGTCTACAGCTAAGGGGACCAAAAAATTGATAAAAAAAGTCACTTCAAAAAATATTAGAAAATGGTTTTTATATTAACACGTATGCATGGGACAGATTGAAATTTTGTATGGTGGGACCTTTTAATAAATGTGTTACTTTGTATGGCTGGTTGCGACTGAAAATATGAATTTGTATGGCCAGGTTGCTGGTGTTAATTTGTGTGAAAATACATGCCAATAGGTCTGAAAATATGTTTTATGTTTCAATACAGAATGTGTGCATTTGTTGCGTATTTTTTTGACTTGATAGTATTTTCGTTGATGAACTCAAAGGGAATCTTGTACAAAAATAAAATAAACCATATACCATAAACATAAATCATAAATTAACACTAACTTCTAACCCTGCCATAGAAATTCATAATTTCAGTAGCAAACAGCCATACCAAGTAATGCAATTATTAAAAAGTCCCACTATTGGGGGCACACCAAGATATATTGTTGCGCGAAAATATTTTGGATTTTTAACTATTTTTGACAAAAAAATCGCTTTTTCTGAAAATTTAGTGGGAGGCTCGGCCTCCTCCAGTCCCCCCTCTGGATACGTGCTGAACATTGGCCGGTTTTTTTAAAGTTTTTTGATTCCCCAATACTCTGTGTACATTTATTATACTATGATATCTCAAGTTTCTGTTTTTAATACATTTAGGAATGTAGGTAGCATTTCAACTCAACACAAAAAAAATTTTGAATCGATTATTTATAGCTGCTTTTGCAATTTTAAACTTATTTTTAAGAAAATTTTTCCGTAAAATTTTTGCCCTTTTTTAGTAAATTTTCGTGTAAATTTTTTGGTTTTTAAATAAATAAAATTCCGACGTGATTATACAGTCTATTTTCCTAATAAAGTGTTGGAGCGCACTGAGTAAAGACAACTACAGTTTGGGGTCAGTCTTCTGTATGCCTGCAAATTTTCTTTGCGGAGTCGATCCGCGTTGGGGGTGGCAGGTGCCCAAAACAGAGATATGATTTGCAAAATTTTTTGGGCGCTCAAAATTAAATTTGTTGGGCGCTCAAAATCAAATTTAATGGGCGCTCAAAACCAAACTTGTTATGCGCTCAAAATCAAATTTGATGGGCGCTCAAAATTAAATTTGTTGGGCGCTTAAGTTAGCGAACGTTAGTCCACTTGAAAGCGTTCTTTATTGAACTTGAAACTATACACAATAGGACAATTATGCATTGAGTGCATTGATTTTGACAGCTTCAACCGATTATTTTACGGATAATTCACGTTTCAAACCTCGACGAAAACGGATACAAGATCAACAAATAATCACCACCACTTCCCCCAAACAGTTTTCAATAATCAACAGGGATCAATATCCACACCTGCGCAATGTATTGGCTTAATAGGAAAAGCCCTCAGGTATCATTATCCACACCTTTTAGGCTTTTCTACCATCACAGTGGTAAATGTGCACTTAATGGTAATATGCATTTAATGGTAAAATTTTAACCATTGGTTAGACAGTGTAGTCGATTTACTAAAATGTTAGTGTTAAAACTTTAGATTCAAGGAAACATTCCCAATTAGTTCTAAAGATTTTACTTTTTTAGGAAATCAAAGAAAAAGCGCTTCGGTTTTCAATCTTGATTTTTTTACCTAATATTCGTACAGGGTCCTGGAAGGTCTCCGTTTTGTTCAAAAGTATTTTGGTTATTTAAAAAAATTATAAACCTATCCCGCCAAAAAAAATTTTTTATTTTATTTGGCGGGATAGGATCTGTGACCTTTGTAGGTCAAAATCATAACATGTCTGAAATTTGTGACCCTCCAGGGTCTTCAGTCTAAATTTTGAGACTAACTATCCCCAGATTGATTGAAAATTAGGTGACTTATCCATACATGGAGAGTCTACAACAACCGCGCCCCCTTAATGACCACATTAATTATTCACGAAAAAGTGGTATGGGAAAATACATGTACAAGGAATCACTAGTAGTAGTAGTAGTGTATTTATTGATTGTTTCTGCAACATTTACAATCATTTCATTTTACATTTCCAATTATTTAAATGCCAATAATACTTATAACTAGGGTAAAACATTATTTATAATAGCTCTCCAGAAAACGAAAATATCATAATACGCTTCACAGAAAAATTTGTACAACTACGCAAATTTCATTGGAAGTGGTTACTGTTTTACGTGAGTTCACGTGGGATCACAACCTTAGCTCTACGACTTAGGCCACCGTCCAACCAGTTGCCAGTTACTCTTTAAATATAGCAATACTCATCACCCCATCCACATATTACCGTACACACAAAATTGCAAGATGTAATATAGCATGTCTCCGAGTCGTCCCTAAACATTTAGCAACTAGTGATGTGGCGGGGATTATACTGCCCTCTCCCACCACTTCATACACTAGGGTTAACACTATAAACATTGTCCAGGGAATGTTATAACAATTACACCAAAGAGGAATAGACAGCCTGCTTTACATTCACAGACCTAGACGAACCCCAACTACAATACACCACAGTCTTAAATACTAGAATACCTTGCCCAGGAATAGCAGTAATTGCCTAGTAAACGATTAATGAAACAAATACTCTAGTATCTCACAATGCCTTATTTTACAAAAATCCCAGATAGCTACTATAACAATGTTTAAAATAGGTTGGTGTATCATACCATACAGAAGTTACGCCTATACTCATGTATAAGCGGGTTCCAGAGTAGCTTTACGGAGACAGAATGTAAATTAGCCAATTTGATGAGTAGACTGTGCACAGAGTGATCGGCCCTTACACCTTGACGATGTTATTGATGCTACACTGCTTGTTATCCTGCTGAATAGCTGGAACACTGATAGCGGAGAAGACAGTCGCAGGGCCAACATGGGAATGACTAGTAAGAAAAGCACTACTAATCTGGTCGGATGTAGTAGGCAGCACAGGTCTTCAAAGGCCGTCTAATCTTCTAATCTGCATACCGCCACTGTTCACGCCGCTGCCAGACCCAATTAGCATCCATGGCCGTCCTCCGCGATAAGGAATTCCCATCACAGCACAGAAAAATGGTATTTCAGTGGGCTGCTTCACGCAAAAAACACCGAATTCGGACATTCTGTCCCACTTTCGAGCACTAAATTCTGTCCCGGATGTAAAGGCCTCTTCACTCTATGCACAGCACTACTTTTTGGGCGAAAATTGGCCCAAAAATAAGCCGAAAAATTTAAAAATATGAGGACCACGATAATGTCGTGTCCGTTCACTTCGGCAGCTACTCTGGAATTACAAGGAATCACTAAGGACTCACGTTAAGAGGCTGTTCTCCAGAGGCATTTATTTCACTTTTCAAGAAATATTTCTAGAAAAGTGAAATTAAAGGAATAAAATAAAATTATGAAATTACTAAACATTTTGCATCGTTTTCCTATACAGTGTGGTCCCCTGATAATGTATGTTTGCCCTATCTAGGTATTATTTTGAGTTGGTTAGATATTTATGCTTTATAGAATAATAATTTTATATGCTGTAGCTAATAATTTAGAGTGATAGAACAAACGGAATAGTCCAAATTGATTACTTAAAGTGTAGAATTTATTTAAGCAAACGATTGGAATAAGATAAACCCAAAATAACACTTGATAATTATAAATGATGAAATCTAAGCATATTTAAACTCCTAAATAATATAAATCCCACAACTGTTGAAGTTAAATCAAACAGAACTGAACACACTTACCATTAAATTATGTCTTAGCATTAAATAATATTAAATAATACACAGACATAGAAGTTGTTGCTTTGCTGCTGCCGTCGCCGTCGTGTACACTCAACAAAGAAAGACAACCAGAATTTCCGTAGAATAAGTCCCACACACAAGACAGCACAAATATTCACGATAATTCGTAAATAGATTACAATTTTCGGAACGTATAGGCCTTTAAAATTAACTCAAAATACTATATTCTTAATTTCTAATTTTGATTTATTTATTTTTATCTTTATTGAAAAAGTTGACGTGGTTTGAAGCTATCTGTTGCTGTCGTAAGCATGGCAATCATCTTTGGAGTCCTTCCAGCGTTAAGGACTTGCAGGACCTATACGATTCAATGGAACCATTTCCTGATTTGGCTTCGCGTCGTGCTTTAATAGGTTGGGTTGACATACATGGGCTTAATGGGAATATGTGGAATAACTTATTGCAACCCAATCAGAGAATCTTTGCTGACACCACAAACTTTCCGCCATTTAGCAATGCAACTTGCATGGAAGTTTCGGCCTACGCTGGGAAATTCTATCTCCATTCTGGATATTTAAATGAAACATTCTATTGTCACTTAAAAACAAAACAGTTAATAATGTGCATAAACTACAAACGGCCATTTCAAGGTAAGGCTTGTAATTTTAACTTTTATACTTCTAATATGAATATGTGAAGCATTTCTATTTCGACTTTAGATAATAATGTTTTTGACTAAATTATAAAAATATCTATAGTGATCATCTAACCTGAACTAAACCCTTATTGTGAATGTGAGCTGTAGAAAGCGCGCTATGTATGCGACACGAAACACACGTTGGGATGACCTTAATAATCTTTGCAATCTATACTTAACAAATTTGTATTTAATATATTGGCTCTTTATTACAATTATTACAATTAATTATTATAAGTCCAAAACTCTCAAAAATAATCATTTATTTACCAGAATTAATTTTTTTTGCATAAACTATGTGGTGAAACTCAGCTTCGTATTATTTAACCTTTTAACCTATTAACTATATTGTTTTAGTGAATAGATTTTTATCGGACTAATCTGACGAAAATTATTTGACTAATTTGATAACCTAACCAAACCATATTTTTTGTTTTTTATGAAAAGCCATGTTATATGTAACCAATTTATGGTATTTTAAAACTTCATTATTAGTTCTTAAAAGTATATACCTGTCACAATTCAATGCAGATTCATTTTTGATAATTTAGATGATTGCTTTGGTCCAACTTCAACAGTCCTTGGGTCAGATGGCTGTTCAGAAGAAAATATAATTTCATATGCAAAAACTGGTACGTGCGGTACACCAACCACAACTACAACTCCTGCCCCAACTACAACAACTCCACCTGCAACAACTCCAACTACAACAACTACAACAACTCCAACTACAACAACAACTCCAACTACAACAACTCCAACTACAACAACTCCAACTACTACAACTCCAACTACTACAACTCCAACTACTACAACACCTGCCCATATTACGACAACACCAGTCCCAGTAGCACCAGCCCCAGTAACACCAGCCCCAGTAACACCAGCCCCAGTAACACCAGCCCCGGTAACACCAGCCCCAGTAACACCAGCCCCAGTAACACCAGCCTCAGTAACACCAGCCCCAGTAGCACCAGCCCCAGTAACACCAGCCCCAGTAACACCAGCCTCAGTAACACCAGCCCCAGTAACACCAGCCCCGATAACACCAGCTCCTGTAACAACGCCATCTACGCAAACTGATCATTGTGATTATTCATTTGGCTTTTTTGGGAGCTGTGGATGCCCATGTATGTTGCCTAATTTTTAATATACCTGTATATTATAAATGACAGTATATATTTAACATATTATGTAGCAATGTACCTTAATTTAATTTACTATAGTAAAGTTTTTATCGGTTTTATCGGTAGCGTAGACTATCTGCTTCAAAAATATCCAGAAGTACAAAATGGTTGAAATTACATTAATATGACCATCAAAATGATACGTATAGTTTCAAGTTTTATTAGATTAATGTGTATGTAGACTACATTAAAATTAACATTTCCTCGTTTATTAGACTGTCCATCAAAATTAATCTGGTTTTTCTTACCAATTTGGAACTTTTTTTTCGGTTACCACAACTAGGGGTGTCTTGATTTGTTTCCTATGACTGATAGTTTTTTTAGTAATACACTTAAAAATAATTATTTTAATTCAATTTTCGTTGTACAGAGGGTTATCAGTCATTATTCAAATACCTCAGACAAAGTTGTGACATTAGGGAAGTTGTCATTTTCCTTTGGTTGACAAATTGTAGATAAATATATCGTTTGATTATTAGTTAGATAATTCTTTGTTGTCTAATGAAAACATATTGTCATGTATAGGGTGGATGACCTGGTTCGGCTAAATGCTGTTGGATGGAACTTTCGGTAAAGCATGGGAAGTTGACGACACTGACGATGAAAACTGCAGCATTATTTAATACCTATGCTTCATTTGTTAACAAGACGTGAGTGATCATGATAAATTATATGAAATACATTTTTATATAATATAATAAAATTGTGGAACAAAAAAGTACGTATTTTTTTGTTTATTTGCTTGTCGTGTGCAAAGAATATTAAAAACAATATTGTCTTAAAAAGAAAACCATGTTTCATAAGGAAAACGGTCTTAGGCTCTTATTTTGGAAAATGATCTCTTGATAGCGTCCGATAGGATTACGCCTGACAGTCACAATATTTCGAGAGAAGTGATTTTGTAGTTCATTCTAAAAAGTAGATGTGAGGTACATCAAGGCTGTATTGAGGAGGGTCATTGGGAGTAAATGCACCCACCAAAATCTAAGAAATTTTTTATTAACATACCAATAAAATCTGGCGCGATTTTAAGCAATTTTTCCCTCATTTTCGACAAAAATAACCTGGGTAAATGTTGCGCTTCTTGCGAATATTCCTAATAAATTACGCTTCTTGATACCCTTGCCCCATCCGAAATTGACTTCTAAATGCGGTACTGCGGTGCAGTTTATAGACAGCAGGGAGCTCTTATGGGAGATTTCCTTGGGAGACGTATAGAAATCTAGTATTCCTTAATACTTGGTCGTGTGGATGTCATACCCTGGAAACACGTACCAGAGTAATTACGTACCCGGCACTCCAACTTCTAAACAGAGCTATAGAGGCAGGCTGCTGCGGAAATTGGATAACCACCATTGAAAAGACCATTACATTTCCAACAAAAGTGCTGCAATAAAAATCTACAAATATTAACATTATCAATGAGTAAGTAGAGATGCCTTGATTGTTTGTATGGCTCGAGGGTAAGGTCCCGAAACATGCTCCAGAAAACTGGTTTCACCAAACAGTTTTCCCAACCACTTTCCCCCAACCAGTTTTTCGAACCATTTTCCCCAATCAGTTTTCTCAACCACTTCCCCCACACAGTTTTGTCAACCACTTTCCCCCAACCAGTTTTTCGAACCATTTTCCCCAATCAGTTTTCCCAACCACTTCCCCCAAACAGTTTTCTCAACCACTTTCCCCCAACCAGTTTTTCGAACCACTTTCCCCCAAACAGTTTTCCCAACCATTTTCCACCAAACAGCTTTTCCAACCACTTTCCCCAAATATTTCAGTTATGAAAACTGGCTTGGGAAAATCAATTTGATTGAGCATATCGTCACCTAACCGAACCCCTCAACCAATCAAGGCAGATTGGATTGGAGTAGGTCAGGATGTTTTGATGCTGATAAGAGAAAATCAAAAAATTGGTTTGAAATGAATTATTGTTGATGGAATTAAAATTAGACCCGTGCCAATTCTTTGTAGGTTATCTGAAACGCGAATTTCGTTTTTTATTTGTTTTTAATTTGTATCTAAGCAATAGATAAACTTTGAATTAGATTTTGCATTCAGCAAACATAAATTCAATAGTGACATTATGCAGTTGCCAAGGCATATCATCAATAAAATTTTGCACGATTTTTAAACCTTTTAATATTCGCTTATGGAAATTCTGTCTTGCACGGGTCTAACTTAAATTCCATTTACAGAAATCTCCATTGAATTTTAAAGTCCTCTATTCTGAAAATTTCCTGTCACATTTGAAATAGAGGTTTTTGAATGGTTTTTTGATATTTTGAATGTAAAAATATTTTGCTAATTTGCTGTATTACGTATCATAACCAACTGATTATAATTTTACACACTTAAAATTTTTGGCCATTTAAAGGACAAGGCTCAATTTGGCTCACTCGGGAATTAGTGCGAATTTATCTGTAGAGATGAATTGCCTCAAATTGTCGGTAATTAACGATAAGAAGTTATTGATACGAATACCCTAATTTTAGACTACATTGCAATAGTAGTTTAAAGATATTTGTGAAAATAACTAAGACAGCTTCAGGTTTAAATACATTCTCATTGCAATTCATAATTTATTGTTATTAATAGGTACAACCACATTGGTATGTGTTTATTCACAAGTGTCCAATTATTGATATAAAGGTTGGATATTAGCGACCAATGTGTAGAATTATTTTAAGCTATTGTTACCGTAATAATGGTTTACGATTCCTTTAAGTATACAATTAACTAGCAGCCATTGGCCATTATATATTACAAGCACGTATCAAGGGATTGGACCGAAGGGAACACACAAAAAATAATATTAGTAAATATACACTTTCCGCTCCAGCCCTACCCCATTCCTTCTGGATACCTTCCTGAATATTATATATATGCATGTGCTGTAAAATATACCAAAAAAATTCATCCAATTTCCTTTACTTCTTGGGTTTTAGGGATTGTTATCAGCAGACATCAAAAAATGTTGCAAAAATCCACAAATGGCATGAAAGTGAGAAATAAATGTTACAATAAATTATATATTTTCAATGGTTGACATTAATATTCGTATGTGATATGCAATTTAGCAAAAAAAGCTGGATTTTAATGCATGGGCATAACATTGTAGTGTAAATGGGCAAGCTATAATTTGCTGCGAACAAGCAATGTCACCAATCCTGAAAAAATTCCTTCGTAATGGTCAATGATGTGTTTGTATTTTACTGCACGAAGTGGTCCGTAACGAATCCCAAATATTTTCAAACTTGAAATTTTCTTTCGATAGAAATTATTCATGACAGCCTTGCCTTTCATTCTATGCAAAAAGCAGACGCAACTAGAATGACAATTAGCACAGACTAGAAGGAATGTGGTAAACACGAATATGGCTCCTAACAATACTACAATAACTGATAAATATTCCAAAGGTGATAAGTATTTATACAATGTCATTAAGCAGAAAAACAGGATTGCCATACAGGGAGAAATTATAATAGTGAAAGGACAGACAAATGAAGATCCGCAACTTCCATTGAACTGGATATTCAGAAGATACAGGCGAGTGTACATCTTAATCTTCTCCTTAAATGGGTGTGGTCCATTTCTAAGTTATTAAATTGTGTATTTAAAAAGGAATAAATTTAATTAGTAAATAATTCAAAGTAAAAACTCACTTCAAATTTCGCAGCCAGTAGTAATTTTTTGCCGAATATATTGCAATGTAGAGAAACCCGAAGGTGAAAGTGCTGACTCCAATTCCACATAAGAAAACGTAAATTACTGTAGTAACTATATAAACTGGAAAATTTATTACTCCATTGTGAAGTAGGAAATTTGGAAATATATGTGTTCCAGGGAAAACAGAAGCAATTATTGCAAAAACGACGTTTTCCAGCGGTATAATAACAAGCAACCATCTAGCCATGAAATTCTTGAATGTAAAATACTTTGGTGTACATCCAAAGCAACCATCCCAATCATCTAAGTAATTAATCAGAATGAATAAAATTTATAGAAAATTTTTAATAACTTATAATAACTTATAATTAATCATATTAATATTTGCAATTTGAATTTATAAATTTTACCTTTACGGTCGCCAAACATGCCCTGTTTGAACAATTGGTTCAAAACGTGTACAATTTCATTCCCCTTTAATAAAAAATTACGTAGCATCAGCGCCATCATGCTGTGACCTGCTAAAAATATACCAGCACAAACAACTTGCAATCGATTGGGGCCTGCGTAATTTTGAAAAATATAAAAAAACTGATAAACTGCAAGTCCTGCTTGAATGAGTGACAAAGTTGTAAGCAAGACGATTTTTGATCTAATTTGTGTCATTTCAAATTGTCGGGTAGACTTTTTCCATGTGAAAGGTGTGGCTCCTAATCGAAATAATGTGTTCATTGTAGAACCAAATATGTACAGAAAGTCATTTTTTGTAGTGGAAATTTGAGAATTTATTATCTGGCGATAAATCGATGAAAAAAAGTAATGAGTAATTTTTATAATTCTTGTCACCATTTTTAATGAGATGGAGTTGATATTAATTAGCTATAAAAGTATATCAAGTTGTAGAAATTTTAAGTCTTAAACTATTTGATTGTTTAAAGAAGTATTAGTATTATTAATAGGATAATACAACTATCAATTTTAATCTGCAGCCGTCAGTGGGTAGTTTTGACATATTAGGCAATGCAATTGGCACAACTTATGACTTAATTTAATCGCTGTTGTTATTGAACTGTCACTGTTTAGTTCTTCAAATTTGATCATGCAAAAACAGTTATAAATAATTATCCCTTTTTGTCAATCGCTTCTTAGAATGTAACCTTAGTCAAACAGTTTTAAGTATTTTTGATTTCAAATATTATCACTTCAATTATTTATGACATTTGTCTGGATAAACTGGATGGAAAAAATGGAATTGGAGCAAATAAGCAAGAGCCAGTTAATCAGCTGTTAGAATTCATACTTATTATATGCTGGCTTAATTGTCCATTTCATAACTATAGAGCTACGAATGTTTTACCGATAGTTAACCTTTAAAATATTAGACTTAGAATGAGAAATTGCAGACCATACGTTTCGTAATTTCTTGATAATCCTACAAGACGTCTCCTTATTTTCCAGGGTAAATATAATAAAAAATAAGGCATGATAGCCAAGATTGCCATATCAATTATCTAAAAAGGCAATACGTTGTCAAAACAGACTAGGTAATTATTTGATATTGCAGATAATATTTTTAATTAAAAATGTCTCGATTGATAACCTTGCTACGCAGAGACAGTCAAAGTAGTTCGCAGTTAGTAATATTAACTCATAGTAAATTTTAATTGAGTTTTTAATTACGTTATTTGAATTGCTTGTATACAGAAGCATTATTTAATATTATTTACAAGTCGATCGCAGGACCTAGCTAGTGAGTATTCTGGGGGCAAATTTGAATGCAAATTGTAAATTTTCCCTCACATGAAATGAAATGAAATGAAATGAACCTGAAGCACACTGAAAGCTAGAAATATTTCCAAGCAGAATGCAAGAACTTCCCTTGTTATGAAATATATTGACCTTTTCAGATTTGCCACATTTAGGTAAAGTTTCAGATTATGTTCTGCTTAGCTGCCCGTGCCTTTATATCATAATTCTCGCCAGTAATATACATACCACGCAGATAAATTAGTTGATGCGTTCACAGTTGGTGATAATTTTATATTTATTATGTTAACTCTATTATTATTATTAGCTCGCCTGATAAGGCAGCTTATAGAATCGCACAGTCCGTCCGTCCGTGCGTGCGTCCGTCCGTTTACACGATAACTTTTGAAGACATTGATGGATTTCAACTAAACTTGGCAAAAACATTGCCTATGGACCTGTGACAAAGCCTATTGAAAATGGGCCACATTGGTCCACGGTTGCTGAGATGACGCGCGCGCACTTTGTCTTCATTTTGATAGTCAAAATGAAAATGTGACATTAAATGGACATTAAAAGTTCAAATGTGCTTCCTATGGCTTGTTAGCGGGATAGTACAAAATATTAAATGCCGCTTCGACCAAATTTAAGATTTTATAATAAAGTAAATAAAACCGGAAAATACCTATTATAGGACGGAAATTAATCTATTTCGCATTTATATTCAAATAGATAGTTAAATTTATATTTTTCGAATTGCTTTTCATTATGATAGCCAACATTAATCAATTTTGATTTTCTGTTGATTTTCATAGTCAACATTAATAAATCTTGATTTTCTGTTGCTTTTCATAGTCAACATTAATCACTTTTGATTTTCTGTTGATTTTCATAGTCAACATTAATCAATTTTAATTTTCTGTTGATTTTCATAGTCAACATTAGCAATTTTGATTTTTTGTTGATTTTCATAGTCAACACTAATCAATTTTGATTTTCTGTTGATTTTCATAGTCAACAATTATATTTTTTGATTTTCTGTTGATTTTCACAGTCAATGTTAATCTGCTTTGGTTTACTGTTGACTTTGATGGTCAAAATTCGTAAATTTTGATTTTGATACTGAATATAAACCAATAGATATGAAAATAAACCTATTTCTATTATTCTACTAAAACTGTGTACACGGTCCCCTTCACTCAGGCGAGCTTCTGTTACGGCTTGCCGTAGGTTTTATTATTAGGTGAGTTTCATGACAGCTTGTATTGCACGATTTCCTTATTCTGTATTCATTATTTCACAAAAGCTAATATAATATGAGGTGCTATTTAGGTGCGGTATACGGAAAATATTGTGCTCCTCGTAAGGCGGATGGCTTTCGTGAATTGAAGGAATTGAGCACGCCAAATTAAGGAGTATTACTTAGAGCTATCTGACACCCGAGAATAATATTATGATATACAACTAGTATTACAATATATATTTTGATCGTTCCCGTTTTGGTAATTTATTCCGTGATGGAAGCCAAGGTTTCGACTGGGAAATACCACTAACAGGAAATTTCCCATTTGCCACTGGGAAATGTGGGTGTGGCAAATGAGCTATGGCAAAAGCTATTTTGGCAGACATCTGACCATTTTATTAGGCACAAAAAAATCAGACTCAACTAACATTTATTTAATGAGGTGAAGACACATACATATCAACATATCAATAATGCATAAGCCCTGACCATGAACACTCAATTCATGACTTACGATTGATCACGTCAACAATATTAATCAACTTTAAATGTTTTGTTCGGCGAAAACAAGACTAGTTACTTTCAGTCTAGTTGTAAGTGTTTATACAAATCGATGTCAAAGACAAAATTGGTCTTGACACGACGGGTACAATTATTTTTATTGTAAACACGACATAATATTTCAGATAGTATCTTTTCGGCATTTTAAGATATTAAAGAAAAAAGCATTAGAGAAAATTTATTTGTAAATGAATTAGCGAAGATTCTCTAATCACGATTTTTTACAAAAAAGTGGAGTGCCCTTACATAGAAATTAGTTGAGGTTAATACGACAACTGCAAAGCATATTTCTCCCTGATTAATTATCAGTTTTAATTATTAGCAATTAGAATTTCATCTGCTCCTTGCTTGGTAACAAAATGTTATGTGGAGAATCAACTTTATAACATTAATTATGTATAACCAGCCACATTATTCTTGTTATTATTTACATTGACTAATTTCCATTTCTTTCTACTGAAAAAGCCTAAATCAACCATAACGAAAAAAAATACTTGAAAAATCTGTCACACTGACAAATCGCTGGCTAAAATGTTAACACAACACTGGAAATATTTGTTAGAAAATAATTTTTATCGAAATCTGTAAAAGTATTTAGCATATTGGTAAAGTACTAAAGTATAGCATAGCCATATATTTTCGGAAAGATTCATCTTTGACTACGTGTAAGGTAATTGTGCCTTGTGCCATTGACATAGCTAGAAAACCCAAATGCCAGCCAAGGAAGAATATAATTAACTTTTGCAATTTAATACTGCAATATTTTCGAAAAATTCGGCAGCCAGATATCTTTGTGAAAGATTGCTCACACTGTATAATATACTATATTATATACATTTTATTTCCCAATGCTACCTTTTTGGTTAATTGCGGACTATAACGGTTATTAAATGACAAAAAAATGCCTCATAGGTTTTTTGAATGAATTAATTAGAATGATAGGGGCGAGACTAAATACAGTATAATATAGAACAATCCATTTATCTCCGCTTATAACTGAATTATAGTTTAATTATATAAAATTATTGTATAATGCTATTCCATCATTTTGGCCGCCTGAAAAAAGGTATAACTGTGTTGTAAACTTGACATATATTCAATAGAGATGTGAAAAATGGCAATTAGACTATATAATTAAAATTAATATGTGTACAGACACATTGCTGCATTAAAAGTTTATTTAATAGAAGGAGAAACTGAATAAATGAACATTCTAAAAGGGATAAATTTGTATGCAATGTGATTAAGGGCAGAAATTGCAACACGGATGTATTGTATATTACAAATGTGAAGTCCAAGTTTAAAAACTATATTTTATTGCGAACAAGCAGTGTCACCAAAGCTGAAAGAATACCTTCGCCATGATCAAGAATGTGTTTGTATTTGACAGCACGAAGTGGACCGTAACGAATTCCAAACATTTTCAAGCTAATCACTTTCTTTCGATAAAAATTGTTCATTATAGCTTTGGAATTCATTTGATTCAAAAAACAAACTGAACTTGCATGACAATTTGCACAGACTACGAGGACAATAGTTACCACGCATATGCATGCTACGATGGATACAGCAAATGATAGGTATTCAAAGACAATTAAATGTTTGTGGAATGCCATTAAACAAAAAAGCATGATTACTATAGAACGACAAATTATAACAGTGAAAAGACAGATAAATGAAGAATCGCAACTATTATTGAACTGAGCATTCAGAAGACACAGACGATTGTACATTTTCATTTTTTCTCCAAACGGGTTTGATCCATTCCTTAAAACAGTGAATTAATAATAAATAATTTATAAAATATAACATAATATGAAAGGTATTTAATTTATTTCAATGAAGAAACAAACTAACCTTAAATTTCGAAGCCAGATGTAATTTTTTGCAGAATACACTGCAATATAATGGAGACCAAAACCGAAAGAATTGACTCCAATTCCAAAAAACAGAATATACATTGCCGTGATGATTAAGTAGACGGGAAAATTTACCACTCCTGAGTGCAGCAAGAAATTTGTGAAAATATGAGTTCCAGGAAATACAAAAGCAGTAGCCATGTAGGCTAAGCCTTCCATCGTGATCATTATAAACCACCATTTGGTCATCACATTTTTAAATTGAGCATGCATTGCAGAAGACCCAAACCAACCATTCTTGTCGTCTAGTTATTAAGTATCAATGAATAAAAAGGGTTTCAATATTCTTATTGAAGTTACACCATAATAATATTTAGGATTTATAAATTCAATTTTACCTTCACTGTCGCCAAACATTCCTGGTTTGAACAATTGGTTTAATACGTTTACAATCTCATTCCCATTATTTAAAAAATTACATTGCACAAGTGATATGATAATGTGAGCTGCTATAAATATACCTGCACAAACAACTTGCAATCGTTTGGGAGTTGCATAATTTTGAAAAATATAAAAGAACTCATAAACAGCCAGTGCAATGTGAATGAGGGACAATGCTTTCAGCAAAAAGATTTGTGATTTATTTTGTGTCATTTTGAATGTTTTTGTCGATTTTTCCCATGTAAATGGAGTGGATCCCATGTAGAATGAAACATTCATTGCCACTCCAAATTTGTACAGAAAATCAGTTGTGGTTTCATTCTTAGTCATATTTTTTATTCGACTAAAAATTGTGGAAAATAAATTTTGAGTAGTCTTTATAGTTCTGCTCAACATTTTACAACGTAATATTGAATTAGTAATATGGGCACTAATACTGAATTTTAGAATAATTCTAATGTTATCATGTAATTTGGAATGAGATATAATTAAAGTATCATTTAGTACAAATAGATTTACTTAATCTGCACAGATATAAATTTTTTTTCATATCAAATATGAACAACTTGGGATGTTCAATTCTAATATATAAATTTAAAAGAGCCTTATTGAAAATTTGGAACTAGGTACGCAAAAGGAGACTTACTAGACTGCATTTAGAAGTTGGAATTGTATAGGTATATAAATGTCGATTTGTAGTTATAGAGTCAAAAGTTAATTGTTTTCTTGTTTGCCTTTCAATGCTGTCATTTGAATTATCTGCAACATCTTTTCGGTTGAAATATAGACAATGGTTCCGATGGTCGAAATTGTTTATGGTTATCCAGTTATCCATTATCTTTATGTAATGTAGTTATCTTAATTGGACTGGACATTTAAATTGCCATTTACCTCTTCATTTTCTGACAAATAAAAGTTACTAATTTAAAAAACTTAAATAATCGATTTAGTGCTGCAGCATTCCTGTTTCAGCAATTAATCAGTTAACCCCATGGGCTTTGTATTATCTTTTTATCCATCGACATTTAAATTTAGGGTTTCGTTTGAAGCATTTTTACTAAATACACTTTGTGCTATTTTTCAATGTACCTATTTATATATCTTCACAATTTTCACAAGTGCACAATTGGATTGAAGATATTGTTTCCATTCAACTGTTGTAATTTTGGTCAGGCCAATACTATTTACCGTGACCTTCAATTATAGCAAGCTACAATAGCCATCATCTAAGTCAAAAGGATGCAATAGGTAATACCGGACACATAACCTAGAAATATTGGAACATTACGACTGGGGAGTAATTTGACAAAATCATAAATTTTAATTAAATGTAGTTTGAATTTATATTGCAGGGAACGTTTTTTTGCTTCATTGTAGATATTCTAGAGATATTGAATGAATGCTTAAAGATTGAATGATATTAGTTAAATGCAAATACCATAATCACGTAAAACAGAAGACCACAAACAGCACAAACTAATTAAAATAGTTCTACTGATTCTCTGCAGGCACTTTCTTATCTATAATACAATATCTCTAAAAGTACACACACAATAGAATTCAGATTAGAAAATAATTGCGACCATTTGAATTGGGCTGGATAAAAATCCTAAAGACGAGTTGGATGTTATGTGTTACACCTCCTACAAAGGTTATACGTTACTCCAATACAATTTAGGAAAATCAATGCATTCAACAATTTACACAAAAGACAAATAGCGATTGAAATGATAGTTGCTAAGCCAAAGTAAACCGAATTGCTAGTGAAGTAATTACAGAGATAATAAGCTTGGCTTTGGTTTTTTAAGTTAAGGCTATCTCGACGATGCGCAGAACAGTGATAACACGTCCCCCGTGGGGAATAAAAAGTTGTCATATTTTTTAAAACATGTACCACATATTTTCTGAGGGCTTATTGTGGCCCTTTTTTCCAAAAAGTCCCCCAGTTTTTCAAAATTAAATAGTTTTTGGAGTGGGAGAAGTACATGTGAATTTGATAAACCCGTCTCGTTCTCTGTTGTATGAGACATTATAAGAAATAGGGCCACAATAAGCCCTCCAGAATTTTGTGCTCTATTTTTTTGAGGTACTACATTTTGAAATCCGTTGCCCCAAATTTTGCTTATCAATGTTTTCCGTTTTTCCAACACCCATCCGCACGGTACCACTAGACTGTGCCATTTTTTACTACGGGGAGTAACGCGCCAATCTAAACTTAAGCCACAATCTACAGAATGGGTTTGTTTATTACCAAGCACCCCGTAGTAAAATTACTCATTTCTGCTCGTCGCTAAGCAACCGTATCATCGAGGAAGCCTTAAGTATGAAGGGAATATTTTTGGATTTATTTTTTATTTATTTCTAATAATAGAAGCTATTAATTCCGCTACAATTATTTCTTCCTATGTGAGCTAATCTAAGATATACTTTTAAGCCTTCTTTACACAATAAACAGTCAAACATTTCGAGTAAATGAAGTTTTTCTGAGGCTTCACAAAATTTTACTGTGGACAAGCAATGTTACCAGACCTGAAAGAATACCTTCGTAATGGTCCAGAACGTGTTTATATTTGACTGCACGAAGTGGGCCGTAACGAATTCCAAAGATCTTCATACTGGAAATTTTCTTTTGGTAGAAGTTGTTAAATTCGGTTGTAGTATTCAGTATTCACTCGATTCAAAAAACTTGTACAGCTTCCATGACAATTTGCACAGACTACGAGGAATATTGTTAATGCGCCTATAGCTCCTACCAAGACTGCAATGAATGATAAATACTCGACTGGGGATAAATACTTATGTAATTTGATTAAGAAGAATAGTAGAATTACAATACAAGGACAAATTATAGTGGTAAATAGGCAAATAAATGAAGTTCCACAGCTTTCATTGAATTGACTATTTAGGAGGTACAAGCGAGAGTACAGTTTAATCTTCACAACCAATGAGCTCGATCCATTTCTTTAAAAACAAAAGTAATCAGTTCAAAAATAATTTAATTAATTTTAAGCAATTAATAATTCTCACTTCATATTTTGTAGCCAGATGTAATTTTTTGCTGAATACACTGCAATGTAGTGAAGACCAAAAGCGAAAGAATTGCAACCAATTCCAAGCAACAGAAAGTACATTGCAGTGATAAATAAACTGTTGGCAAACAGGCGTATACGCAGGATCGAAGCGGGAGATTTAAAAAAAAATTCTGATGGTCTGGTTGTCCTTCGATAATAAAATGCACGCATATTTTGGAACGACATAACTTGTTTCAAATCTGCTTTTTGCATATGGTAGCACATGTATACAGCCACAATCAGTTATCATTAGAATCAAGGCAAATAGACAGATTCCTGTCTCTTCCTCCCCCCATCCCCTGCCCGTATCAGGTGGGTTCTGTAGAGAAAGTCCTATAAAATAGTTTGAAATTTTATATGGGACTTTCTTTTGAATTAGTCCCATTCCGGAATCCCATTCCTGTCCCAGATCAAACTGCTGGTAGTCATGAATATCCACCCTTCAGGAGTCAATTAACACCAAGCTAAATAGTGATATCTTGTCGATTTTGTAGATTCCACGATAAAATGTTTATTCCAAATAGTTAACTTCAATTCTTCACCATGTGTCAACATGCAGAACTAAATCAATTCCTAGTAGACTGTAAAGCTGGAAAGAATGGAATATGTCATTTAATAATGAGTAGGGATGCATTCGGCAAGTCAGCTGGAAATACAAATTCAATATAGTAACGTGACTTAAACAATACCTAAATAGTAATATCTTGTTGATTTTGTAGATTCCACTCACTACGCCATCTAAAACGTAGGGTTATAGTTGGAGTCTTTGGTCCAACAGTCTGGGCGGGAGTTGATGGTATTGGTATTAGAGTATTCATATAAGTTTGGAGTCAACATGCAGAACTCAATCAATTCCGCACCAGGTGACTGTAAAGCTGGAAAGAATCGAGTATCACGATTAGGATTATACCCGATTAATAATTTTTTGGATTTCAATACAAATTGAATATAGTATTGTGATTTAAACAATACCTAAATAATGATTTGTGACAACTGTAGTTAACTGCACTCAGCACTGATGAATCCCACACGTGTATTTATAATGAAGTGACGATGGACAACCATTTCCATTATATTTTGACAATTTTTACGATAAAATGTTTCAAACTAATCACAACCCAATCAATTCCGCACCAGGTGACTGTAAAGCTGGAAAGAATCGAGTGTCACGATTAGGATTATAGCCGTTTAATAATTTTTTGGATTGCAATACAAATTGAATGTAGTATTGTGATTTAAACAATACCTAAATAGTGATTTGAGATAATTGTAGTTAACTGCACTCACCACTGATGAATCCCACACATGTATTCATAATGAAGTGAAGACGGATTCAAACTCTTATATTTTGACAAGTTTTACGATAAAATGTTTCAAACTGTATTTAACTAATCACAATGGACAAAAATCCTATTCTTTAGCCAATTTTCACTTTTGGGTTACAATGCAGTGACAATATTGTTGCAATGAAACGAAAATTGTATTCAACTAATCGTTGCTCTAGAGAAGCTATTTTATATTGCATTTGTCTCCCGCAGTTTCAGAGCATGTTAATACCAGCGCGGTGTGTAGTCTCTTAGATAGCTCAGCTCATTCACAGTCCTCTATGTTATACGCTGTCTGTCTCACCTGCCGTACTATTACTGTCTGCCTCACCTGCTGCACTTTTATAATTTCCACAAAGCAGGGGATGCGTCGAATTTGAATTTTAATGATAACTGGTTGATCCTGAATATATATGCTACCATATGCAAAAAACAGATTTGGAATAAGTTATGTCGTTGCAAAGATATACGTGCCAATAAAACACCCATAAAATTAGTGGACGTACAGACGTACAGACGACCAGACGACCAGACGACCAGACGATCGCCAGAGTGACGGCGACAAATTCATAAGGATACTAAGCAAAGCTTCGATCCTAATAAGTAGATAGGCACATTTACAATCCCCTTGTACAGTAAGAAAGTGAACGTATGTGTTCCAGGGAATACGAAACCTGTGGCCGTGAAAATGACCCCTTCCACTGTAATGAATCTAAACCACCATTTGGACAATTTTTTAAATTTAAAATGTCTTGTCGAACATCCAAACCAACCATCGGTGTCATCTATGGAATAAATATAATTGAATAAAATTTATATTGCCATATTATTAAAATTAATGTCTATGTTTACAGTATATATGTGGTAGTCCAGAAGAGCAGGGTTGCCAGTAGCGCTAATGGCTAGTCCACAGGAGCACTGCTCTTGGGGCTTAGCCATAGGAGCTATCGACTTTAGTCCATAGGAGCAGTTCTGACTTCTTTGCATTAACAGTACAGTTTATTAAAAATATTATTATTAGTCATTATATAATTAGTCAGTAGGTTAATATTGCATGAAAATACTTTGGACACAGTAAAATTAATAAGAAACATCATTAAATTGACAAGTGAATCAGAGTAAAGGAGATTAATCGCAGTGAACATTAATACAATTAGTGTTGCCTACATGACATTTTGTACTACAAGGTACTTAATTTTTTCTAGTTCTAGTTCCACAACTGCAAAGTCTCTAAAATATGCTGTACTTGCAATACTCGACGTCCGATACCTAAGCCTATAGCTGGGTGCCCGATTTATGCCAGCAGTCCTATGAACAGAGTGCAAATTGACCTAATCGACTTGAGGTCTAAAAGTGACAGTGAGTACAAATGGATCAATTACAATTTCAATTACAATGTGGTCAATGGTCAATCTATTTGTAAATGTAAGACAAGTTGTGGAACTAGAATATACGCATGTAGAAAAAATAAAGTACCTTGTAGTACAAAGTGTCATGTATAGGCAACACTAATTGTATTAATGTTCACTGCGATTAATCTCCTTTACTCTGATTCACTTGTCAATTTAATGATGTTACTTATTAATTTTATTGTGTCCAAAGTATTTTCATGCAATATTAACCTACTGACTAATTATATAATGACTAATAATAATATTTAATAAACTGTACTGTTAATGCAAAGAAGTCAGAACTGCTCCTATGGACTAAAGTCGATAGCTCCTATGGCTAAACCCCAAGAGCAGTGCTCCTGTGGACTAGCCATTAGCGCTATTGGCACCCCTGCTCTTCTGGACTACCACATATACACATAATTAAAATGAAAATTTTACCTTCACTGTTGCCAAACATTCCCGGCATGAACAACTGGTTTAATATTTTGACAATTTCATGCCCCTTGTTTAAAAAATTAAACAATACCAGCACCATAATGCAATGCCCTGATCCATACACGCCAGCACAAACAAGTTGTAACAGATTGGGACTTGCATAATTTTGGAAAACATAAAAACATTCGTAAAGAGCCAGTCCTATGTGAATGAGTGACAAAACTCTTAACAAGATGATTTTCGATCTATTTTGTGTCATTTGGAATTGTCTGGTAGATTCATTCCATGTAAAAGGAATGGCACCGAAGCGAAAGGAAGCATTTATTGTCATGCCAAAGTTGTACAGAAAATCATTTTTCGTGTCGTTATTAAGAGAACTTTTGAGCTCATTAAAAATGGCGAAAAATAATTTTTGAGTAGTTTTTACAGTTCTACTCCACATTTTTCTTTTAGATGGCATTGAAGTTAATTAGCTGGAATTTTAATTTTATACACAGTGTTAAATAAAATGGGCAGTAAGGATAGTTAATGTAGCCATGTAATGTAAATGTTGCGAAAAATTGTAAATGCAATAAACTGTTGGCAACAGGCGTATACGCAGGATCGAAGCGGGAGATTTAAAAAAAAATTCTGATGGTCTGGTTGTCCTTCGATAATAAAATGCACGCATATTTTTGGAACGACACAACTTGTTTCAAATCTGCTTTTTGCATATGGTAGCACATGTATTCAGCCACAATCAGTTATCATTAGAATCAAGGCAAATAGACAGATTCCCGCCCCTTCCTCCCCCCTTCCCCTGCCCGTATCAGCTGGGTTCTGTAGAGAAAGTCCTATAAAATAGTTTAAAATTTTATATGGGACTTTAATTTTAAATTAGTCCCATTCCGGAATCCCATTCCTGTCCCAGATCAAACTGCTGGTAGTCATGAATATCCACCCTTCAGGAGTCAATTAACACCAAGCTAAATAGTGATATCTTTTCGATTTTGTAGATTCAACGATAAAATGTTTATTCCAAATAGTGAACTTCAATTCTTCACCATGTGTCAACATGCAGAACTCAATCAATTACTAGTAGACTGTAAAGCTGGAAAGAATGGAATATGCCATTTAATAATGAGTAGGGATGCATTCGGCAAGTCAGCTGGAAATACAAATTCAATATAGTAACGTGACTTAAGCAATACCTAAATAGTAATATCTTGTTGATTTTGTAGATTCCACGATAAAATGTTTTTTCCTAATAATGAACGCCTATTCTTCACCGTGTGAGTGTCAACATGCAGAACTCAATCAATTCCGCACCAGGTGACTGTAAAGCTGGAAAGAATTGAGTATCACGATTAGGATTATACCCGATTAATAATTTTTTGGATTTCAATACAAATTGAATATAGTATTGTGATTTAAACAATACCTAAATAATGATTTGTGACAACTGTAGTTAACTGCACTCAGCACTGATGAATCCCACACGTGCATTTATAATGAAGTGACGATGGGCGACCATTTCCATTATGTTTTGACAATTTTTACGATAAAATGTTTCAAACTGTATTTAACTAATCACAACCCAATCAACTCCGCACCAGGTGACTGTAAAGCTGGAAAGAATCGAGTGTCACGATTAGGATTATACCCGATTAATAATTTTTTGGATTGCAATACAAATTGAATGTAGTATTGTGATTTAAACAATACCTAAATAGTGATTTGTGATAATTGTAGTTAAGTGCACTCACCAACTGATGAATCTCACACGTGTATTTATAATGAAGTGAGAAGGACAACCATTTCCATTATATTTGGACAATTTTCACGTTAAAATGTTTCAAACTCTTATATATTGACAATTTTTACGATAAAATGTTTCAAACTGTATTTAACTAATCACAATGGACAAAAATCCTCTTCTTTAGCCAATTTTCACTTTTGGGTTACAATGCAGTGACAATATTGTTGCAATGAAACGAAAATTGTATTCAACTAATCGTTGCACTAAAGAGAAGCTATTTTATTTTGCATTTGTCTCCCGCAGTTTCAGAGCATGTTAATACCAGCGCGGTGTGTAGTCTCTTAGATAGCTCAGCTCATCCACAGTCGTCTATGCTACTACGCTGTCTGTCTCACCTGCCGTACTATTACTGTCTGCCTCACCTTCTGTATTTATATAATTTCCACAAACCAGGGGATGCATCAAATTTGAATTCTAATGATAACTAGTTGCTCCGGAATACATTTGCTACCATATGCAAAAAACAGTTTTGGAATAAGTTATGTCGTTGCAAAAAAATACGTGCTAATAAAATTAGTGGACGATCAGACGACCGGACGACCAGACGATCGGCAGAGTGACAGAAACAAATTCATAAGGATACTAAGCAAAGCTTCGTTCCTAATAAACTGTTGGCAAACAGGCGTATACGCAGGATCGAAGTGGGGGATTAAAAAATTTTTTTTGGTGGTCTGGTTGTGGTCGTCCTTTGATAATCAAGGATAGTATAGGGAAAGTTCGGACACTAGCTGTTATTTTTATCGCCAAGGGTCACCTGTTATCACCCCCGAGGAGAGTAGTACGTAATTTCCATGTAAACCCCCTAAGTATGACTTCCGGTGACGTCACTCGAAGTCTATCAATAACATGTAATGTTCCCACAAACTCCACCCACTTTTCAGTTGCATAGGTGATGTCCACAGTTTGATAATAATATGCACGCATATTTTTGGAACGACGTAACGTAACTTGTTGTAAATCTGCTTTTTGCATTATGGTAGCACATGTATTTAGCCACAATCAGTTATCATTATATAGAATGCAATTTGATATCCACCAGGCAGTTCATCAGTAAACCACGTGCTTGCATGGAAACATTACAATAAATAAAATTTTATTAACTTTTATGTAATACAATAGTATTCACGTTATATTATATTCAATTATTAGTAAATGAGCTGCATTATTATTATTTGAGTGTATAAATTACATTTTCAATAGAGTTAATTGACTCATCATTGTAATCCAGACTTCGGGCACACAATACAAATTGCCTTGTGGTAGCTATAATATCCTTCATAACACCAAGCCCAATACACTCAATAGTGATATCTTGTCGATTTTGAAGATTCCACGATAAAATGTTTATTCCAAATAATGAACGTCGATTCATCACCATCTGAGTTTCAACATGCAGAACTCAATCCATTCCGCACCAGGTGAATGTAAAGCTGGAAAGAATCGTTAATAATAAATGATTTTTTGCACGGTCTCCTTAATTTGGTAAAGGTTATTGTGATCATTATAGTTAACTATACTCACCACAATTAAATTCAACACCAGCACTGCACAGGTGTAGTTATAAAGAAGTAAGATGGGGAAAAATCCTTTTCTTATATTTTGACGTTAAATTGTTCGAATTCTAACTGCAAATAAAATAGAATACGATTTATTAATGATTAAGGATTCATTTTGCAGTCTGTAAACAACCTTAATTTAATAAAAGTTATTGTGATCCTCAAAGTGGTTTGAATGTTTCCAGAGCTTCGCCCTCAGGGACCAAGTGACGACTGGCTCCAGAAAACTGGCTTCCCCCAAACAGTTCTCCGAATTGACATCAGAGGAAAGTGGTTGGAAAGAACTGGTTGAGGGAAACCAGTTTTCTGGAGCATGGCGTAACTTTTTCCCTGAGGGCGGAGCCCTGAAACATTAGAATCACTTGGTGATCATTACCGTTAACTATACTCACCACAGATGAATTCAATACTAAATGAAGATGGAGGACAATCCTTTCTTTATATTTTGACGTTAAAATGTTAAAATGTTAGTTAATCTACAGTTTTTGTGGTTTATTATTCGCATACAATTAATATTACTTATTCTAAATTCAAAATTACTACACTAAAGCTAAATAATAACCTCACACCCTTTTGACAGTACCCAATCTAGCAAAGGAAAATAGTAGACTGGCCTTTAGAATTTTCAAAGCTGATTGCTATATACAAGGATAAGTTGTTTCCTTGTTTGCCTTTCATTAATATCGTTGGATTTATCTGGTACATATATCCGGATAAAATACTATATACAATAAATGATTTTCTTCGATTCATTATTTTTGCGTACTATGTGTGTACATATCGTAATTGAATCTATGTTTTAATTACTTTATCGTTCTTTATAATGATGATGGATGAAAGCTATCTAAGTTCATAGACAAATTTAATTAAAGTTTATGACACACAGGAATTTTGAATGGCAAGAAATTTAAGTAAACAGTCGTAATTTGTATGGTGTGTTAAAGAAAACCGTGTGGATTTTTCTGGTAGTTAAGGGAATAATGTATGATGCTATGTGAGACGAACTTATTTTTCGAGAAGAATTAAGTCTGATGTAAAACAATTTTTAACATGCATTTTGGTACTCCGATTTGTTTACTATGCAAGCCAAAAGTATGACCTCAATCTTAACTTACCCTCTTGGGTTACTACTAGTTAGTCTTGGTAGCCTTATTAGTACCATACATTATTCCCTTAACTACCAGAGAAATTCACACGGTTTTCTATAACGCACCATACATACTACGACAGTTTCCCAAAATTTCTTGCCATACAAAATTCCTGTCTGTACCATAAGAATTTTTTTCCTTTATCTATTAATATAAATATTGATATGAGATGATATGATTGGTAAATATTAGTCTTTTAAATTCCAGAAAATGGTTTGATTTCGAAATATTATAATATGCGTACGAATGGTTTTAATGTAATACAGCGGCCACGTAAGATGGCAGAATACAAATAGTAGTAATGCTAATCCTTACTACTAGCCTTTCTAATTTTCTGAACTGTTAGTACACCAGTGTATTGCTTTGTGTCCGTTCTAGCACATGAGCCGATTGAAATAGCTTTCCTCAACTTCCTGCTTAGATTTATAATCGAAATAAGAAATAAACCCGACGATGTCCTAGAAAATAGAAACCTCTCTATTGTTGATATTAGAATAATTTTAGCTAAAATGTGAAGTAAAATAACCCTTTAACAAAACATCTATAGCCATGTAAAACATTGTGCAATAAAACAAAAATGCCAATATTACAGTATTAAGCCAAATATAGGGTGGGAGTCGTGCGTAAACACTAATCCGAACTGAAGCTTTCATTTAATTATAGATATTTTAATTTAGTACCCACTTACTTTTTGTAGGCCATTCATATAACAATACAAAAGAACAGAGTTCAGTTTTAGCCGGCTAAAACTACATTTGCCCACCCACCCGGGTAAAAGGGGCAAAGTGGGTAGCGGGCAAAAGGGGAAAAAGTACCTAATATTCAAAATTTTGCACCAATTTTTACATCCTTTAGGGTATCTATTAGCCCCATTTTGAATTTTGCCCACTTTTGCCCCTTTTGCCCACTAGCCACCTATCAATTTACCCGCCCACTAGCCACTTGTGCCCCCTAGCCACCTAGCCACTACCCAACGGCTAGTTGAACTCTGCAAAAGAAAACTCATGACGGAATTACCAAAACTACCAAAAAGCATTGGGTTATCAGATGGAATAGCGACATCGTTTAAGAGTTTGGCAGTAGGTTTAGCGTCATGTAGGGGAAATCAACTAAATTATTTGTCTATCTGCATGTCATAAATTCCAAAACACCTATTCATGCATATCTAATAGGCACAGACTACTTTATAAAGCCCATTACAGATAGATTAACCAGGCAACAAAATAATCTAACACTGGCAAAGATAGATACAGCTTTTGCTAGATCAGCTTTCTCGTATAGAAGTGCCAAATTATGGAACTCCCTACCTAATATTATACAAGAAATTAACTGTTATACTACTTTCGATTCCAAAATCAGGGAACACATTTTAAAAGTAAGAAGTGATTAATTTATAAATAATATTTTGACTATGTATTACATAATTCCATATTTTATTACTTATTCCTAGTTAGAGTGACTGTATAATGGAAATAACGGTTATTGTAACGATAATTGTTTTAAATATTTGTCACTTAAATAAAGCTTAATCAATCAATCAATCAATCAATCAACAGCGATTATTTTATTTGTTTTAAAGCTATTTAAAATATTTCGTAATAAAAGATCTAAAATGCTTTGAAACTACTGTACAAGTTGACGTCTTGTGTTTCAGTTTACAATAATAATTTATATTCATTAATAATGTTACTAATTAAATAAATTATTTTTGAATCGGCATAGTAATTAAATAAATTAAGCATCTTTAATTTTGGTTGGTGTTGGTGGTATAATGTAAGCCAATTCTTTTGTTGGTTTGCTGCATCTTTATTTGATACCGTTTCAAGCCTTATCCAATTGGTAATAAATTATGACAACATTATTATTACTATTTACATGTAGCCTATTTTCCATTTCTTTCTGAAAGCATAATAATAACAAAATAAATGGCTTTTAAGGAAAAATCTGACAGGCTGTGACTCACTAGCTAATAAATGTAAAAATAACATTGCATATATTTGATTTGAAAATCAGATTATCGAAATCTGTTAAACGAAAATACATCAGTAATATCCGCAATGACCAGTCCTCGTACGACAGACAGAGCAGCAGTCACTTTTAACTTTGCAAGGTGCACCATCTGGTTTGCACTGTTAAAAAAGAAATAGTATTCTTTAATATTCACATACGGATATGTATTTTTTTTAAATTCTGCTATTGAATCAGAGAACTACATTTGACTATAAAATAAAATATTTTAACAAAAAGTGACATAAACTGGAAGAGTTGTATTATTAAATATCAAAGTAAAATAAACCACAAATTTATGCTAAGCATTTATTTTCGACTGACTATTTAATGTTATTTTAAATTTGAATTTAAAAATTGTAATACAGGTATTTGTAAGTTTTTGAAAAGTTTTTGAAACCTATTTAAATATACTTTACAGTTTTTGTTTTATGGAACAATACAATCATAAATTTTGAATAATTAAATATTTCGAACTGACCAAATCAATACCACGACTGTTTCCTTGAATAACCGAGCCCTGTGCTTCGTCGTTGTTGTCTTTAAAAAGCTGCTGTTCATTTTTCAAAATTTGCAAACGGTGGTTGGTGGTGTTCCGATTCCTTACGAGTTGTGTGTCCTTAGCAGGAGGGACTTCCACTGTTTGCTGAAATGGGTGTGTGGTGTCTCCAATAACGGTAACGTCATTTTCTAGCAACCAATACAAGCGTTTAAATAAAATGTTAAGAGAACTTAAGATTCCTTTATACCTGAGCACTCACTTTGTATCTCTGTCTGTGTATTTATCTATCTGCTCCTTTCTCCATTCATTTAATGGATTACACTACAACTTTTGATAGAAGTAAAATTTTCAAATTCTGTTGAATGTTTCAATGAAGCAAGATGTCTAAAGCAAGTTCGAATTCACTTTTATGCTCTATGTACTTCACTTTTAACGCGTATACTACGTGTATAAAATTTAAACTAATAATCTTAAACAGTTCTTGAAATCTCTGAACAGAGACAGACAGATTGGCAATCCCATAAATCAGTTTGGCTAGTACTTGATAATTTTTAATAATAATAAAAATAAATTGCATTTCAATGATAATGGAGCATATTTCTATGCCTGTGCCACCTGTAAAATTGAAAACGAAACCTTGGAACAAAATACTTCCTAGGTTTAAGAAAAAATTAAGGGAATAGGTTAAAAATGTAATTATGAATAATATTATTATAATAAGTCGTATGAAATTACGTGTAGATACTGCAACTACCACTGAATACCAGTCTTTTAATGAATATGGATTTTTGTTTACTTTTTAGGAATTTTAACAAATGAAAATAATTTACCTTCAGGAAATGGTTGAGCACAATTTAAAATGATAGAAAAAATTATAAGTATAGTTTTCGTATTAAAATAACTCATGATTTGCTAAGACAGTTTTACTTATTGTATGTACACTTTTGAATTGACTAGCTTGTGCTTTAAAATATTTCTAACACATTAAAAGCAAATATCAATAACGAATTTTAATTATGAAAGTTTAAAATACCGATGCTACGTAATTGCTACTTTGACGATGGTTGATAGATATTTGCGTCACTGCAAATGCGTTAGTTTATTGAGGAGTGTTGATTTAATGACTTTAAAAAAAATGTATGACTATTAGCAAGTGCCATTAAATAAGTAATTATAAAAATAGAGCTACAAAACCGTAGTTTATGATAGTTATTGTCTGTTAAAGCCTAATCAAATGAAAAATTAAACTTCCTGTGTCTGAGAATGTAATCATTGTTCATTTACACATAATCAATTTTAATAAAGATATTAATTTTAATTTAATCAATTTACGTCACTGGCGTATAATTACAGCAGTATAATATAACATAGCCTTATACTTAATTTTTGAGTGCGTGTAAGTTATGGTGACATTAACATATCTTGAAAACCAAATATCGTTTGAGAAACGGGCACAGATTATGACAGCAAATTTTGGCAAAATTGGAGTAATTCACAGAGTTAGAAAATCCACCACCCTCGATTTTGATAAAAATCACAAATGCAATTCTTATAATGATTCTGGAAATAATATTCCGAAATAAAATTCTTAGGGACCTGAGGAAATTCGGAAAGTTGGAAAGCGAGCAGACTATCTAAAAATTTTCAACTTTTTATTTTGTCGATTTGCATAGTGCTAGGGTCGTTTAGATTTACAAAAGCATTCTTTACAAGGTGGTATATATAGACCATTTTTGATAACTGGTCTGTGTTGGGCTGTGGTGGGGGAAAATTATATAAGTGGTTATCCTGTTATTATATTATTAATAAATTTCTTGATATAACCTTTTATTTTCCAATGGTACATTTTGGGTCAGTTAGGGCTTAAGGGTTCATGGTTATTAATTACAACAAATGATAGGTATTCAAAGACCAATAAATATTTGTGGAATGCCATTAAACAGAAAACCATGATTACTGTAGAGGGACAAATTATAACAGTGAAGAGACAGATAAATGAAGATTCGCAGCTTTCATTGAACTGAGCATTCAGAAAATACGGAAATTTGTTTAAAAGGTTTTTAATCGATAGGAAATATAAACTAACTTTAAATTTCTTAGCCAGGTGTAGTTTTTTGCCGAGTACACCGCAATGTAATGAAGACCGAAACCGAAAAAAATTGACGCCAATTCCAAAAAACAAAATATACATTGTAGTGATGATTATGTAGACGGGAAAATTGACAATTTCTCTGTGCAGTAAGAAATTTGTGAAAATATGATCTCTAGGGAATGCAAAAGCGGTAGCCATGTAGGCTAATCCTTCCACCGTGATCATTGTAAACCACCATTTGGCCATCACATTTTTAAATTGAGCATGCATTGCAATTTCCGTAGTTGTTCATAATTAACGTTTTCAAAAAATGAAGTCAACGGTAATTACTTTTTTGTTTGATTTTCAAGGTTGTCATTTGAAATATCTCCAACATCTATTAGGACAAAATGTAGACAACGGGCCCAAATGCTGAAATTGTTTTAAGCGATCGATATCTTATTGTACATACCTTCTAACTAATCGATTTATGAATTAGGCAGGTATAGTGCAGATAATGTAAATTAGGTAAATATTATTACTGATACCAATTATATGATAAAATCTAAATATTTCCTAGAAATGATAAGATTTGTAAATAGTATCTGCTTTTGTCCATTTTAGATGCTATGGCATTATTTCTCGCAAGAATTAAATATAAGAACAGTTATTGATAGATAGCAAATATCTATATATTTGATGTCGTTGACAAACCTATTAAACTCCGGTGATTTATCAGCAGATCATATTAATTACATAAGTACTTGATGTATAACGGAAAGGCTTGAAATATTATTTCGAGAGCTTTCTCAGGTGGCACTTATGTCAGATTGAAGTTATATAATTTATTACTTAGAAGTATCGATTATTAATAGCACATTTAAAATAAGTATGCAATACAGGTTAAATTATACCTTGTGACCAATAAGGCTGATTACATGTAACCAACCATATTATACTAGCGCTGGGGGGCTAGCTTTAAGGGGCAGATATCCCTTTCGGTGCTAGTGTACCCTTAAATCACAAGAAAATAGGATTTTTTCCAAAAAGGGAGTAACAATTTTGATTTGCCCCTCCTTGCTGAAATTTCTCGATAGGTGCCTGCTGTAAAATACCTATAAATAAAACAGTAAAGACAGGTACACTTAGCCAACTCTCCCTAAAACAATGCACATAGTATAATCATTCCTCCAATATTTACAGTTAGATGTCATACAGTGAAAACTCAATTGAAGTCACTAACCAATTTAATTTTTGTCATTGTCATCGTTTAACATTATATAATTATATAATTGTATTTAATTTTTTAAATCCATGGTGTATTTATTAAAGCTTGAGACAGATTTTAATTAATATAGGTAAATGATTTAGTTTACAAAATGTTACATCTATAAACTTAAACCTAATTTGTCATCCTCTATAACCCCAAAAACAAATGTCTTATATTGTCATCCTTATAATTTATAATACATAATTTTAACGAAGAACGTAATAATTCTTTACTTAATTTTTTACACGAGTCTGTTAAATCGACAACACAACGTATTAAAGTTGACAGTGAGTAATCTTTTCTTCTGAACTATAACTAATGATATCTTGCACTACGCAAAATAGAGAGTCAATTATTCAAACATTAGAAGGATAAACTATATTTTTTGATTAATCGGGCTAAATATAGTAATAAATACTTCTCAACCGTTAAAAATCAAAGCCAAGTAACTATATTTATGCACCTATAACTACAAAAACAAATGTTTGCTTCGTCAGGCTAGTAGCTTTATTCATCTACACTTTTGATCGTCAATCTTTTATTCTCCACAAAATACTCAAACTCAAACGGACCAAATCAAAAGGATGTTTCATGACAAAAAGCAATATACTATATACTACTAAATTAGGACTACGGAGTTAGGTGAAAAAATCAAAAAAAAAACTAATTGGGTTTGGTCATAGGGCTTTGAATTTACATTTTGTTGCGAACAAGCAATGTTACTAGACCTGAAAGAATAGCTTCGTAATGGTCAAGAATATGTTTGAATTTGACAGCACGAAGTGGGCCATACCGAATCCCAAAGATTTTCAAAGATGAAAGTTTCTTTCGGTAGACGTTGTTAAAAGTAGATGGAGAGCCGATTTGATGCAAAAAACTTACAGAACTTGCATAACAATGTGCACATAATACGAGGAATATTGTCACTACACATATGGCCGCTATGATTGCTACAACAAATGATAAGTATTCGATAGGAGACAAATATTTGTGCAATGTCATTAAGCAAAAAAGTAGGATAGCTATACCGAAGCAAATTACAGGGACGAGACAGACAAATGAGGATTTGCAAGTTTCATTGAATTGGGTATTCAGGAGATACAGTCGAGTGTACACATTAGCTTTCTCTCTAAACGAATTTGATGTCCTGTTTTTTAAAAAAAAACATTAATTAAAATTTACGTGTATTTCAATTATTCTTAATCAATTGAAATACAAAAACTCACTTCAAATTTCGTAGCCAGATGAAGTTTTTTGCCGAATACACTGCAATGTATTGAATTCCGAATCCGATAGAATTGACACCAATTCCAAAGAAGAAAACATACATTACAGTGATGATTATGTAGACGGAAAAATTTACTACTCCTTTGTGTAGTAAAAAATTGGTAAACACGTGGGTCCCAGGGAATACAGAAGCAGTTGCAGCGAAGGCGAAGTTTTCCAAAGTCAAGGTTATAAACCACCATTTTGACATGATATTTTTAAATTTCAAATGTTTTGCAGAACATCCAAACCAACCATCCAAGTCATCTAGTAATTAAATGTTCTTGAATAGTATTTTTTAAATATTAACATCATAAATATCATGATTTATAGTTTTAAAATTTACTTTACCTTCTCTGTCACCAAACATCCCAGGTTTGAACAGTTGGTTTAATACGTTGACAATTTCATTGCCATTTTCCCAGAAATTACGTTGCACTAGTGCTATCATGCTGTGCGATGCTGAAAGTAACCCAGCACATAAAAGTTGCAATAGATGGGAACTTGAATAATTTTGAATGATGTATAAAAAACCGTGAAAAGCCAGTGCTATATGAATGAGTGACAAAAATTTTAGCGATATGATTTGTGATCCATTTTTTGCCATCTCGAATTGTCTGGTAGACTGCCTCCATGTGAAAGGAAATGCTCCAAGGCGGAATGAAATATTCATTATCGTTCCAAATTTGTACAGAAAGTCAGTTCTAGTTTCTTTCGTGTATGTATTCTTTATCTCACTAAAAATTGCGAGAAATAAGTTTTGAGTAGTAATTATAGCATAACGCAACATTTTTCAAGATACTTGTAGCAATGCTGAAACATTAATATTGGCGATAATTAGCTAATACTGAATTTAAAGGATATAACAAAATAATTTTAATACTATCATTATGCAGGTGTTTAGTACAATTATATTTTGGGATATTTATTGCAGAAAAAGCCTCAAATATTAATTGAACAATTGGTAGTTTGGCTTACGTTTTGATCAACTAATAATTTTATATTTTGTCTAGCGTGTAATCGTTGGTGACAATTTAGTTCTAGATAAGGAAAGGACTTCTTCAGTCATGTCTTGCATTTTTATGGTAGGCAAAACTAACGATTTCAAGAAATAAAGTCATGGAAGTTTCCTTGTTTGATTTTCAATGTTATCACAAGAATTATCGGCAAAATCTTACGAAATAAACTACGGAACCAATTATTGAAATTGATTTCCGTCATTTATTATCTGTATCTACTAATAACATGTCTTCCAACCAACTCATTTAAGCAAAGTTATTTTAAATTAAGTTTTTACTGATGCACATGATCCAAATATTGGATTGAGATGATAACCATTGTACTCTCTAAATTCTGAACAAACCAAAATGTTTGACTACAGCAGGGTAAAGTATATATATATTAATCTACTATTTAACAAGATTTTAGATTACCATCGCATTGTTTTCCGGAAAGTATATAGTTATTGGTATCTTTGTATTTACCTTTTTTTGATAATGAATAATGAACCTGCAGTAAACGCCAAACCTGACCGGCAGGAAATAAGTTTACCGTTTGTATTTGCATTCTACAGGAAAATAATTTTGTTGCGAATGAATTTCGATAGCGGGAGTTTAATTATTTAAAGTGTTTGACAGTTAGCTGGGTTTGAAACTGGTTTCTTGTAAAATAACCAACACAGCATAGAGGGAAAATAATTTTTTGCTCGTTTGTAGCGCACTAATAGAGCAGAACACACTGCACTCCCTTCACTCCTATACAGGGGGCAAAAGTTTAGGGTACTTTCGGTACCAGATAATAGTTATAACCTACTGTTGATTATGATGCCATTGCTACTATAATTTGGTTTAATTATTAAGGTATAAAGTTAAATCTAAATTGTAAATTTAATTAAATAATTTTTACAAGCTTTATGAACCTACGATTTTTCGGTCTTGGCTCGATACTTGTTAAACAATACTGTTAAAAACTGATTTAATTTTCTTTTCTATATACCAAAATACGTTGACGAAATTACATAATATCATTTATCTTTTCAACTTTCATCTAGGTAGCTTCTAATCATAAATATCTTAAATATAATTTTTAAATGAGATGGAAACTTTGTTAATAGTTAGGTTGATATTATCTTTGTATAATTGTGTGCAATTCACTTGGCATTCTATTCTTTATTTTGCAAAATCCAATATTAAGTAATTTAAAACCTATTCTTGCGGATACAAACAATGACCACCGGCTCCAGCTAATTAAAGCAGTATCTCAAGCATATTAAATATTCAAACTATACCTAAATACTATGGTATATTTTTTATGTTTTATTATTATGCTTTGTGGCAAAATATAACTACTTGTTGTTATTGCTAGCAATTTAGCAATATAAAAGAATTCATGCTATAAAATTTGAATGCTTACATATATCAAAAGGGCACCCCTAAATTGTCAACTTCTTTTGGTCTAGGTTGTCTAGGTTAGATTAGGTTACATTAGAAAATGTTATAGACAATAAAATAACTTAACTATATAGCTTAGCTTAACTTTATAGATAAATATCTGACTATAACTTATAGTGTTGACCATTTGGGGGTTAATCATAACTAAATATATTTAGCACACATTATCTAACTAATTACTACCTAAAGCAAGGTGGACACGAACTTTTTTGACAAGAGATTATTAACATTTTTAATTTAATTATTTTTGACAATATGTGGTTTCGATTTTCGGATTTATATCAATGGCTAGTATTGACATTGCCAATGAGTCTTATTCAAATAATTTTCCTTAGCAAACTATAGGAATAAATTTATTCTGCCAACCTGTCGTACATATGTAGGTTAAGTTAGCATGGTTTTGGCATTGTCACGGTTAGAATAGGATAATTATTACATGAATTATATTTTACTGCGAACCAGCAATGTCACCAGACCTGAGAAAATACCTTCGTAATGATCAAAAATGTGTTTGTATTTGACTGCACGTAGTGGACCGTAACGAATTCCAAAGATTTTCAAACTGGAAAGTTTCTTCCGGTAGAAATTGTTGAATGTAGTTGTAGTAGTCACTCGATGCAGAAAACTTGTACAGCTTCCATGACAGTTGGCACAGACTACGAGAAATACCGTTACTGATCCTAAAGTTCCAAACATGACTATAAAGAATGATAAATACTCAAATGGGGTTAAATAATTTTGTAATTTGATTAGGAAGAACAGAAGAATTGCACTACAAGGACAAATTATAAGAGTGAATAGACAAACAAATGAAGTTCCACAACTTTCATTGAATTGACTATTCAGGAGGTACAAGCGAGAGTACGTTTTAATCTTCTCCGCTATCGAGCTTGATCCATTTCTGTAAAAAATATTATTAAGTTAAAAATTACTCAATAAATTTCTTTTAATAAATTCGAAATACTCACTTCAAATTTCGTAGCCAGATGTAGTTTTTTGCCGAATACAATGCAATATAGTGAAGACCGAAAGCAAAAGAATCGCAACCCATTCCAAACAACAGAAAGTACATTGCAGTGATAACTAAGTAGACAGGTACATTTACAATCCCCGTGTGCAGCAGGAAATTTGTGAACGTATGTGTTCCAGGGAATACGAAACCTAAGGCCGTGAAAATGATGCCTTCCATCGTGAGGAATCTAAACCACCATTTGGCCATGACATTTTTGAATTGAAAATACTTTTCCGTGCACCCAAACCAACCGTCAGTGTCATCTATTTAATAAAAATAATTGAATTAAATGATGGGCAGATATTGTTATGTATATTTTGTACATCATAATCAAATTATTATTAATAGTTTAGTTTTACCTTCGCTGCTGCCAAACATACCCAACCTGAACAACTGATTTAATACATTGACAATTTCATTTCCCTTGTTTACAAAATTAAATAGGACCAGTGCCATAATGCAATGCCCTGATCCATACATTCCAGCACAAACAAGTTGTAACAGATTGGGACTCGTATAACTTTGAAAAATATAAAAACACTCATACATAGTGAATCCTATATGGACGAGTGATAGAATTCTTAGCAAGATGATTTTTGATCTATTTTGTGTCATTTCGAATTGTCTTGTAGACTCGTTCCATGTAAAGGGAGTTACTCCGAAGCGGAACGAAGCATTTATTGTCATGCCAAAATTGTACAAAAAATCATATTGTGTGTCTTTAGCGCGGGGAGTTTTTGTTTCGCTAAAAATTGCGGAAAAGAATCTTTGTGTAGTTTTTATAGCTTTACTCCACATTTTTAGTTTAGGTGCGAGAGATGTAATTAGCTATGAAAATATATAGGCTACAAAAATAACCTCTAAATCGTACTAAATAACGAAATAAAGTTATAAAGAATATTTTATTTAAGCACCCAAACCTCCTTACAGCCCACAATTTGGTTCTAATGGAACGTCAGTATATTTATTTTCTCCTGTGTGCAACTAAGTTTTGAATCTTAAAAGCCTGTAACTTCGTTCGCCTCGTTTAGTAAACTTGTGGCTTTAGGCATTTTGACAGTACTTAATCGAGGAAAAAAATTAGACTGACATTCAGAATTTTCAAAGCTGGTATAATTATTGATTCCTATTTAGGAGAAGTCAATGATAAATTGTTCCCTTGTTTGCTTTTCGGTAATAGCATTTAATTATCTGATGTGACTATGTGGATAAAATGTATATAATGGGTTTTCTTTTCCGAATACTTTTCTGCGAATTGCTATATCAATGTTTGAGTATTGTAATTGAATCCCCGTTTAAATAATTTTATCGCCTTTCGTTTTGAAGATAGATAAAAGCTATCTAATTTCATACACAAAAGTACTTAAATATTGATCTTGATAATCTAAGCATTGATTTGAAATGATATGCTTGGTAAATATTATCCTCAAAATTTTGAAAGGCATTTTGTTTCTATTGCGAGCAATGAAAATATATTGAACAAATACTATTTGCTAACTTTTGTTTAGTATAATGGGATTAAGATGTTTCTACTGTATTTTACTTATCTGATATTGCTTATTTTTCCTCCACTAATAATTAATAATTACTATTGTCCTCTAACGGTAATTATTAAATATGACTCCAACTATTTGAAGGTCTGATTCATTGTTATAAATAATTGATGTAGGTGACACGGTTGAAATGTTGACTTTTTATGAGACAACAGGTTTCGAACCCTTCAAAGGTCAACATGTCATTAACTAATAACCTACATCGTGTAAAATTTATAATATACAACAAATTTAAAAGTGACTCTTTGGATTCTAAAAATACAATATACTTGATCTCATAGACCAAGGGATAATAATGTATAGAAGCAAGTTTTCTGACAAAAATAAATATTACAAAATTCCATATAAAGCAATAATTAAAAAAATTATAACAAGCATACTAATTAAGGTTTTGTTGCTGTTTACAGAAACTACATTTTTATCATATCAAAATCATAATTCTTAAAACAAATTAAAGTAAAAAATCTAATTATATTTTACTGTGAACAAGCAATGTTACCAGTCCTGAGAGAATGCCTTCGTAATGGTCAAGAATGTGTTTGTATTTGACTGCACGAAGTGGACCGAAACGAATTCCAAATATTTTTAAACTAAACAGTTTCTTTCGGTAGATGAAGTTTTTCATGGTCGGTATTGTGTTCATTCGATGCAAACATTGTGTACAGCTAGCATGACAATTTGCACAGGCTCCAAGGAATAATGTTAGAACGCATGCTCCGAGTAGAAAGAGTAGTATGAATGATAAATATTCAAAGGGGGACAAAAAATTATACAATTTGATTAAACAGAAAAAAAGAATTACAATATAGGGGCAAAATACAACAGTAAAAAGACAGATAAATGAAGATTGGCAACTTTCATTAAATTGATTATTCAGAAGGTAAAGGCGAGTGTACATTTTTATTTTGTCTCCAAGCGATGCTGAACCATTCCTTAAAAATATAATATCGATTAATATATAAAACAAAATTTAATGTATCAATTATAATTGTAAATAAACTTTTAATACTTTAAATCCCGCAGCCAGATGTAGTTTTTTGCCGAATATATTGCAATGTAGTGAAATCCAAAAGCGAAGGAATTGCAAGCAATTCCAAACAATACAATATACATTGCAGTGAAAATTATGTACATAGGAAAGTTTACCATCCCATTGTGAAGTAAGAAATTTGTAGGCATATTATGTGTTCCAGGAAGTAAAATAACGGTTGTGGTGAAAGCGACGCCTTCCATTGTGATTATTATAAGCCACCATTTGGCCATGACATTTTTTAATTTAGTATGTTTTGAAGAACATCCAAACCAACCATTTTTGTCGTCTAATTAATAAAAATGAATAATATTGTGTTAATTTACACCGCATTAAAATATTTATTAATTTAGTTTTACCTTCACAGTTGCTAACCATATTTGGCTTAAACAATTGATTTAGTACATGGGCAATTTCGTTTCCCCTCTTTAAAAGATTAAAAAGGACCAATACTGCGATGAAATGCGCTGCTCCATACATGGCTGCACAAACGAGTTGCAATCGATTGGGACTTGAATGGTTTTGAAAAATATAAAAAAACTGAAAAACAGCCAGTCCAATATGAATGAGAAGTAAGATTTTTAATAACACGATTTTTGATCTATTTTTTGTCATTTCGAATTGCCTGGTAGATTCTTTCCATGTTAATGGCGTGGCTCCTAAGCGGAATGAAGTATTCATTGTCATTCCAAAGTTATAGAGGAAGTCATTTCTGTTCTGTTTAGTAGGTGCATATTTTACCTGACTAAAAATGGCGGAAAATAATTTGCCACTTGTTTTTTTAGCTCTACTTAACATTTTTAATTTTGATGCGAAAAATAATAATTGAAAATACACATTAAACTTTTAACTAAATAATATTGGTGGTAGTTTAGTGCACCTGTAAGATAAAACATGTAAAGTTTAATTACTTTACATATATGAAAAATAGCTTAATCTGCACTGTCTCACTTTTTATGCACGTAAGTGAATTAAGACAACTTAAATGTTTGGTTTTAATTTTTGGTTTAAGCAAACGTAAAATTTTACGTAACGTTTAAGAAAAATTTGATCACATGCACGAAGCAGAAGGAAAATATTAAACTAACGCTTAGAATTTTTATAGCTACCATAATAATGCCGATTCCTAGAATTAGAATCAAAGGTAAACTGTATCCTTATTGGATTTTCAGTGCTATCATTTCAATTATCTGTTACATCTTTCCGGGTAACTTATAGATAACATTCCGGATGTTCGAAATGTTTTCAAAGTGATTCGTTATTTTTATAAATGTATCGAATTGAATCCATCTTTTGTTTATTTTGATGATAGACTAAATTTATCGGATTAAATCAACAAAAGTGATATTGATAATTGAGGGCTCATTTATAAATTTACGTTAATGTTTTACCTTGAGAGCATAACTATAAATGTACATATCTTCCCCTTAATCGTATTGCTCATCGCAGCTATTTATAAACAATGACGCAGGTAAATATTTTCAATTATTTTATGTTAAACTAGATATTTTGATAATTTTATGAAAAAATACAAATATTTTCTTGAAATGTTAAGCTTTAATTTTGAAAATACTAAATTAAATGGTGGCTAAATTATATGCATTGGATCGCCACATTGTTTGGTTAATCATTTTAGTTGCAATATTTCAACTGAACGGTCGGTCACCGGTCAGGTTGGTTATTTTGTTTACTATTACTTTATTTTATTATTTTTATTTTATTATAAAATTGACGGTCCCTGTGAGCTTTCGCCTATGGACCCCTATTACTTTATTATTTATTGGAATAAGGATCTAACTGCGCATTCATTTATTTTTATTTAATCTCTTATCATATTGACTTAAATGGCTGCGTGCATAAAACTCCAAAAAAAGTACACCAAAAGCTTATTTGATATGCAATCGGTAATTTTGTACAATATTCAAATTAAAAGGACAGCAATTTATAATTGTCTCCCTTTACCATTTAGCTTTAGGTAAATGAAATCAATAACAAAAAAGGCATTAGCTTGTAGAAGTTTTGATGATGTACAGTTTAAATTTAATTGGAATAAAACTTCATTTCCGAATTGGTATGGCATTGCTATCGACAAAACATTATTTAATTAGGACACGGACTAAATATGTATGTCATATTATATTTGTTTAATAAATATTGACTTACTACATATTAACATTGTTAACTTTCAAAGGCAACATTCAATGAAAATTACAGCATTGGTGCACGAAGCAATAGAATATTATACTTATAATTAGATTCGACTCCCAAATATCATTTCAGTACAGTATAGTTTACTTTACTTCTATGAATTCATTCAATAATTCTTGTACTACTTCGCGGCTTGCAATTTCAATTTTTTCACGGATCAATCAAGCCATTTCTTTTGTGATTCGCAGCAGGCTAAAATGGATTGAAACAATAACCACAAGCTTAGGCTAATTAAAATAGTGTCGCACATTAAATATTCAAACATATAATATTTTGATCTAGTATTATGTTTTGTAATAAATTGTTTGTACCTAAAATAACATTGGTAAAGTAAACTTTGAACAAGAACTCGAAATACTATAACTATACACACTAATGCATAATACGATGTAGACATATTTTTATATTTTACTTCGAACAAGCAATGTCACTAGGCCTGAGAAAATACCTTCATAATGGTCGAAAATGTGCTTATATTTGACTGCACGAAGTGGGCCATAACGAATTCCAAAGATTTTCAAACTGGAAAGTTTCTTTCGATAGAAGTTGTTCAAGGTAGTTGTAGTATTCACTCGATGCAAAAAACATATACAACTGGCATGACAATTTGCACAAACTACAAGGAATATTGTTAATGATCCTAAAGCTCCTACCATGACTGCAATAAATGATAAATATTCTAATGGGGATAAATAATTATGCAGTTTGATCAAGAAGAAAAGAAGAATTGCATTACAAGGACAAAATACAACAGTAAATAGGCAAATAAAAGAAGATCCACAACTTTCATTAAATTGACTATTCAGGAGGTACAAGCGAGAGTACATTTTCATTTTCACCGCCAGCGAGGTGGATCCATTTCTTTAAAAAACATTTTATTGATGAAACAGTTATTAATGGTAAGTTAAAATTACAAAATAAATTTATTTTAATTGGAAAAACTATAAAACTTACTTCAGATTACGTAGCCAGACGTAGTTTTTGGCCGAATACAATGCAATGTAGTGAAGACCGAAAGCGAAAGAATAGCAACCAATTCCAAACAACAAAAAGTACATTGCAGTGATAACTAAGTAGACAGGCACGTTTACAATACCCTTGTGCAGTAAGAAATTTGTAAATGTATGTGTTCCAGGGAATACTAAACCTGTGGCCGCAAAAATCATGCCTTCCAGCGTGAAGAATCTAAACCACCATTTGGTCATGATATTTTTGAATTTAAAATACTTTTTGGAATGCCCAAACCAACCGTCGGTGTCATCTATTTAATTAAAATAATTAAATTAAATTACGTATAAGTATTAATATGCAACTAAATGCTTATAATAATTATAAAGAATTTAATTTTACCTTCACTGTTGCCAAATGTTCCAGACTTGAACAACTGATTTAATACTTTAACAATTTCATTACCCTTATTTACAAAATTAAATTGGACCAGTGCCATAATATAATGCCCTGATCCATAAATGCCAGCACAAACAAGTTGTAATAGATTGGTACCAGCATAATTTTGTAAAACGTAAAAACACTCATAAAAAGTAAATCCTAAGTTAATGAGTGACAGAATTCTTAGCAACATAATTTTTAATCTATTTTGTGTCATTTCGAATTGTCTAGTAGACTCATTCCATTTAAAAGGAGTGACTCCGAAGCGGAACGAAGAATTCATTGTTGTGCCATAATTGTACAGAAAATCATTTCTTGTGTCTTTAGTGCGGGCAGTTTTTGTCTCACTAAAAATTGATGAAAATAATTTTTGAGTAGTTTTAATAGTCCTACTCCACATTTTGAAGTTATATGCGGGAGATGTTACTTACCTATGAAATAAAGGATATGGCACAAAGTGAGTTCCCCGTGGGCTCCGAGGGAATATTGTCATATTCATGTACAATGTTGACACTTGTATGGAGGTCAAAAGTGAAACTGGGTTTGCTCTGGATGTTGTCCCTTTACGAGATAAACGGGGTCAAAGGTCGACATGTCATTTCCTCACAACCCCCTACGTGTAGCATATCAATCGAAAGGGCTTAATCTCCTGGTTCCAAAAATACCATATACTTGATATCTGTGATCAAGGGGTAAAGATCTATGAACTAAAAAGGAATAACTAGAGGTTGATTGACCAGAACTGGAATTGCATTATATAGGTATTGACTAAGAATTGTAGACTTTTTAGTTCATAGATCTTTACCCCTTGATCACAGATATCAAGTATATGGTATTTTTGGAACCAGGAGATTAAGCTCTTTCGATTGATATGCTACACGTAGGGGGTTGTGAGGAAATGACATGTCGACCTTTGACCCCGTTTATCTCGTAAAGGGACAACATCCAGAGCAAACCCAGTTTCACTTTTGACCTCCATACAAGTGTCAACATTGTACATGAATATGACAATATTCCCTCGGAGCCCACGGGGAACTCACTTTGTGCCATATCCTTAAAAATGAATAAAATCTAAATAGTATACGAAATAATATTAATAAATAATATTTTCTCTTGATATTAGGTATACTTGTAATAAATATCGAATAATATATTTAGACTTTCATAATGTTCAAAAAATGATACTATTTAAATGTCACTCTCTACTTTTTCGAGTTTATAGCTGAACAACTAATTTTTGAACTTTATAAGCTTACAAAATTATAGTTTAGTAAACTTATGGGCCTTATCCTTTTGACAGTACGTAATCAAGCAAAGGAAATAGTAGACTGATGCTGACAGTTTTCAAAGTTGGTATAATTATTGCTTTCTATTCCTATATGGATGGAGTCAAGGATAAATTGTTCCTTTGTTTGCCTTTCTAAATATAGTTTGAATTATCTGATGATACATCTTTCCGGATAAAATATATACAATGGATTGTTTTCGGCGATTCATTATCTTTGCGTACTACATGCACGTATCGTAATTGAATCCACATTTAAATTACTTTATCGTTGTTGTTTTGAAGATGGATGGGATCTCTTTAATTCCCTAGACTGCAAAGTTATCTATTATTCTAAATATTGGTTTGAGAAAACGGGTCCGATTTGTTGAAATTGTTTTCCGTGGTTCATTATATGTACGTATATAATATAATAATATAACATATCTTCCAAATCAGTTTAACCATCTAAACTATAATTCACGTATTCTAAATTAAATATTGTTAATATGCAAACGAAGGATCGAATGGAATCCTAATGTTGGATTGAAATGATAAGCTGTGTAAATACTTTCTTAATTCTGAAGGAGCGAAACTTTAGGAGTGTGGGACTACAGCAAGGTAAAATATACACATTAATCTGCTCATCTAACTATGTTTATTGTTGGTTATCAATCCCATTATTTCCCGAAAGGATTGTAGTTAGAAAATTTTATAAATAAGAATGTTAAATTAACATAAAAAACATAACCTAGAAACACTAGAAAATTCTAATTAGGAAGTAAATTGACGAAATTGAGAAAATGGGATTTGAATTTACATTTTACTGCCAACAAGCAATTTAACCCGCGCCGGTAAGGAATTTAAGTTATAATGCCCATGTAACGTTTTTTTAGTAATTTCTATTATTGTTTTGATATTGTAATAATATAAAATGACTCATTGCGGTGATATTGATGAAGTGGGAATGCACATTTTACTTTGAAGGAGTGTGCATAATTAAGTGTGAATTTGATGGAGAGCAAAGTTTGACAGTGGGTAGTGACTATGTGATGATAGGGGGCAAAAGTGGCTAGTGGATGGGTAAATTGAGTTGGCAAAGGTTAACATGAGGCAAAAAGATGCACCGAAGTATGTAAAACTTGGCACAAATTTATGAATTTTAGGAATTGTTGCCCCTTTTATCCGGATGGGTGGGCAAATGTAGTTTTGGTCGACTAAAACTGAACTCTGATGGTAAGAGGCGGTGCTTATTAATGTTACAGTCAGCACTTGCAATACACATGAGGGACAGAGTATTTTAAGTTACGTAATAGATACAGGTTTCCTAAGCTCTTCTACCAGAGTATAAAGTCTATTATCAGAGTAGGCTATTCAAAATCTAAAGACAGCAATACAACATGTTTATTAACCGTTCACTTTTAAATTGAATCCATACATTTTGTTTAATCTTTTAAAATCAAAAATGTTGCCTCCAATTATAGTCACAATATTTAGAAAATAGAAATAGAATACAACAACTGAGAAAAGCTATCCTAGCTACGTGTTCTCAACACAAAGTTCATGAAAAATCGTTAGGAAAAATCTAAGTTTCTAAAATAAAATTATGGCAAAAGTGTAAGATGAGCCTAGCCTAGGTGAGATGTGGGGAATTTGAGACTGGTACAACTACAACGTATAAATGTAAAGTTTTATTTACGAGAGAAGTGAGATGTGTAGACAGCTACAGGCTAAAGGTAAGTGCACACGAATGACAGGTAAGACACATGTATTTATAGTGTAGGGAATGACACGGTTACCTTCATTCATTTAGGTTCAAGTTTAACCAAGGTTGCTTCCAGAGACCAGTTATGCAATTATGAGGTCTTGGAAGCAACCAAACTCATACATTTAGAAAAAAGTAGGACAAAAGTTCAGAAAAAACAGATAGGACACATCATACGATTCTGTAAATTCTAGTACACTATTTTACATACTAGATTACATATGCTGATACTAAATAATTATATGCTGGAGATTTCCACAACAACACAAAATACACAACAACAGTATTTCTGGCATTATTATTGTAAAAAATGACCAATAATGCATGGTATTATCAATATATTAAGAAAAACAACTTCTTGGGCTTCAAAAACGGTTTGAAAACAAAAAGAAAAACTAAATGCCGTAAATCCAATTTACGTCACACTCGATACTCTGTCTTCTACCAGACGAATACGGATAGATTGGTGAATTTACTCAAGTCTACGATCATATAATGGAAATGAGTTTTTTGCCCCACTGGATAGTAACTAAGCAATAATATCAAAAACCTGGCTTTCATTACCTTATCCATGCCAATATTTTTCCAAAGCAATGCACATGCAGTAAATAATTATTTACAATAACACACATTCAAACAATTATTTTGCCAACTTCTTTAATCATCACTTTTTATTACTTCAATTATCTCCGCAGACTATAGCACTTAGATATTATCTTTAATTAACTTAAGATATGGAAATTTTATTGTTAATACCTCTGTATATACAACAATGGGGATTGAAAACATTGTTTTGCATTTGATTGTAATTATGTGCAAATAGCTATTTTAATTTGTCCTTTTTAGTGTTTTTTACAATGCTAATTTAAATTAGAAATATTAGAATATCTAACATTAAATAACTTAAAAGTTTTTCTTTTGTGAACAGCAAAACTGTGCTCAATGTGCGTATTGAAATACAAAATGGATTGAAGAAATCTCTACCAGCTCAATCTATAAACAACCAGGTGGTGTAGCAGTCTGATATTCAAACTACATAGATGTTTTGACTAAATACATGACAAAATGACAAAATATCAGTACTTGAAATACTATTGGGGTAACAAAGTTTGTAAGTTACTTAAATTTCCACATCTACATAAATGCAATACAAACTTATAAAAGGTAGAAATGACTTAAACTTTCACAAGAAATATTTTTGTGTATATCTAGTTAGCATTTTGGATTTTCCATTTCATTAAATTTTGTATATATTAATCTAATTCCAAAAATTTTCCTCGACAGAACAATAACACAAAAATAGGATTAAGTTATATGTCGCCATGAGCGTACGGATTATTTAAGCTTGGGATAAGTATAGACACTACTGTAGGCAATCTCCAAGCTCGTTGAAAATTTGGAAGTAAAAAAACAAATTATATTTTACTGCGAACAAGCAATGTCACCAGACCTGAGAAAATACCTTCGTAATGGTCGAAAATATGTTTGTATTTGACTGCACGAAGTGGGCCGTAACGAATTCCAAAGATTTTCAAGCTGCAAAGTTGTTTTCGATAGAATTTGTTCAGAGTAGTTGTAGCATTTACTCGATGCAAAAACGTGGTACAGCTTCCATGACAATTTGCACAGACTACGAGGAATGTTGTTATTGAGACTAAGCCTCCTAGCATGACTACAATGAATGATAAATACTCAAATGAGGATAAATAACTACGAAATTTGATCAGGAAGAAAAGAAGAAATGCATTACAAGGACAAATTACAATGGTAAATAGGCAAATAAATGAAGACCCACAACTATCATTGAATTGGCTATTTAGGAGGTACAAGCGAGAGTACATTTTGATCTTCACAGCCAGCGAGCTTGGTCCATTTCTTTAAAAAATATAAAGGTTATTCACTTTGTTTCAAAAATGCTTATATATAATACAATGATATTAATTTAATTAATTTAAAATATAAACTCACTTCAAATTTCGGAGCCAGATGTAGATTTTTGCCGAGTATAATGCAATGTAGTGAAGACCGAAAGCGAACGACGTGCAACCAATTCCAAACATAAAAAGATACAATGCAGTGATAACTATGTAAACAGGTACATTTACAATCCCCTTGTGCAGTAAAAAATTTGGAAACGTATGTGTTCCAGGAAATAAGAAACCTGTGGCCGAAAAAAGGATGCCTTCCAGGGTGAGGAATTTAAACCACCATTTAGCCATCACATTTTTAAATTTAAAATACCTTTCTGAACATCCAAACCAACTATTGGCGTCATCTAATTAAGAATTTTAATAAAATAATGTTAATATATTAATTAAAAATATTATAATTTTTAATTATTAGATATGTTTACACCTTATAAAAATTATAAAATTAATTTTACCCTTTTTGTTGCCAAACATGCCAGACTTGAACAACTGGTTTAATACTTTGACAATTTCATTCCCTTTATTTAAAAAGTTGAATAGGACCATCGCCATAACGGAATGCCCTGATGCATACACACCAGCACAAACAAGTTGTAATAGATAGGGACTTGCATAATTTTGAACAACAAAAAAACATTGATATAAAGTCAGACCAAAGTTAATGAGTGACAAAATTCTTAGAAAGATGATTTTCGATCTATTTTGTGTCATTTCGAACTGTCTTGTAGATTCGTTCCATGTGAATGGAGTAACTCCGAAGCGGAACGAAGTATTTATTGTCATGCCATAGTTGTATAGAAAATCATTTCTGGTTTCCTTAGCAGGGGGATTTTTAATGTCTCTAAATATTATAGAATAGAATAGTTGAGTAGATTTTACAGTTCCACTCCACATTTTTAATTTAGTGGGAGAGATGTTAACTATCTATGAAAATATACACACGAAAATTAGAATCTAAATACTAAATAAAGGAATAATATTTGCTGTATATATGACTGAACAACCAAAATTTAAGTTTTGATTTTTATTAGCTTATACACTTTAAGATTTACATTAGAGCCTTTACATAAGACCCTTATTACATTTCGACACTACCTTAGCAGGCAAAGGAAAATTGTAGACTGACCCATATATTTTTAAAGCTAGTATAATTATAGATTCCTTTATAGATAAAGTCAAGGATAAATTGTTCCTTTGTTTGCTTTACAATTTTATCTTCATTTATCTATCTGAAGCATCTTTTCGGATAAAATATAAAAGGTCCAATTGTCGGAAATGATATTGGCGATTCATTATCTTTGCGAACTGTGTGTACATAACGTAATTGAATCGATGTTTAGATTACTTTATTGTTCTTTGATGATCCATGGAATTTATCTGATTTCATAGACAATATTGAATATTAATCTAAATATTGATTTGAAATGATAAGCTTAGTAAATATTATCCTCTAATCTAAACTCTAAAGGGAATTCTGAGTCTTTAGAAATCAAAATGACTACTACAATTATTTAAAGCAATTATTACCTGGGAATTTTTGTTCCGTATAATGGAAATAAAAGGTTTCTATTGTAATTTTCTCTTCTGACATCGCTGCTTTTTACAAAAAAGCTTTATTATAACATTATTTACTATGCCGTGTAACGGTGTTTAAAGGATATGGCTCAATTTTTGCTTAATTATTATCGCTCAATTAATAATCTTAATTATCAACTACCACCGCCCAATTATTTGACGTGGTAATCCAGGGAATTGGCCTATAATTATAATTAATGAAAGTGACACGGTTTGAATGTTAACCCTTTATAAGATGTGAAGTCTCAATCTGAATAATATTCAGATTGACTTCACTTAGCTCACACAAACGGCTCTGCAGCATAAGGCTCGATAGTGTAGTAGGTAGTAGGTATTTAATTACATGCAATGCAATGCTAGTTCACATGTGCATAATATGCTACTTGGGTGTGATTCATGTCATTTTAGTATTAAAATTAGTCTTTAACCTCTCCGGCTAACTACCCGAAGACAAAGACAGACCGAGGTAATAAATATCTCTGCACACCGTCCACTACACACATTCAATTTCTAAAACTCAAACCATTAAACCTAAACTCAACAGTTTACTTTTTTTCATTATTTTTTTCATAATTATTATTTTATTTTTAACCATTATTTTTATTTCAAAACTGCTCTGTTAGTTTACACAACAGACCAGTTTATTAATTTAACTTGTGAAGCCCTTTCAACGGCCTTCCGGCAAAGGTTCCCACAAACGAAAGTATATTTACTTTCCACAAACTTAACATCTATAAAAGTGACATTCCATCCAGCCACTGAAGAAAGGACGAAAGGACTGAAGACTCGGCTACTACTTGCTACATCATACCAGGTTTAGTAAAAAGTCTCAGTTGACCCCTTTTTTCGCTTAGCCTTAAGTTAAGCACAAAATCTCTACTATTGTCGAGAAGTTAGCTTTGCTAAGGCTAAGCTATACCCCAATAAAGGCATTTAGCATTGGACACCTATGCAATCATCCCTATTATAGCCTTTGGGTAATACAAATATTCTACACTTTCCTATAACTATTTTTTACACAATTTCCTAATTAGTAAAACTAACTTCTGAATTCAAACACGAGTTACCTTTTATTAAAGGCCTCCTAGTAAGAATATCGTAGGTCAATTTACTAATCAATTCGGCATTTTCATATCCACATAAAAATCATATTTACTCTTCTATTAGAATTACATACATAATAATATAATAAACGAGAAATCAAGGTAACACGAGCCAGCATCCAAGGGTATTGAGCCATACCACACATCGAGCTAACTCTCTCGCTGTTATTTTGACTAAACTTTATATTCTAAATTATCCGTTGTGTATTTATCATACTATTTATTACACTGTAGGTTGCATATTGTAATATAAAAATTACTTCTGCTACCATATTAGAAAAGTACTAAAAACAATCTGGAAAAGAATTGCATTTTGCAATTCTCCTTTTGCTGTTTCTATCTTGTAAGATCGGGCCAAATATTATTCTTACAAAGTAGAGTCACAAAATTGGCGACCTTTTGCCAGGATAGTATCAATTTTTCTAAGATCAATTTGCTATAAAAATTTCTTTTTCTGTATTATCTAAATAGAAACCTCTTTTTCTTATCAATTTTCATTTTCTGTTTGCATTTAAAACATACAGTAAGCAAGCAAACATTTACTGATTATCACAATTGCTTTCATTCATTAAAAGTAAATTCTCTTTGTTTCTATAATATCATTGCTGAAACTTCTGAAACAATGGTGAATCCTAGACGTGGTGGTAGAAGAGCAGGGAATCAAATAGAGGAGCAGGTTATTGAACCAGAGGTTCCAACTCCACGAGTTGTACATTCTCCAATTCCTTTGTCAGAGAAAAGTTCTCTAATTTCATAGAAAAAATTTATTATTTTAAATGTTGATTTAATGAAACGGGTCCGATTGATTATTGATATTATTTTCGGCAATTCATTATCTGTACGTACGAATCTTGGCTATAGTTCAAGTATTCTAAATTAAATATTTTACGGATGCAAAGGAATAATAAAATCCAAATGTTGGATTAAAATGATAACCTTTGTAAATAGTTTGTTAATTCTGAAGGAGCAAAACTCTATGACCACAACAAGGTAAAATATACACATCTGCCCATCCAACTTTTTTATTGTTTTTTCCCGGAAGGATTGTAGTTAAAAAATTTAATAAATAAGAATATTGAATTAACGTAAACATACCCTAAAAATACTAGAAAATTCTGACTGGGAAGGAAATTAACGAAATCAAAATATTGAGATTTGAATTTACATTTGAACAATATAAAAACGCTATGATACATCCTTATTCCTGTGAATGATTTTTGTCTGTAATTTTCAAATTCAAAAACTTACTAAATGCTAAAACTATATATGTATAGTACAAGTAGCCTCCAGTATACGGGACTCGATTTCGAAAGGTATTATAATAATGCCCCCTTGGACCAACGCGGTACAATTCAAATCTACCCTACCATACCTACACAGATTAATAAATTATTCTAAGTCCACGATTACACAATAGAGTATTCTAAGAATTCTTAATGAAGGATGATGTTGTTGCACTATGTCAGAAAATGCGAAATATACACGTAATCTACTATATATATAACCACCGTTTTAGATAAAGCAATAAATTTACCTACCTATGTATGTTGTGATCTATGTGTGGTAGGGCAAATCCAGGGGCATATATAAAGAGGTGATTTGGGAGGCTACCATTCCCCTAAATCCCAATAAAAAGAGTATGTTTTTGTCAAAAAGAGTAAAAATCGAAAATATTTGTTAGTGTAAAGGTTATAATTTAACGAATATTTTTTAGTGCTCCCCCCTTGGTCAAATTCCTGGCTACGTGCCTGGGCGAACTATGAAGCCAGGGTAATACCAAAAGGCAAATAAAAATGTTTCATAATATTTCCAACTAGCTCGGCAAAGCAAATAGAACCAACTACCTCGGCTCTCGACTGCGTGAACATAGAAAAGTGTTTTTAGTGTTTGCATGGTTGGTGCGGTATGGTTGAATTTAAAATTCCGTTTCTGCGTGCACTATTCCAGTGATAATTACCACATTAAAAATTATTCTTTGCTGATCTTTGACCGGAATACAAGCTGTCGATGAATGACTATATTATCCATTAAAATAAATTGCTCAGAGTATTTTTTACCTAAACTAACTCCGATTCTGAAACTGCCTCTGCTTTGACCTGGACTTTGGAACTACTGACAAATATCATTAAGGATTATTTACTGTAAGCTTATGTAGTTTTAATTTATTTTCTAAAAATATGACTTGATACTTTTTGTTGTCACCGGGTTTACATTTACATATCCTAAATATTAGCTGAACATTGTTAAATTGAAAGTTTCATTTGAAACTAAAATTTATCCGAAAACCATATGAAATTTTGCCATGTAAATTTGTAATGCTCAACTGTAAAAACTCCCTCCTTATATATGAGAGAACTATCCACTGAGAAAAATATAACTTTACTTACTTTACACATCAATAATAATTTTTTTTAATAATCTGTGTACTGTGTACTAGGTTGGTTCCTTTGCTGGGTTCACTAGTCAAAAATATATTTGAAATATTAGCTTACCCGAGTTTCAGTTTTGCATACTTGTTAGCAAAGGAATGAAGGGAACTGTAAAGTGTAACAGCAGTTTTACTAAAAAATGCTAAATAAACTTTTCGATATAGCAGAACTAATTTGGATCTGAAGTCTTGAAATGCTAATTAATGCGCACATATGGACTATATTACAAAATGTTCCTTTTCGTTAATCATTTCCATTTAATCAATTTGGGATGATTCTTCTCACAAAGTTAATAAAATGAATGCGAAGAGTCAGAAGCTTCTTAAATCGACAAATAACTTATTAGTAGTCACCTTCAATTTCCAAGTACATAATATTTTATTTGTACGATTGATTTCGTTTCATCATCCGGTACTGTAAATACAAAATTTTGAATGGAAGAACATATTATGCAAACAATGTTTAATGACTATAGTGCACAGTAAAATGGAGAAACAATTTTATTTTTTATTTAGCTAAAATATGGCAATTTTATTAATTGTTGTGTTGACATTAACTTTGTATATAACTAGGGATTGCAAACTTTGTTTTGTATGTGATTGTAATTATAGGTGCAAATAAATATTTTTATTTGTCAAGTTGTCTTATTTAATAAATAAAATAACCTACCTAGACCAAATAGAGTCTACAACTTTAAACAACAGTAATTATCCGACGGAAAAATATTTTTGCCAAACAGACCTTGGAGTAGGAACAAATAATTATAATTATTAATATCATTATAGCTATATTTCAATTATTCTACGATAAACCCTGGGTTGCAATAAATGCCAGGTGATAAAACACTTAAAATTTCTCCAGATATAAAATACAGCATTGTATATTTTATAAGTATATAAGGTATTATTAGTATTATTATTATTATTAGGCTGAACTTTACTAGGAAAAATGTAAAAAAAATCAAAAATAATTGTATGGATTTGAAATTACATTTTACTGCGAACAAGCAAGAGCTGAGAGAATAGCTTCGCCATGGTCAAGAATGTGTTTGTATTTTACAGCACGAAGTGGGCCGTAACGAATTCCAAACATTTTCAAGCTAGAAACTTTCTTTTGGTAGAAGTAGTTCATTGTACCTTTGGTACGCATTCGATCCAAAAGGCATTCAGAGCTTGCATGACAATTTGCACAGACTCCGAGGACTATTGTTACCACCGATATGCATCCTACAATAACTACGATAAATGATAAGCATTCAAAGACAGATAAATATTTGTGCAATGCCATTAAGCAGAAGAGAAGAATTACTATAGCGGGACAAACTATTACAGTGAAAAGACAGACAAATGAAGATTCGCAACTTTCATTGAACTGAGCATTCAGAAGATACAGACGAGTGTACATCCTAATTTTCTCTCCGAACGATTCTGATCCATTCCTTAAAATAAATAGTCGATTATTATTTGATAAAAAAGGTATTTATCCATTTTTGTTAATCAGAAATAAAAACTAACTTCAAATTTCGCAACCAGATGTAGTTTTTTGCCGAATACAATGCGATGTAATGGATACCAAAACCGAAAGAATTGCAACCAATTCCAAAAAACAGAATATACATTGCAGTGATGACTAAATACATGGGAAAATTTACCACTCCTTTGTGTAGTAAAAAATTGGTGAAGGTATGAGTTCCAGGAAATACAAAAGTGGTAGCCATGAAGGCGAAGCCTTCCATCGTGATCATTACAAACCACCATTTGGCCACAACATTTTTAAATTGAATATGCATTGCAGAAGATCCGAACCAACCATTTTTGTCACCTAAATTATCAATGTTAATCAATAAATACAAGAATTAATTGATATTCTTAGTTTAATTTTTTACACGATAATATCGTCCCTTAAGGAACCATTTAGCCTAAATCCACTTTTCGTTTTGTGTACAAAATAGCCAAAATCCATTTTTCGTTGTGTACCAAATAGCCAAAATCCATTTTTTGTTTTGTGTAAAAAAAGCCTAAACGCCATAGCCTAAATGCTGCGCCATGTATGTAGAGAGTGTGCCTACGCTATGGACTTATGCTATTTAGTACATAGAACGAAAAATGGATTTATGCTATTTAGTACACAAAACCAAAAATGGATTTAGGCTATTTAGTACACAAAACGAAAATGGATTTAGACTATTTAGTACACAAAACGAAAAATGGATTTAGTCTATTTGTTACACAAAACGAAAAATGGATTTAGGCTATTTAGTACACAAAACGAAAAATGGATTTAGGGTATTTAGTGCACAAAACGAAAAATGGATTTTGTCTATTTAGGAAACAAAACGAAAAATGGATTTAGGCTATTTAGTACAAAAAACGAAAAATGGATTTAGGCTGATTAGTACACACAACGAAAAATGGATTTAGGCTATTTAGTACAAAAAACGAAAAATGGATTTAGGCTGATTAGTACACACAACGAAAAATGGATTTAGGCTATTTAGTACACTAAACGAAAAATGGATTTAGGCTATTTAGTACACTAAACGAAAAATGGATTTAGACTATTTGGTACACAACGAAAAATGGATTTAGGCTATTTGGTACTTAACGAAAAATGGATTTTGGCTTTTTTTACACAAAACGAAAAATGGATTTAGGCTATTTGGTACTTAACGAAAAATGGATTTTGGCTTTTTTTACACAAAACGAAAAGTGGTTTTAGGCTAAATGGCTCCTTAAGGGACGATATATAGGATTTACAAATATAATTACACTTTACCTTCACTGTCGCCAAACACACCTGGATTGAACAACTGGTTTAGAATGTTCACAATTTCATTCCCGTTATTTAAAAAATTTCGTTGCACCAGTGCTATGATGGTGTGACCTGCTATTAATATGCCGGCACATACAACTTGCAATCGTTTGGGGCTTGAGTAATTTTCAAAAATATAAATAAACTCATATAAAGCCAGACATATGTGAATAAAATACAATGTTTTCAGCAAGGCAATTTGTGACCTATTTTTTGTCATTTCGAATTGCCTGGTCGATTTTTTCCATGTAAATGGAGTGGATCCCAGGTAAAATGATATACTCATTGTCACGCCAAAGTTGTACAGAAAATCATATCTGGTTTCTTTAATGGATATGCTTTTTATCTGACTAAAAATTGCGAAAAATAAATTTTGAGTACTTATTATAAACTTGCGCAACATTATTCAAAATAAGAGTAATTATACTGAATTAATACTGGTGGAAATTATTTAATACTGAATTTTAGAATAATTTTAGTAATATAGGTGTGAGAGAATTAATTAGAAAATATTTAGGCCAGTTACATACTAGCTTAATTAAATTATTATCTGAAATATTATTATTATCTGAAAAAATTATTTTTTTACTTAAAAAATCAATTTCTGTTTTAAGTTTTGGTTGATGTCAACTTATAATATTGTACTCATATGTACTCATATTTTGTCTAATGTGTGATCCCTGTTTAGAACTACTTAAGCAATAGAAGGAAAACTCTAAATCCATGCTTAGAATTTCCGTATTTGTTGTTTGTTGATTGTTGAAATTGTTTTTGCTGATTCATTATCTGTATAATAATATACCATGTCTTCCCACTAATCGATTTAGGCATTTGGGCTGTAGTGCTAGCAAGTAGTCTAAATTGGGTAAATATTTTTTACTGATGTGAATGATATGACAAAATCCAAATATTGGCTTGAAATGATAATACGATTTATAAGCACTCTCCAAATTCTGAATAATTGAAATCTTCAAAGTACAGCAGGGTAAATATACACACAAATCTGGCTTTCAATTTTGTTCTTAGATTTTCATGTGAAAATTGGCACAATTTTTTGAATTTTAGATATTTTTTCCCGTTTCACCTGGATAGTTGGGCATATGTAATGTTGTCCGGCTAAAACTGAACTCTGATGGTAGAAGGCTTAGAGTCAGCACATGAGTTACAAATAGAGCAGGGGGGGTTAAGTTTATTACGTACTATATGCAGGTTTCCTAAGCTCTCCTACCGGTCAAATATACAAAGATTGATTAATTAATTCAAGCCTACTACTACTATTAAAGAATGAGCATTTGGCCATACTGGATACTAAGATACCAATTAAGCAATAATGCTAAAAACCTTCCCATTTATTTTTTACATGCCATTTATTTTCCAATTATTTTAATTACCCCTTTTTACATTATTTCAATAATCTCCTCATATTGTAGCACTTAGATATAATTTTATTTTTTATTTAGTTAAGATATGGCAATTTTATTAATTGTTGAGTCGATATTAACTTTGTATATAACAAGGGATTGAAAACTGTTTTGTGTGTGATTGTAATTATAGGTGCAAATAGCTATCTTTATTTGTCCTATTTAGTGGTTTTTGCATTGTAAATCTAATATTAAACAATACTAACAATAATAATAAGCCATACTTTTGTGATTAGCAACTGAGATTTTCAATGTCATTAATTTTGTAAATGTGAATCGAAGAGAATGATTTTCCTCAACAACTCAGTAAAATAAAAATAGGATTACGTTATATATCGCCATGAATATTTAGATTATTTAAGCAAAGAATAAGTATTGACATTATGAAAATTATCCAAATCCTTCAAAAATAAATTTGATATGTAAAAAATCAAATTATATTTTACTGCGAACAAGCAATGCCACTAGACCTGAGAAAATACCTTCATAATGGTCAAAAATGTGCTTGTACTTGACTGCACGAAGTGGGCCGTAACGAATTCCAAAGATTTTTAAACTGGAAAGTTTCTTTCGATAGAATAAGTTGTTCAGGCTGGTTGTGGTGTTAACTCGATGCAAAAAACATACAGAGCTTGCATGACAATTTGCACATACTACAAGAAAAGTTGTTATTGAGGCTAAGGATCCTACCATGACTATAATAAATGATAAATATTCAAATATGGATAAATAATTATGAAACTTAATTAAAAAGAAAAGAAGGATTGTATTACAAGGACAAATAACAACGGTAAATAGACAAATAAATGAAGAGCCACAACTTTCATTGAATTGAATATTTAGGAGAGACAAGCGGGAGTACATTTTCATCTTCACCGCCAGCAGGCTTGATTCGTTCCTATAAAAACCGTAAAATTTATTCATTTTGTGTTTATAATAAGTACATTTAAATTCGAAAAACTTACTTTAAATTACGTAGCCAGATGTAGTTTTTTGCCGAGTACAGTGCAATGTAGTGAAGACCGAAAGCGAAAGACGTGCAACCAATTCCAAACAACAAAAAGTATATCGCAGTGATAACTAAGTATACGGGCATACTTACAATCCCTTTGTGCAGTAAAAAATTTGTAAATGTATATGTGTTCCAGGAAATAAGAAACCCGTGGCCGAAAAAATGACGCCTTCCAGCGTGAGGAATTTAAACCACCATTTGGCCATCATATTTTTCAATTTAAAATACTTTTCTGAACATCCAAACCAACCATCGGTGTCATCTTTAAAACATAATATAATTGAATGAAACAATAATATATATTTAATTGTTAATTAAGTTTGCACCTTATAAAAATCATAAATTTAATTTTACCTTCACTCTTGCCAAACCTGCCCTACTTGAACAGCTGGTTTAATACTTTGACAATTTCATTCCCTTTATTTAAAAAGTTGAATAGGACCATCGCCATAACGGAATGTCCTGATGCATACACACCAGAACAAACTAGTTGTAATAAATTAGGACTTGCATAATTTTGAGCTACATAAAAACACTCATATAAAGTCAGTCCAAAGTGAATGAGTTACAAAATTCTTAGCAAGATGATTTTCGATCTATTTTGTGTCATTTCAAATTGTCTGGTAGACACGTTCCATGTGAATGGAGTGACCCCAAAGCGTAACGAAGAATTTATTATCATGCCGTAGTTGTACAGAAAATCATTTCTTGTGACTTTAGTGCGGGTAGTTTTTGTCTCCCTAAAAATTGTTGAAATATTCTTTGAGTAGTTTTAACAGTTTTACTCCACATTATTAATTTAGGTACGGAAAATTAGCTATGAAAATATACCCAAAGTAAACAAAATCTAAATTGTTAATAAATAATGAAATAATATTAAATTATATGCAGGTGGTCACAAACTGTTAATTTAAATGTCTATATCTTTCTTTTCCAACTAAGTTTCGAATTTTATAAGCTCATAAACGAGAATTTATGAGCCTTATCCATTTCGACAAACAAGAAAAGGAAAATAGTAGATTGACGCTTAGAATTTTCAAAGCTGGTATAATTATGGATTTTTATATAGATTAAGTCAAGGATAAATTGTTTCTTTGTTTGCCTTTCAATAATATCATTTGTATTATCTGATACATCTTTTCGGGTAATTGTATCAGGAAAGATGTATCAGATAACTCTAATGATGTTATACCTTAAGGAATTTTAGGCTACTTTTGACATATTGTCATCAGAAAATGCCAAAAATATGTGTACTCATTGGATTGGTTTCGTTAAATCATTATATTTGCCTACTATGTGTACGTATCCTAATTGAATTCATGTTTAAATTATTTTATCGTTCTTCATTTTAAAGATGGATGAAATTGAAAGCTCTCCAATTTGATAGATAAAATTACTTAATCTAAAATTGATTTGAAATGATAAGCTTGGTAACCAACAGGAATTTCGATGATATTTTCGGTGATTCATTATCTTTGCGTTTGTATCGTAATTGAATCCACTGTTAAATTACTTTTTTGTTTATTTCAATGATAAATGCACAAAATTGTTGATTATTTAGGGTACATTTATACTATGTTGCAATTCATCTTGAGAGAATACCTAGTTAATGATTGACCTTGACAACATAACAATAAATGTACCATAACTTATGGTGAATTGTAAATCAAAATTGATAACTAAACTAACATATCTTTTAACTAAACTTTTTTCTCACTACAGCTAATTTATTAACGCAACTAAATATTGTTTTAAACTACATAGTTTTATACTTTTATGATAAAAATCCAAATATTGACATGCAATTTAAGCTTTAATTGCTAAGGAAACAGTAAAGTATACACATTACATTGACGAAATTGCACTACTTCCCGGATTCCGGATGCATGTTTGGTAGTATAAAATTTACCTTTTGAAGGAATCTCTATATTATAATCGCAGAGTCGAAAAAATTTACGTGTCTATATTTCTATCTATGTATGTACGGTTGGTAGGGTGTTCCGAAAAGCAAAATGCGCATGCTCACTTTCTCTAAACCACCGAACAATGCATAGGGGCATGTAAATTTGAATATTGTATTCTATCTAATGAAAACTTAAGGAAGAAGTTTGCATTTGAGTAATGTCCCTAAAATGAGCAATGCGCAAGTCCGTATGCTATGCTTTTCTAACATCAGATATCAAAATGCAACTTCTGTGTTAAGATCTGGTGTGTGATTATTTCAAAACTAACAACATCTTTGATTTTGATTGTGCTTTGTGTTTGTAGTAGATATGCATGTTTTGTATTGCTTTTCGGGTATGATTGATTGTTCATCTGTAGGTAAGTATCATTCTTAACTTAAAAATTGTCGACCTGGATTGTTTTGCGAAACTTGTGAAAGTGAAAAATTGAATTTGAGCAACAGGACTAATGCTGCTCAGAAGCAGTTTTTCTTGAAAATGTGTACAAAAGAATTGACTTTAATATTAAATAGAAATAATTAGAAAGTAATGGGACTTTTTAAATAAAACTTGGCAAGCATATTTGAGTAAATATGGGGGACCTTTACTTTCAATATGAGTCAATTACTATCAGAGAAGGCAGAGATAGCCTCAGACTCCCAAAACGAGCTCCCAAAACATTTGACTGACTCAAAATGGTTTGAAACAACATTTTTACATACCCTTCGACAGACTCAATGGATTTCAGCATTTTGAAAATTTGTAGCGCTATTTTAAAATTCAGGACAGTGTGCTATGCCATAACCATAGTAGGCAACTAAGCAAATAGCAATGATTTTTTGGGATTGTTTTTATTACTGGGATGGGTTGCCTATTGAATTTCTCTTGAGTGCTAGGTTCGTCCCTTTGATGGGTTCACTAGTTAAATACTAAAAACCATTTTATTGTCAATGTTTAATTAATCAATAATGTTGTTAATATAGTGTGTAAACGGATTGGGAAGACTGAAGGACTGCCGACTTGAAGGTCTGATTTTGGTTATAAGTATCGACGACACACTTAAAATATAAAACTGCATTGATACAAAATTAATACACGACAAGACGAAATAGTTATGCAATGGCATATATTTATATTTGCTATTTATTGACTACATATTTACATTGTTTCCTTTCAAAGGCAAAATTCATTGAAAAACACAGCATTTGTACACGAAGCAATATGATTTACACATAATAGACGCTCAAATGTTGTTTCAATATTATATTATGATTGGCTAAGCTTTACATTAAATATAGCGTTATGTGTCATTATGTGCTATTTTCAACACGGTACAATTAGTGTCAAAAGCTTTTGCTTTTTATTGACTGGGGTTTTAATACAGTGTGGTTCGAGGTAAGCCACGGCTAATTTTTTAAAATGTAGTGACACCATATTTACATCTTACTCTGAACAAGCAACGTCACCAGGCCTGAGAGAATACCTTCGTAATGGTCAATAACATGTTTGTATTTGACTGCAGGAAGTGGGCCGTAGCGAATCCCAAATAATCTCAAACTTGTAAGTTTCTTTTGGTGGACTTTGCTCAAGGTAGCTGTGGTACTCATTTGGTGCAAAAAACTGGCAGAACTTGCATGGCAGTTGGCACAGACAACGAGAAACATCGTTAATAGCGATATTAGAACCACTGAGAGAAAAATAAATGATATGTATTCAAAGGAGGACAAATAGTTGTGCAATGTAATTAAGCAGAAAAGAAGGATTATAATGCAGGGAAACAATATAGTAGTAAAAAGACAAATAAATGAAGAATCGCAACTTTCATTGAAATGAGAATTCAAGACATTCAGCCGAGAGTACATTTTAATCTTTTCCTGTAGGGAACTTGATCCATTTCTTTAAATAATAAAAAATGTAGTCACTTATTTTGAAACTTAATAAAATTTATTTTGACTAATTTATAAAAGCAACTCACTTTAAATGTCTTAGCCAAATGTAGTTTTTTGCTGAATACACCCCAATGTAGTGACAACCAAACGAAAAGGTAATGCAAGTAATACCGACAAAGAATATGTATATTACGGTGATGATTAGGTAGACTGGAAAATTTACAACTCCTTTGTATAGTAAGAAATTTGTAATTATATGTTTTCCAGGAAATAAATGAACAGTTGCGGTGCAAATGAAGCCCTCCATTGTGAGGATTACGAACCACCATTTGGCAATGACATTTTTAAGCTTAGAATGCCTTGCAGAGCATCCAAACCAGCCATCTCTGTCATCTAAATAATAATAATTAATATGAATGAAAATAATCTATACCATAATAACTAATAACAATAACGAAACGAAAGTATTTATAAAATCTTCATCACCTTCATTGTCTTCAATCATGCCGGGTTTGAACAACTGGTTTAATACGTTGACAATTTCATTTCCATTCTTTAAAAAATTATGTAGCACCAATGCTATGATGGTGTGAGCTGCAAAAATTATGCCAGCACAGACAAGTTGCAGTCGATTTGGGCTTGAATAGTTTTGAGTAACATACAAAAACTTAAAAATAGCCAGTCCTATGTGGATAAGGGACCATAACTTTAGCAAAACGATTTGTGATTTATTTGTTGTCATTTCGAACTGTCTTGTGGACTCTTTCCATGTAAAGGGTATGGATCTCAGGTGAAATGAGGCATTCATTGTCATGCCGAAGTTGTACAGAAAGTCATTCCTAGTTTCTTTCGTGTGTGCAGTTCTTATCTGACTAAAATATGAGGAAAATATTTTTTGAGTGGCTTTGATAGTTTTACTCAACATTTTTAATTTAGATACGACGGGTTTTAATAGACATGAAAATATACGTAAAATCCTAATACTAAATAATCTTGATGGCATCATAACTTCACACTATTAAAAAAGTATAAATGTGCACAAACTAGGTCTCATTTTGTTATGTTTGTGATTGGATTATAACAACTTGGGCGTTCAGGTTTAAATTTCTGATTTTTATAAACATAAAAGTATTTTACGTAAGAGTTTTTAGGACTAATTTGGAAACTCAATCTGCAACAGAAGGAAAACTGAAGCTAAGAATTTTTGTAGCTAGCTTATGTACTAATTAAAGCCAAAAATAGAATGTTTCCTTGTTTTATTACAATGCTATCATTTCAATTATCTACAATATATTTCCGGTTAAACCACAAGCCGGAAGTCCACAAGGTTTATGGGGATTCATTATGTATCGTAATTGAATCAACTTTTAAATTAACTTTTTTGATTATTTTGAAGATAAGCTTTTTCTGATTAAATACATGAAAGTATCGATATTAAGGGCACATTTATATTATGTTTGCAATTTAAGTTGAAGGTTTACCTTGTAAACATAACAGTTAATGTGGCATACCTAATTCTATATATTGGCTTTGCATTTTAACTCACGGCGCATTGCAAAATAATTCATAATTAACTGGTCCAATCAACACATTTACACATCCCAGCTTTCCTAGCTATAAATAGTGTCAATTAATTTGTTTTAAGTTTTATGATTTCATATTAATAAAGGGTATGATAAAATCCAAATATTGGCTTGAAATGGAAATAATAAGCTTTGGAAATTTTATGCTTCGAATTCTAAAGGAAACTGACAGATTTCAGATTAGCAATAAATTCGAAAATGATGTCCGTCGATGAAATTATATCCCAACAAGTATCTTTCCAATCTTGCTTAATTACCGTTTTAATTGTATTTGCTCACTTATCTTTTAATATTATCTTGAATAAACGTCAAATTACTTAAAATATTAAATCAAATTATCTTGCTGGTGATGTATCTTTGTAAGTATTAAGCGGTTATCTGCACATAAAATCTTTTTTTGTATTTGATTTTGATTTTAATTATAGATTAGTGCTATTTAGTTTATAAATGGTAACTTAGTTCAATATGTAATCTTAAATGACAACAGGAGAACAATTACTAATTAAATTATATAAATTTGTATTCAAACCGAAAATTAATGTCTTAGCAAATTGAAATTCAGCAGGAATACTAGTAGTCTACTAAGTTTAAAACTCGTAACATTTTGCATTTTCTAAAACTAAGGAATGTAGTCAGCATTTTCTGCGTCAATTTTAACAGAAAGGTTAAGGCTTCACTAAAAGATTTTTAAACTATACATGATCGGCGATCTGAGAGTTTTCATGGCCGAAAATCCCCAAATCTCTTCAAAAGTAAATTTACATTTTACTGCGGACAAGTAAGGTCACCAGACCTGAAAGAATACCTTCATAATGGTCAAAAATGTGTTTGTATTTGACTGAACGAATAGGGCCGTAGCGAATTCCAAATATTTTTAGACTGGAAAGTTTCTTTCTGTAGATGAAGTTTTTCATTGTAGGTGTAGTGTTCATTCGGTGCAAAAAGCGTGTACAGCTAGCATGACAATTTGCACAGACTACGAGAAATATTGTTAACACGCCTGATCCGAGAGAGAAAAGGAGTATGAATGATAAATATTCAAAAGGGGATAAATATTTGTGCAGCTTAATTAAACAGAAAAGATGGATTGCAATACAGGGACAAAGTATGACAGTGAAAATGCAGACAAAAGAAGAGTCACAACTTTGATTAAACTGGCCGTTCAGAAGATGCAGACGAGTGTACGTTTTGATTTTCTCCCCAAGCAAGTTGGATCCATTTCTTTAATAAACATAAAAGTTGGTAAATTTCAAGTAAGATATTAAATCATTGCACAAAATCTTACCTTAGACTTCGTAGCCAAATGTAGTTTTTTGCCGAGTACAATGCAATGTATTGAAGACCAATAGCAAATGAATTAAACCCAATTCCAATTAAGAAAATGTACATTGCAGTAATAATTAAGTAGACGGGCAAATTTATAACCCCCTTGTGAAGTAAGAAATTTGGAAGCATATGATTTCCTGGAAATATAAAAACTAGGACCGTGAAAACGACGCCTTCCAGTGAAAAGGTCACAAACCACCATTTGGCCAATACATTTTTAAATTTACAATGACTTGCAGAACATCCAAACCAACCATCCCAATCATCTAAATAAGAATTTATGTTAATAAATAAAACCAGATGTCAAATATTTTTTAATTTATGTGCAAAGTAATAAGCAATATAATTAATAAAAATTAACCTTACCTTCTTGGTCGCCAAACATGCCCAGTTTGAACAACTGGTTTAACACGTTAACAATTTCGTTCCCCTTTTTCAAAAAATTACGTAGCATCAGTGCTATGATAATGTGGGCTGCGAAAATTATACCAGCACAAATAAGCTGCATACGTTTAGGAGTTGAAACGTTTTCATAAATAAAGAAAAATTCATAAACAGCAAATCCTAAGTGAATGAGTACCAAAATTGATAGCAAGATGATCTGTGATCTATTTTGTGTCATTTGGAATTTCCTGGTTGACTTTTTCCATGTAAAAGGTGTGGCGCCTAAACAGAATAAAACGTTCATTGTCGTACCGAAGTTTTGCAGGAAGTCATTTTCTTTCGTGAAAATTTGGGCGTTATTTCTCCAGCCAAAAATTGCTGAAAATAATCTTTGTGAAGGTTTTAGGAATCTATTAACCATTTTTGGTTTGATTGAATGCCTTAAACAGTATAATATTAACCTTAATCTTTTGAATTGTGTTTAATAAAACAAGGACGAAAATAAATTGGTGCTACGTAATAAATTTATTAGGCAGTCACTTACACTTAAACTGTTCACTACTGAATACAATACAAGGCCATTATTATAATGCCGTGTTTTCCAGTTTGTGCATTTGCAACATAAGCTTTCTTTTATAACTCTGAAATAAGACATATGTAGCCAAATCATTTTATCCTTTATTCGAGTATGTCATGTGCATGTGCTATCTTAATTGCATTTTTTGTTATCAAACAATCGACAATTAAGATATTATCTAAGACAGCTTCCAAATTTAATTGCCACAGATTGTATCATAAAGCTTACATGGCAAATATAGTACATAATATATTGGTGATTTTGATTTGTATTAATGAGCAAAGATGAAGTGGATAATTTTGTAAGGTGAAAGATAAAAGTCGTATATATTTTGGTACAATCTACACAAAAAATCGAATAAAGGAAATCACATACTTATTTGCACTTATCTGAGAGTTATCTGAGAGTTAATTTAATCAGTATAGCATGCAGTCATCATATCTGTAAGTAATAAATTGATATTATTGATAAAAGACTATCTTAATATCGCTATTTGTAATTAAGGACATTTACAAAACTTCAGAAAACCACCATACTCGACATATTTAATGAAGTCTAGTAGGATGATGAAGATATGCAATATGTGACCAATTTTCCCTAACTATATGGTATAGCAAAACTGGAAATTGTATTGAACTTAAACAGAAAACGATGAAATGCTAAAATTGTTATCTACACAAATTTAACACCCACCTTTACGAAACACGTATGATATATCATATTAATTTATAAATTATTGAATATCGACATGTCATCGACCTACCCCCATTTTGTCAACACCATTTTCTTTTTTTTGTCAACAGTAACTATCCTTTTTGTCAACACCAGTGTTATTGAAATAAATCAGGTCTTTGAGTGCTTAGGGTATAAATGTATCCGTTTCGAGCCAATTGATGTGTTACTTTATTTTTAGTTAGCCTTGAATATGAAGCCATTTTGGAAATTACCACACAAACTGGACGGTTGAGAATAAGGCCGACAACTAAACTACTGAGTCTTCGACTGATGTACGTTGTCTTTCTTGTTATCAGATACCGAGAGATATCTACATAACTGATAACGCATAATATATAATGCTAATTCACATCAGAGGGGTAGACTAGAGGTAGTACAGTATTTGCAATATTTTGCATACACACGCACAACATGCAACACTTGCATGTACATTTGTTGACAAAAAGGGTACTACGTGTTGACAAAAAGTGATTTTCAAAAGAAGGTTGTTAAAAAGATGATGTTGACAGAAAAGGGTAGCCCCATGTCTTCATGTCATGTAAAAGGTGTTAGAAATCCAAACTGATATTTTTTGAATGAAACTAATTTCTAGTCGCTGATTACAACAGATTTCCGTTTCCGTCTCCAATAAATTAAGCAGATTCTTTCAGAAAAACTTACATACGAAAATTTAATAAAGTTTCAGTATTTATTATCATTTCACATTAAAACTGAAATCTAAATTATTTCAATAAAATGACGAATGAATTTTTTGATAATTTCATTACCCTTTTTCCAAAAGTTTCGTTGCATTGCACCAGTGCTATCATACTGGGCAATGCTGCAAGGAAGCCCGCACAGAAAAGTTGCAATACAGTGGGAGTTGAATAATTTTGAAAAATTCTGTAATATAATCGCACTCCTGACTATCTATGTCTTGGTAGGAGAGCCTAGGAAACCTGCATATATTACGTAACGTAGAACCCCCTCTCTCAAGTATAGCGCAAGTGAGTCAAGTCAATTCTTTTGGACATCGATTCCTCCCATCAACTGTAAATGTAATATATGCACGTTCCTCGAAAGCACAAAAGTAAAATGCGCATGCCCCTCCCTCTAAACCAACGAATTGAGTTGTTTCATAATATTATTATAACATCAGAACAGTAATACGAATTCACATAAGATGATTATTGGTGATTGAATGGAAATAATTAGCAAAAGAAAACAATTCGTTTTCCAAAACCCCGGAATCATATTTTTCTGATTTTAAAGAGGAACATTCTGGTGTGTTTAATAAAAATAATATTTTATTATTCCCTGTATTGGACACTATACGATCTACAGTTATTATTTTGGTTTAGGAACTTTTCCATTTGAACCGGAATTGTTTTTATTACTGGGATGGGTGGCCTGCTTAATTTCTCTTGAGTGCCAGGTTCGCCCCTTAGCTGGGTTCACAAGTATATAAAAAAATCGTAAAATGCATGCCCTATGTGAATGAGTGACATCGTGTTTAGCAGGATGATGTGTCATTTATTTTTGCCATTTCGAATTGCTTGGTATAGACTTATACCATGTGAAAGGATAGGCTCCAAGGCGAAATGAAATATTCATTATCGTTCCAAAGTTGTACAGAAAATCAGTTCGGGTTTCTTTCATGTGTATATTTTTTATCTGACTAGAAATTGCGGAAAATAAATTTTGAGTAGTGATTATAGTTCTGCACAACATTTCTAGATACATAACTAACAGAATTGATCTAATGAACTGTGCATGGCCAAATTGGTATCTTCCTTTCTATAATAAATTCGTAGAGTCTTACAGCATCAAGTTAATGCAGTCCGAGCCCTTTTCTTTCCATAACTTAATCTTAGAATTCGACTTCATAAAATTCATTCCTCAAATTTTTATCTGTTTGGTTTTAGGGAGCCGTCACTTTACAATACCAATGCCCACAATAACGTTAAAAAACTATATCCCATGTTTAGCTGAAAGGATTAAGACAATGTTGCAATATTTGATAATTAAATAGAATTACGTCTATAGCATTCCAGTTTTGTTTTGCATAGCACTACGCAATTAAGCATTCAATATATATTACGAATATTACGACTACACTGGATCATAGGGGTTTAATAAAGCAGTATTATCTGTAGTGTCACAGCGAGTCATTGAGAGTAGATACATTTCTTGCAGAACATTATTTCACACTTTCTACACAAAGCACACAATAGTTAGCTAGCAGTGTTTCTTAGAAAAGGGACAACAGACAATGTTTAAATATTTACTGCCCGTAGCTAACACGTATATCCAAGTGTGCTATGTATTATGTAGTTCTAACTCTCTTTGGAATTCATTTAATGCCGAAGAGTACTAAGCTTTCCGAAATCCACTTTTGAATTATATATTTGAACTCAGGTTTAAAGATTTAACGAGGTTTGCCTGACGAATGAAAATTTTAACAACGCCAATGGACAAACGTCATACCATCATAACAAATTACAGGTATTAAGTACGGTACAGATAATTAGGTAATTCTCCTAAATTTGTGTTAAAATGCATGACAGACATTATATCTATGACACGTCAAAGAAAAGTAATATAAAATTACTACTCATAATTATATGCTTCCTTAAAAAGATATTCTTAAATTATCAGTAAAAGAAAAAAAAAGAAATTACATTTTAAATGCTATTTTCTTGGTGAAGTGAAGATTGCTATTTAAATAATGAAATCTGAATGTTTGGCGTGCCAAAATCAATAGATGTAGTTTATTTAGTATGTTTGCACTATGTTTACGAAATGACAGCAAGCACAATTGTAACTGACACTATTTGACTTTGAAATAATTCATTCTTAACGCTGCTCTACTACAGACAGGTCAGCATCGAAAAAATCGATTTCAGTAGTGAAAGAAACTATTTTTAGTGAGATAATTCCTTTGACACAAAGTACATAATTCCAAGAATTTAAACTCAGATTTAAATAAAGTAAATAATACTGTGTAAGTACAAAATGAGATAAAATGGACTTGCTTGTCGCCTAGACATGAATTCAATCTCGACATTGATAAATTGCAAACTAACTAGTAGTAAAGTTAAAGTTTATAACTTTCTATTTACAACAATGAAGTTATTTGACTATAATATTTTATTAGAAAGTTTGTCCTATCACATTTGTCTTCCTTATAAATGGGATCGACAGAAATATCGTCTTGTTGCAAAAAGTTCAAAGACTGCCATTTATTGCTACAATTGCACAGTTCTATTTTACTGTTTCCACATCAGTTTTTTATGGATAAGATTATACAACTCCGTTCGATATCTCAATGTTGACATACTGCAATTACTCATGCATTTTCTATGGGCCATTTGCTATACCGTTTGTGCATTCATCACCTTCAATACTTTTCTAAACAAACATACCGTTATGATCTGCGCTAATCAGTTCATACAAGTTATTTCATTTCTCCAAGGTAATTAATTAACTAGTTTTAATATACAAGTACTTATATTTTTAAATTGCAAATTTAACTGTGCTTGCTTTAAAATGCTTTAAAAAATAATTTTATTTATTTTTTGTTCCTAAAAATAATTATTTTCACTGTTAAACTTTTGAGTTTGAGTTAATGCATTTTTAATAATTTTTTTGCAGAAATTGGCGAAATAAATCTTAAAAGTGAAAAGAGGTTGCGGACCGTTATCCTAGGTTTTTTTGTAGTGGCAGTATTCTATGTTCCGCTGGCAATGGTTTTATTTTTTGTATTCCCAAATAGACGATACTTTTTTATTACATTACTGCCAAGCAACTACGGATCTAACATCGGCGTTCTTATAATTTTTGCAATGATCGAAACCATTACATTAGTTTGGAATTGGGTGTTATTTCTGTTCTGCGCTATTTTCCATATCGGATACATGTATTGCTGCTGCTCTTATTTAAAGTTTCTCAAGTAAGTATTTAATACTATGCAATTGCAATTTGTCCTTGTACTTATTTATCAATTTACGAATTAATTTTCCAGTGACTATTTTAATAATCATTAATTTTTTAATTCTACGTAACCCTTCTTATTGGAAAGAATTTTTAGAAATTTTTAATTTCACAATATTAATGGATAATAATTATAAAATATTTCTGATGTTGGATTAGTTTTTTTACTAAGGGTTACGGTTCCATTAGTAATTCAATCCATATTATATTGACTTAAAATAATCATAAATCATCTTATTTTAATGTAGACGGGCGATAAAGGAGTGCTCCTCATCAGAATTTGTACTTCTGTATCGAAGAATTCAAATTCTACACAATCGTTACAACGAATGTTGCTCCATAGTTTTCATGCCACTTCATAAATTCCTTTTTCTAACCTTGGCAATAGTCTGCAGTTATTCAGCAATCAGATTATTTAGTGAACCTTCGATTAAATTATGGACTTATGTGATGTTTGTTTGGTTGTCAGTTCTTTCTACAGTGTACCTAATTCTTTTTTGTGTGATGACTGCCAGAGTCTTTGAACTGTCTCAACGGTTTGCAAAATTCTATTTGCACGTCAATATCGATTCGGACAAGGTCAACAGAATTAAAGATAAATTAATTTATCGATCGTGTTGCCCAATTAAGGTGAACGTTGGGTCTTTCTACGCATTTAAACGTCACACAGTTGTTGCTGTATGCGGCTCTATTCTAAGAGGGATAGGGCGTTTATGCGTTATGGGATTAAATTAGAAAGCACCATCAACTGTCGTCTGTGTGAAAGAATGAATTTTTTCTTTTATTTTGTAATTTCATCTAGTCACTTATATAATAATAGTTTTTCACTGTGACGACAGGTAAAGGTGGTTTATATATTAAGCAAATTTACCCACTTCATGTAAATATTTACGAAACTAATTATTAAATATTGCAAGCAAATTAATATTATTGTTAAGTTAAGCAGACGATGTATACAAATCATAATACTATTAACTTCCTTATCTATAAATTACATAATGACTAACTTATTTCCACTTGATAAAATCTACATAAAATTTAAATTAGGTTACAGCAAGTGTTCGAATAATGTTTATGAGCAATAAAACAAAACGATTGTTACAAATTGAAAATTACTAAAATATTATTACCAAGAGCAAGAAGAGAACGGGAATAGAATTTAGTAACATTAGAATTTAGTTTAGAAATACATTTAGTAACATAAATATCCAGTCCAATGACTCAAAGGCAAATAATAGGACAGAGGTACTCAATGTTAAAAAATTAAATATTTTAATTTGAGATTTGTTTAAATTTTACATTCACCAAAATTTAAATGAATGAATTAGTATAGTTTAGTACAATTTCATTAATTCTTCAAACTTTTCCCTATTTATCCCCGTCCCATATCCTGCCTCCCATAAATAATAATCTGTTTCTTGGTTTACGTGGCTGTAGATAATCGAGAAATTTGGCTTATCCCAAACTATTCCGGGTGGTATTGAATGAATTTCTTTCTTCGCCTTTTCAACCAAATCTTTTGGAATTATTCCATCTCTACTGTAAACAACGAGATCGTTTGTTTGAAAGTGGCCCAGAACTTCTTTAACGTGTTTAAAATAAAGTAATTCTAAAATGAGTTTTTCTACTGTCCTCACTCCGCTCACAATAATAGCGTTATATTTCGTAGTTGAAAAATATGAATCACTAATTTTGATTTGTGTGACAGTTTGAGGCAATTGATTCAAATCTAATTTATTTACCTGGTGGAAATGGCAATGGGTGAGGTTAGCAGTTTTGAAGGAAGACAAGTAGAAACTATTACCCCATATCCATTTTAGTGTCAAATATTTAAAATTGGAGAAGTCAGTTTGTTCACCAGACACAAATGTTTCGTTTAATTCAAGTTTTTCAATTGTTTGTGGAAGACATGCAACATCCAAAAATGATCTGTTCATTTCCATCTCTCTGACTTGCAATTTTGACTTGGTCACAAATGGAATGTCAAATAGTTCTAAAAACTTGATATTGGCTTTGGCTACTTCCAAGCGTAGCAAATTTACATTTTGTAATGAAACGTATTCCATGGAGATTTCGTCACTTAAGTCGATAGACACACCGTCAACTTTATAACCTACCTTGAGTGTTAATCGATTGATTTTGTCTAGCCTTAGGAAATCGTTGACAACCACTTGATCCAAATTTCGGCCACCTCTAGTGAATGATACATGTGATAAAGTCAATTCCTCTGGAGAAAGACTATCAAAAGAAGACAAATCTAACAAACAGTCATTCAGGTCTATTTTGTTAAATTGTCCGCCTAATTCCAATTCCATGTTACAATTATTAAACTCCTTTCGAATGGAGTAAGTTGTTTTAAAAAGATTGGAATTGACAATATAAATCAAAATACTGAGTAAGACCTTTGAATAAATCATCGTAGATTTTTGTCCTACATGTTTCGATTTCATTCGGTTTTCCATAATGCATTGAATTACCATTGAATGGACATAAACCAATTGTAAGGACAATTCTTCTTCCAATTTCAACAATCCTCTTTCCATTGAATCTCTGTTGAATGCTGTTGTTTCTTTCATTGTTGCTTCCTTTGCCAAATCTCTCAGAATGGCCAAACTTTCCTCGAATTGCTCATTCTTAGCTGAGCAAATTGCGTAATTAAATTCAGTTGTTTTTGTCATTAGCTCTCCATGAATAAATTTTGCTAACTGAACCGATTCTTCAAATCGGTTTTCCCAAATCAATTTTTTTAATTGACTTTGGTCCAGTAGCTTTGCTTTGACCTTTGGAAATTCTTTTTGTAATACCTCGTCGGCGTATTTGGTAAACGGAATGAATTTGTAATCTGTGAAGCCCTCACATGCAAGAATCTTCCTCAATGTATCTCTCTCTGTCTCACGTCCGTTGTGACGAAGGACTTGCTGTAGAAGTCGATGGATATTCAACAAAGGCATTTCACCTTTCAATTTGTCACGACCCAATAATTTGTTATAAAATCCATCGCCGAAGAGAAGTTCAACCACTTTTCCTGATGTCGTAACTAAAGCGTACTTCTCTAGTATATTTATCGCCGCTTTCATTCGTTCACAACTTGTATGTAAAATTTTCATTAGAATTTTTGGGCGAACTTCATCTGGGCGAATGTATCCAAATATCATTAATATTTCATAACCCAATTTACCATTTTTACTTGTTAAAATCAAATCCAATGAAATTTTAATGCATTGATTGATAGTCTTCTCATAGTCATCAAATTTTTCATTTACAATATTTCCCAAGTCCTTCGATGAAGTTTTCTCAATGTAACTTTGTAATTCTATCTTTCTGTTGTTTAATGCAGCGGCAGCCAATTGAAGTGCCAAAGGGAGATTTCCCATCAATTGACATAAATCCTTGAGTTGTGTCTCTGTCTTGACTATTGAGCCATGTAAATTGGAATTTAAAAATTCCAGGCTTTCTTCTTCACTGAAAATATCTAATTCTAGTTGGGATATTTTTCCAAACCCAATCTTCTCCGTCCCCCATTCATTATTTCTTGACGTAATGATGCAATAAAAGTTGTCCTCATATTTTGGAAGTACATTTATAATTCCGCCCTCTCCTTTATAATTTTCTGCATTGTCAAAAATCCAGAGACATTTAAATCCAGAAAGCGTGTCAAAACATTTTCTCGAATAATCCTCAATGTCAATCATTTCATTTCTATTTGGTATCTCCAAATCTCTCGCCAACTTTTGAAAAGACTTGAGAAGGCTGCCTTCGCCGCAGTCTATCCAAATAATGTGATCATATTTTTCTTCGTACGTGTGTCCATACCATTTTGCGGTTAGAGTCTTGCCAACTCCTCCCATCCCCGAATATTTGGAAGCATCTGCGGACTCACAGATAACGGCCATCCGGTTCTCATCATTCAAAATTCGATCGTGTAACTCCCCAATTAAAAGTTTATTTCCATATTTTCTTTTGAGAAGAGATTTTATTAACAGCTTCTTCTCTGGCCACCACTTTTTGTTTATTTTGACATGGAAAAGAGTATTTCTGGTTTTCGGTTGAACATTGTTTCTTGTAATTGTTACTGACGATTGAGAAACACAATTTTCGTCGACCGTTCCTTTAATTACTTGTTCACATCGTTCATTTTTTGTCTTCCGTAGAATTTCTAGAAATGAATTTCTGATTTGGTTCCAATCCTTTCTTTGCAGTGTGGACAAGAGTTTATAATTTTTTCTAGTTAGTGTTCTTTCAGCCTCCTATTAATTAAGGAGCCAAATAAAGAATGAGTTTTTAAACTTCTCTAGGATTTATTTATTGTCTTTAGCTATTTATGCGCTCTCAGGTGTTATTATCATGTCCAACGTGAAACGCAAAGTTCGAATGAGTATAAATATCTTAACTAATCATGTCCAAGGTAGGAGACAGGAGAGACTTGTGATTTGTGATAGTGTACGAACTATTTGTTTAGACAATTATATAAAATCGCACTTGAGAAAAATAAATTCATTTTATACATTGAATGTAAAGAGTATGTTGTTAGGTGTAGTTTGAGTATTTTTCAGTATTTTTCAGTATTTTTCCCCACATTTAAAAGAACAATATTTTATTTTGGAAAGGTAACATGTTTCGTGGAGATAGTAGACGAAATAATTTTTATTACCACATAATGATTAAAATTTTATTTTGTCTATCTTTTCATTGGCTCCCTTTTGTGGTTAGTTAGTATTAATTTTAAAAAATAATTTACAATTTTTTGCTATGCCGTCTTCAATAAAATACCACGCATTTTGAAAATTTTGCTCAACGAAATAAGTCACCGATTCCTTGAAAATTCTTAGTTCGTTGGCTATACTCATTCGTACATAATACCCAGTTTCCCCTACTTTAAATATTATAACCTAGGAAGGTACGCTGGTAGTGGGGATTGAAATTTACTCTAAACCACTTACGGGGAAACGTACAACCATAGATTAATGCTATATGGCTCCTCCTCCTTTGATCCCTATTAGTGGAGAGATTTTTGATTTTGGAGAGTATACCTTGATCATGTCATGTCAAGATATCAGAGGTTTTCAATATTATTGTACTCTAAACTCATCACTGTTTGATAGGTGACAGTATGCGATGGGTTAGAAGAATCTGAAGGTAACGTAATTTAGCTGAAGCTTGAAAGCCAGGCAAGTATCCAGCAATTTGACGAAGAGGGGGCACACCAATTAGTAAAATTTTAATATTTTTCCACGATTTTAACCTTTTTATGATAAAAGTTCTTTTCTTCCTTGGGACTTAGGAGCTCTTTGGATAGGTAAGTTGACCGAAGGCCGAGGATAAGTCGGCAAAAGGCCGATAGAAATAGCCGAACAACAAAAAAACTGAAAAAATTCGTTAGTTCGGAAAGAATACTTCACTTCTACCACTGCTTCCAACACAACACACATTTGATAAATAATTTATTAAGGATAAAGATGTATTATACACATTACAGGTGTATAAAGCTGTGATCAAGGACGTATTTAGGGGTGGTGCTGGGGCGTTGAAGCACCCCTCTAAGTTCCCTAAAACACACTAGGCATTTTTTCAAAATTTGATAAAAAGTATTTTTATACATAAGAAAATTCTTGTCATATATTCAAGCACCCTCTTAATTTGAGTTTTGGATACGCCCTTGGCTGTGATTTTTAGTCATCAGTCATCATGAAACATTTATTGCTAGTAAAAGCCTACAAACCGTAACTTGCCTTGTTCAATATGATACAAAAAGAAAATTTTTCTTTTTATTATAATCGAATTTGATCAGCTATTTGCTTAGTAGTAGGGTATGAGTATATGAACCACATTAAGCAACGTGGTCGAGTTTTAACTTTCATTAATTACAAATTACATTATTCATAGTGACGACGTTTATGTTTGAAGTTGATTTAACCTGTTATCTCATTTACGATTAACAATCGTCCCACTAACTTCTCGGTAAACTAAATACGCACCTATCTTGGATTAATGTTGCACAATATAGTTATTATATATGTAAAGGATATTATACTGATATTTCACAACGGATTTGATTATCATTCCAACAGACGTAGCCTATAATATAAGCGCTTCATGTGTTCATGGTGTCACTTTAAGTTCACCATGTATGTCCATCCAACATCTTTCACAATTACTCAAAATTTTGCATGCATGACTCTGGGTGAAGTGATTACTATTTTAGTGACTCACGAACCTAATTTTGCTTAACATAATCCTATCTAAGGGAGGTGGGGTTCGGCTGGAACGCTCTATAGTATGATGGGGTCTTTTAGTCTGGCCACTTAACTATTATCTTATTAACTCATACTACCTTATTTTATATTGTGAAGTCTGATCAGTATCAGTCTTGACTAAATAAAATTATATAAGTAAAAGCTGCAAATAGTGATGGGTAAGTGATTACTTTGCTAGGATTCATGATGATAATGCAAAATTGTATATAAAGCAACTCCACTGGAAAATAACAAAGAAGTAACTTACAATATCTTCCCTTTCTTCAGCTGAAATGATATCGCACTGAACAAAATAGGTCAAAACTTCCGTTAAATTTGTTAAGTTTTTTGTCAAGAAAACAAGATTTTGTTTAATTTCGTCTTCCATGTCAAAAGATTGATGGTAAGTGTATCCCAGAGTGCAGGAAAAATAGCAATGATGTTAAAAGGATTGTAAGTAACTACACAAATGCCAAATGGCTATTAGGTGATACGTCATCTGATTAGCTGCTAAGTATATTATCATTTTACATATGATAATGGCCCTCTTCTTTTATACTCATTTGCATCATGCTATATACTAATATGCTATGCAGCACTATCCCTTTCCTGGCTACAAATCAAATGCTACAAGCGTTATCAAGAGATAAGATCATTTTTGTTGCTCGCGATATATAATGGTCACTAAGCCTAGCAAATGGTGCTCTCGTTGCGCGTTGGACATAAAGTACATAATACCAAGAATTTAAACTCAGTTTTAAATAAAGTAAATAAAACTGCGTAAGCTAAAAATACGATAAAAATTGTGTTGCTTGTCCCCAAGAAATGAATTCATCTTCGACATTTATAAAGTGCAAACCAACCCTTAGTAAAGTTAAATTTTATTCCCTTCAATTACAATGATGAAGTTTTTTGCCTATAATACCTTATTAGAAAGATTTTTGAACATATTTGTCTTCCCTATAAATCGGATTGACAGAAATATCGTCTTGTTGCAAAAAGTTTAAGGAATAAAATTTTGTTGTATAATTTTGCAGTTCTATTTTATGTTTCCATGTCAGTTTTATTGTACAATTCAGTTCAATATCATCTCAATGTTGATATTTTTCGTTTGCTAATGCATTTTCTATGGGCCATTTGGTATGCCATTTGTGCGTTCGTTTCCTTCAGTATACTTTTATAAATAACCAAGCCTTTCTATATAATCTTTGCTTAACGTTTCATACAAGTCATTTAATTTCTGTACATTTTCAGATTTGACTGAATAAATTTATTTCAGCAAATGAATAAGAATTCGGGCCAAAGCCAACTAGAAATACATAATATGAATTTTAATAGTAATAGTAACTAAATATCAATGCATGCAGTGAGACAGTCACATATCGAATTTAATTAGATTGACGTAATAAATGACGACTAATATTCATAATATAATAACGGTAACGAGCATAATAGTAGTCTTAGTTTATTCCCATTACACATAACCGCCCTGTTCCCCTTAAAATTGAGTTACAGACAGCGACAACTGTGAATCGTTTAAAAGCGTAGAAAGATCCAACTTTTACCTGAATTGGCCAACATGATCGATAAATTACTTTGTCTTTAATTCTGTTGGCTTTATCTGTATCAATATTGACGTGCAAATAGAATTTGGCGAAACGTTGAGACAGTTCAAAGACTCTGGCAGTCATCACAGAAAAAAGAATTAGGTACACTGTAGACAAAATTGACAGGCAAACAAAAATGACATACGTCCACAATTTAATTGAAGGTTCGCCAAATAATCTGATTGCTCCGTAACTGCTGACAATTGCCAACGACAAAAAAAGAAATTTATGAAGTGGCATGAAAATTATGGAGCAGCATTCGTTGTAACGATTGTGTAGAATTTGAATTCTTCTGTACAGAAGTACAAATTCGGACGAGGAACATTCCTTTATCTTCCGTCTACATTAAAAATGATAATTACTGGCATTTTTCAAACAATTATTACTATTTTCTAAGTTTTCTTTTGCAAGTTAGGTTTTCATAAAATTCATAATTTAGTAGTACTGGTTGTCTAGTGTGTGTAAAAAATATTTACCTCAGGAATTTTAAATACGAACAGGAGCAATAAGTATATCCAATGTGAAAAATAGCGCAGTACAAAAACAACGACCAATTCCAAACTAGCGTAATGGTTTCGATCAGTGCAAAAACTATTAGAACAACGACGTTATATTCGTTCCTGCTTGGCAACAATGTATAAAAGTAATATCGTCTATTTGGGAACATCAAAAATAGAGCCATTGTTAGCGGAATGTACTCAAGGGCCATCATAAAAAATCCCAGGATAACATTATTCAATCTTTTTTCAGCTTTAAGGTTTATCTCGCCGATTTCTAAAACAATAAAATCACGTATAATAGTATTATTTATGTCGAAGAGTGCATAGTAAATAATTTTTTAAACTATCAAAGCCCATTCATATTGACAAGAAAAGTCTTAATAGAATAAATACTATGAATAATCAGGTGTAAAGTGTAAATTAAAACCTGCTTGATACGAATTGAAAAATTCATCTAATTTTAAAAACATGGGAGGATAATTAAGTTTCTATTTATAATAATATAATATTTTTGCTTACCTTGAAGAAATAAAATAACTTGTATGAATTGATTGGTACACATGAGTACAGCATGGTTGTTTAAAAAAGTATTGATAGTAATGAATGCACATCCCGTATAACAAACGGCCCACATAAAATGCATTAGTAAATGCAAGATATCAACATTGAGATATCTGACGGAATCGTATAATCTTATCCATAAAACAGTTACATGAAAAAAGTAAAATGCAACCGTAAATTTGTACAAATAAATAGAAGTCCTTGAACTTTTTGCTACAAGGCGATATTTCTGCCGATCCCATTTATAAGGAAGGCAAATTTGATACGATAAAATATCTAATAGGATATGATAGTCAGGAAACTTCATTATAATCAATATTTACAACTTTTTGAAATGATTTTTATTCTTAACCGAAATTCAAGCTGTATTCGTGCTGAAAAAATAAACTACATTGATTGTCTCTTACTGACTCCTATTCGAAATAGAATCAATACAGTTTTGTATGATTTAGGTAAAACTGTTCGAATTGCAGTAAATGGGCATGAAAAATGCATTGCTGTAGAGTGTGCCATTAAAGATGCCTACCCTGTAATTTTCACTGTTCAAACAATTTAAAGAAATTACGGCGTTATGCATTGATTAACAGTTCACCGAATTGTGCTACCAAAATAAGTTATTAAATAATATTATGTTGGTGGTCATTAAATGATGCAGTTATGTTATTTATGTATTTGCAGCAACTTTTATTCTTTCAGTAATTTGGGGGAGTTGTCAAAGGGTTATTGGGAAGGAAATAAATTATGTTATGTGATTATGGCGAAAGTGATTTTTTCGATGAACACTTCATTTAGTAGAGGAATAAATAATAATTTGATAATAAGCGAATATTTTGGTTCAGCAAATACATTCATACTGGTGCAATATTAGCAATTAGGTGCATTAGATTTCTATACAATCGATGACAAGACTTTCGTCACAACAATTTCTTAATTTAGCTAATAAGTCTGGGTATGAAAGAGGTATCATAATATGGTACACCCCAGTGCAGTACGTATATCAGTGAAAGTTATTATTTTTGCACACTCAATGGTTTGACATTTTGCAAAGGCCATTTCCTTTTTTAGGGGTGGTCTAATGTATATTTACATTGATAGACTTTCTTGCTTCTGCGTCGAAAAAGGATGCGATGATGCAGATTACCATCAAAGTCAGTGAAATTCTGGAGCAGCTAAATAAACTTCTACTATCTCTGTTTGCGGACAAGCAATGTCACCAGGCCTGATAGAATACCTTCGTAATGGTCAAAGACGTGTTTATATTTGACTGCACGAAGTGGGCCGTACCGAATTCCAAAGAATTTCAGACTGGAAAGTTTCTTCCGGTAAATTTTGTTCATGGTAGTCGTAGTATTCATCCGTTGCAAAAAACATACAGAGCTTGCGTGACAATTTGAACAGACTACAAGGAATACCGTTAATACGAAAATAATAAGGAGAAAGAAAACAATGAATGATATGTATTCTACTAAAGATAAAAACGTGTGCAGTGTGATTAAGCTGAATAATATGAATGCTATTGAGGGACAAATTGTAATTGTGAAAAGACAGACAAATGAAGATTCACAACTTTCATTAAATAGACTGTTCAGAAGATACAAGCGAGTGTATATTTTAATTTTCTCCGCCAGTGAGTTGGATCCATTTCTTTAAAAAAATTAAACGTATACTTTATGTTCCAATAAGGTTTTAAATCATAATATAGAAACTCACTTCAAATTCCGTAGCCAGAAGTAGGTTTTTGCTGAATACACTGTAATGTAGTTAAGACCAAAAGCAAAAGAATTTGCACCAATTCCAATCAGGAAAATGTACATTGCAGTGATTATAAGGTATACAGTGAAATTTACTACTCCTTTTTGCAGCAAGAAATTGGCAAACATGTGTGTCCCAGGAAAAAGGAAAGCTGTTGTCGTGAAACCGACCCCTTCCAAAGTGATGATTATAAATGACCATTTGCCAAACAGATTTTTTAGTTTAAAATGCCTTGCTGAACTTCCAAACCAACCATCCAAGTCACCTAAACAATAAATGTTAATAAACAAAAAAAACGATTTCAATATTCTTAGTTCAATTTGGCTATGACATAATTATATTTAGAATTTATAAAATCACGTTACTTTTGCTGTCGCCAAACATCTCTGGTTTGAACATCTGGTTTAATACCTGGACAATTTCATTCCCCTTGTTTAAAACATTATGTAATACCATTGCCACCATGCTGTGAGCCATTACAAATATACCTGCACAAACAAGTTGCAATAGATTGGGACTCGAATAATTTTGAGAAATATACAAAAACTGATAAACAGCCAGTCCTGTGTGAATGAAAGATAACATTTTAAGCAAGACGATTTGTGATCTATTTTTTGTCATTTCGAATTGTCTCGTAGGCTTTCTCCATTTGAAAGGCAAGGCCCTTAAGCGAAATAAAGTTTTACGGTGATACCAAAGTGGTACAGAAAATCGTTTTCTTTCGTCGAAATTTGAAAATTTTTTGCCTGACTAAAAATTGCTGAAAAGAATCTTTGAGCTGTTTTCATAATCCTATTAGCCATTTCGCAATCAAATAGAAAACTATATCAAAAATATTTGGTTTCTCTGACAATGACGCTTAATGTCTACCGGATTTAACTGAATCGAGACTTTAATGAAAGGGAATTTCATCCAAATACTGTCGAAGCCCTACAAGGTAAATTCAATATGAGTCTTAATAAGTTTTTTCTTGCTAATTAATCCTTTGATGTTTTATAAATATTTTCTTTATGTAATCTGTAGATAAAGAGTTCGTTCCTTATTGGAATCCAATAGGTAGCTAAGAAAGGTAAATTTAATATCCATTCGTACTTATAGTTACTGGTTTATTGCTTACTTTATATCAAGCATATCTGCTGAAATGTGTAAATAAATAGTCTCTTAGTCAAACAAGTCTCTTGGTATTCCAACTTTGTTTGATTGTTATTATTAATTATCTTCTAAAAATATGTCCTAGAAAATTGTAGACAATCGAACTTCGATAATTTTTATCTAAAGATCGTTGGCCAAGTAACGTAAATGAGTACATATACAAGTTTGGTTTCCATTTGAATATATAGCATATATTTATGGATGATTTTGCGATGAGAATATTTTGTGCAGATTAATTACATCCAATATCAACCTAAATAGATATAGATAAACTTAAAACAACGAGAGACCATTTTCGCGAATCTTATCGGCAAATCATTATGCTTGTGTACCTCATATAATTAACTTCACATTTTAATTGCTTTTTTGTTCTTCACTTTCATGATATGTTCAGTTTACAATATACCATTTACCACACTACTAAAAAACATTTACCACTAAAAAATACTATTTACGGCATAAACGGTATTTAGCGTTGAATACCACAACCTAAAAGTAATGGTAAATGGTAAAAATTAAAAAAAATAGTTTCATTTAAATTCGGCGTGGGATTTTGAAACAATTTTGGTGTCAAAGTATGAAATTGCTTAGTTGCTGATAGTTGTGAGAAATTCATAAGTGTCCGTTAATCAGAGTTGGATTTAACCAATATGGGCACTAACGCCCCTATTATTTGCCGATTGGGAAATTAAGTCTAATTAAATTGGCGATACCAAATGCATTAATCATTGTTTAAGTAACTGTTTTTATCACTTTAGGTGATCAATCAAAAAATAGGAATAATTTAATCAATTATAGGGCGATTTTCAGCTACTTCTAGCCCGGCTAATTCTAGCCGGTAATCGGCAAGAGTTTCCTTAGTGTACCCGACTTAGACATTCTTTACATCTGCTTGGGTATACATATTATTATGTACCTTAATTTATAACATTTTTCAAGAACTACTCTAAAAATTATTATGCATGTAGTTCTCTTCAGTCGTTGTTGATGGAAATTAATATTTTTGTCTTGTCACAGATTTTTAGATTTCGAGAGGGGTTTAAGTCTTTGAGCCCTCCCCTTGGCTGCGGCCTGTTCAGTTCAGGGCATGAAAAAGGTTGCTTTTTTGCTAGAAAAAGGAAACAAGGCACTTTTTAGGACCTGCTTCCTATGGCATTCGTTACATGTAAAGTTAAATTATAAATAAATTTGAGGTTGTTACAAACCTCCTTTTCAAATGGCAAAATAATATTGCCATTGCTATTAGTTTCAAACCGTACAACATGCAAATTACAATTTATTTCATCAAATTAAAAATAACCAGGGCATGAAAAAGGCAAAAAGGTTACCTTTTCGTTAATTTTGCTAGGCAAAAAGGCAACCAAAAAGGCAAAAAGGTTACCTTTTTGGCTTTTACATGCCCTGGTGCAGTTATGTATACATATTACAAAACCGACAGTAAAAGATATAGCATAAATATAATAGTCTACGCATCATGACTACGTTAATTATGTGAACCACTTTTACATTTTTCATTGTTAAAAATTCTTAATGATGTTAAATGTGTAATGACCCAACAATCGGAATAATTTGGGTCTTGAGCTTTTATCACTAGTCTTCGTTGACCATATTGTTTGTTACATAAATTTGTATAATATAGCCACACAAACATTTTTTAGCACTATCTCTGACTGTGGACAAGCAATGTCATGAGGCCTGAAAGAATGCCTTCGTAATGGTCAAAAATGTGCTTGTATTTGACTGCACGAAGTGGGCCATAACGAATTCCAAAGATTTTCAGACTGGAGAGTTTCTTTCGGTGAATGTTACTCAAGGTAATTGTAGAATTCAGTCGATTCAATACACTGACAGAGCTTGCATGACAATTTGCACAGACTACGAGGAATATTGTTAAAAACAAAAAAGCGTCGAAAACGCAAGCAATGAATGATGTGTATTCTAATATCGACAAATATTCGTGCAATGTGATTAAGCTGAAGACTATGAATGCTATTGACGGACAAAGTGTGATCGTGAAAAGACAAACAAATGAAGATTCGCAACTTTCATTGAATTGACTATTCAAGAGATGCAAGCGAGTATGCATTTTCATTTTTTCTGGAAGCGAGTTGGTTCCATTTCTTTCAAAAACATAAAAATTAATAACATAGTCATATTCAAAAGAAATATTAAATTTAAAAGAAATATTAAATTAAAAAACTCACTTCAAATTTTGTAGCCAGATGTAATTTTTTGCCGAGTACACTGCAATGTAGTGAAGACCAAAAGCAAAGGAACTCGAGCCAATTCCACATAGGAAAATGTACATTGCAGTGATAATTAAGTAAACTGGAAAATTTATCCATCCCGTGTGCAGTAAGAAATTTGTAAACATATGTGTTCCAGGAAATAAAATAGCAAATGCCGTGACACCCATGGTTTCCAGAGGAATGATTATAAACCACCATTTGCAAACCACGTTTTTAAATCTAAAATACCTTGCTGAACATCCAAACCAACCATTCAAGTCATCTAAACAATAAATGTAATAATGATTAAAATTAGGATTGTAATATTCTTTGTTTAATCCTTTCGTAACATAATAATATTTAGAATTTATAACTTCACGTTACCATCACTGTCGCCAAACATTCCCGGTTTGAACATCTGGTTCAATACATGAACAATTTCATTTCCCTTGTCTGAAAAATTACGTAGTATCATCGCCATTATGGTGTGGGCCGTTAAAAATATGCCTGCTAAAACCAGTTGCAATAGATTGGGACTCGAATAATTTTGAAAAATATACAAAAACTGATAAACAGCCAGTCCTATGTGAATGAGACACAATATTTTTAGCAATGTGATTTGTAATCTGTTTTTTGTCATTTCGAATAGCATCGTAGACCTTTTCCATGTGAAAGGCAAGGCTCCTAAGTGAAATAAAGTGTTAATTGAGGTACCAACGTTACACAAAAAGTCGGTCTCTTTTGTGGAAATTTGAGAATTTTTTGCCTGACTAAAAATTGCTGAAAAAAATCTTTGAGTTGTTTTTATGATTCTGCTAACCATTTTTCAATTAGATAGAAAAGTATATCAAAAATATTAAGTTTCTTCGGAAACGACAATATCGACCAGATATCTTCATTTAATTCAATGGAGACTTGAGTGAACGGGAATTTTATTCAAACACCGGTGGAGTACCGGAAGGAAAATTCAATATATATAGGAGTCTTAATTATCGATTTCTTGCTAATCAATCTTTTGATGGTTTTTAAATATTTTCTTATCGAAATATGCAATCTGGAAACAACGGTTTGTTTCTTATCGGACCGGACTCCAAATTAGGTATATAAGGAAGATAAATTTATTAGCCATCAGATATCATACTTATAAATAGTTTATTTGTTCATTTCATAAAAAACCCTTTCAATATTTAAATCCAGTAATAGTCAATCAATTTCCTTTCCGGCATTTCTTTTGCTTCATTTTATTACAATGAACGTCACGTTGTTTTTATCAATTAATCTGACATATCTTCAATGAAATCTTTGACGATGAGTTCGAACTCGAATTTGCCTAAATAATGTAAATGAGTCCATTTAGAAGTTTGGTTACGATTTGACAGCTTATCTATTGATGGAATCTCCGATTGTTTGCTGCCCATTTAGTTATAATGTTCGTCATTTAGATTATATCTCAAAAGTTTATGTCGCATTTACAGACATTCGAAACAACGGAAATGTACTGATAGCCAATTGCAAATAAATAGATAACGAGTCCAATTTTCGGGATTTTTATCGGTAAATCATTATCCTTAATCCTTGCGTTGTGTACCTATCATAATTGACTCTACATTTTAATTGCCTTTTTGTTCTTTATTTTGATGTCGTATTTAATACAAATATTTATTGATTATTTTCTATCCCCACAATTTCTATTTTCACTTACCTATATATTAACAGCGAAACAATAGCTGTGACCAAGCATGGCAATAATTTTTCATTTCAAAGAATTTTTCTTGAAAAATGAAATATTTTAAATTATTGAAATTAATAAAATTCCTTAAAATTTTGAAGTGCATACGCATACGCTATTAATATATTTCATTCAATTCAAAATTTATTTTAATTTAATGCTGGTCATAAAAAGTATTGCGAAATGCAAACATCAGCGTAGCTACATATCCCCCTCATGGCTTTAATGTGCACCAGAATATCGAGTGTGCCGTAAATGTCGCATGCCGTAAATGCCGTTGAATTTGCGGCATTTGGAATTTAGTTTACGACATGCCGTAAATGCCGAAAACTATTTTTAGCCGCAAAAAGCAGTTAAAAACAAAATTACTGATAAATCAATGCGCAGTATTTGTCATTTCTCGCAATAATAAGGACAGAAATAATATTATAAATTATTTTAGTTTTCTATTAATTGTGACTTTAGTTGGCGAAACGTTTTAGATTAAAAAAATAAAAAAAATACATTTTAAAAATGAACAGTTAATAAATATGTTATTTTACTATGTTTAAAGTAGTTTACGGCATTTGCGGCATTTACAGCATTTACGGCATTGAAAAATGGTTTACGGCATGCCGACTTTATACTCTGATGTGCACAGTGCTCCAATTCTAAATTTAAAAAATGAACCGTCTTCATTTCGAAGCTACAAGCATTTTCATGGCCCCTCTGCTAACAACGAGGACGTATTTTAGAATGCTCCGTGATAGGTATTCAAGAACAGGGCCTGAAAACCCCATGGGTTTTTGCTTTTGGTTAGGAAAAACCCAACCCAAAAACCCGGGTTTTTGGGTTTTTGCTGTTTGCTACCCAAAAACCCACCCAAAAACCCAATAACCCAAAAACCCGGTTTTTTTGGGTTTTTCATGCCCTGTTCAAGAACTACAGAATTTCCTGATGTATAATACCGAAAACTGGTTTGAACTAGTATAAAGTTTTTGCCAGGATTTCTTGCACCCCATTGATGCTCTGTACATGTCTGCACAAGTGCGGAGTACTGCAATCCAACTTACAAATGGTATAACAGTGATGACAGAGAATGCAACTATTTCTACTGCTTTCAGCTGTGAGAAATAAAGCATAAGCATCAAAAAGCCTGTTAATGTTGTTCTGGTACACAAAGATTGCATGGGAACGAATACGACCCGATACGCGTCATCCAACACTTTGTGCATCAGCCCGCATATTCTGCCATTTGTGACGACGGAATTTATAGAGCGAGTCGAACCTTTGGTATTGTAGCGCCGTCTTTCCAATCTAAATACAAATATCATTACTACCTATTCCAATTAAGGACGGAAAATGATATTTCTATCTTTCACCTTATTTCCTTATGGAGTGTAATCATGCATAGACAATACTTCAATCCTGGCAACATCGATATTGATGCATACGAAATGGCGCCATAAAATGCATAAAACAATGTAACAATGTAGAAAAGATTAATCCCGAATTTAAGATAGATATAATCTTAATGAATCATGTTCGGAAGAAAAAACGGCAGTTTTTGGTTTTCACAGTAATAGAGTACCATTAAGAATGGTACGTAATACATTGTCATTGTCCCTAGCATTAAGACATCATGCAGCGATTGGTGACACATTTAAATTCGGATTTTCGAAATACTTTCCTAAAGAAAAAAACAATCCGTTTTTGATCCAATGAATAAATGTTGATAAAAAAATATTAATTTTTAAATTACATACCTTTAAAGTTTTTCATTTGAACAATGAGAAGATTTGATAAGTGCAGGAGATGATGAGCCTTGTATAGGTTTGTAAATGCCATAAGTGAGAGCATGATATAGGGCATCAATAGGGCGACACTCATAAAATGATGCGAAACGGACCCTTCGCTGATTTGAATTTATGCAAGTCTAACAATGCTCAAAATGCAGTGTACAAAATACCATTTACCACTTACCAGTGGTAAGTGGTTTTTAATGGTATTAAACGTTAAATACCACTACCTAAAAAGTAGTGGTAAGTGGTAAAAATGGTAAAAAATGGTAAAAATTGTTTCGTTGAAATTTCGTGTGTAGATTTTGAATAAAATTCGGGGCCAAAGTATGAAATAGCTTAGCAGCTGATGATTGTTGTTACTAATTGATAAGTTTTCACTTTTTCGCCAATCAAAGTTAGATTCAACCAATGTGGGCATTGATAGCCCTTATTTGCCGATTGAGAAATTAATTGCTATTATATTGCCTTCAAATCAAATTTAATTTGACGATACCAAAATGCAATCTTGGTTTTAGTAATATTTACTTGATTAATTTGGTAATTAATTAAGGAGCTAATTGAAAATGTTTCATAGAAAATAAAGTTTTAAAACCTATATATTTTAGGAAGTTTAATATCTGCATTAAGCTGTCTAATCAGTCTCAAATATTTACCATTTTTACCATTAAATGCATTTATACCATTAAGTGCAATTTTACCACTGTTATGGTAAAAAAGCATAAAAAGTGGTAAATTTTGTACACTGTCAAAATGGTATGAAAGGGAATTAGAGATGTGCCCAAATAATATCTCCACAAATGAAATTTCGAAGAAACTCGAACTGTGACTTCTGCTTTGCTATCCCAAATGTAAGGTAGAGAACCGAAAATGTATGCAGACTTTAAGGAGAATGAAAACAATGTTAGAAATATTTTTGAAATCATGATGGCAATTTTAGTTCTCAAAAATATTGAAAAAATGTAATATATTTTGGATCTCAGTTTTGTCATGTAGACACTTTACTTACTTACGACACAGTTTCAACCAATAAAATCGTTATAATTATTACGCGGAGTTACTTTTCTGCGCTGCTCCGTTGTGGTCGCGGTTTGACAGTGTCTGCGTCACTGCAACATTTATTGCAATAATTTCTACGTAGTTCTCTTTCCTCTTCGTGCTAAGCGGAGACGATTATTCGACAAACTGTTATCTGGATCATATAGTACTCATTTTGGTAAAAAATTTCGTTCGCTTTATTTTAACGATGTATGTTAAATGGTGAAGAAACTATTAGTTTAATTATATATTGTTTTTAGTTAAATATGGACTTCAGCTAGAAAAGTAGAGCCTAACTCCAGCGCCTAGCTCGGCGACGATTTTCCCTATCAACAATTCTATCTCTATCGCCAGCAGAGCTTTTCTTAAGTCGCCAAGAGTCTTGCCATGGCGGGGTGGATCTGGAAATATGTCCATTCCAGCCCTGTCAATTCAGGTTTTCGATAAATCCAATGTCTCTTGGAATAAAAGCTGTCGTCAAGTAAACTTAGGTTGGATTGCCGCAAAGTGTAGATTTTAGATGGGTATCATATCAACACTAAGTTTAGCAAAGTTCAGTTTAGAAAAATATTGTGTGGCAACATTTACTGAGAGTCAGAAAGTTGAAAATGTTGCCAAATCACAAAATGCCTAAGCTACCTTTATACTATAGGTGGTTAATAGTGGGCCCCACTATTAACCACTAAGTGGGGTAACGTGAGCATAATGTATTTAGAGTATAGCCCGTATTTATTTACCAAAAGTTAAGAACCATCTTAATATTTCTGTATGAATGCATGTACCTAGCTTTGTCCGTCTGACCATTAGTTGTAGCATTTGTTGGTATGCTGTGAACAGCTTTTTAACAAAATTCATTAGAAGGCACAAATAATTTAGTGAAATAGTAATTCACTGAAGTAATTAATATAAAATACAATCCCATGGTCAAGGAGGACGCGCATCTAAATATAAAATATAAAACCTACAGCAAGCCGTAACAGAAGCTCGCCTGAGTAAAGGGGACCGTGTGCACATTTTGGTAGACGAAAAGTACTCACAAGTAACACAAAACCGAGCGTACGGATTTTGATCAAACTTTCAGAATTGAGTCTTTATGTATGTAGATACAACACATTAAAAATTCAGACATTGATATTATAAGGAAACGAAGCTTTATCATTTGAAACATCAACTTGAAATCAAAATTGATGATTGTTGACAATGAAAAGCAACTGAAAATCAAAATTGATCAATGTTGCTATGAAAATCGACAGAAATTAAAATTGATTAATGTAGACTATGAAAATCAACAGAAAATCAAAATTGATTAATTTTGACTATGAAAATCAACAGATATTCAATCTTGATTGATTATGAGTATTAAAATCTACAGAAAATCAAACTTCATTAATGTTGATTATGAAAATCAACAGAAATCAAAATTGATTAATGTTGACTATGAAAATCAACAGATATTCAATCTTGATTGATTATGAGTATTAAAATCTACAGAAAATCAAACTTCATTAATGTTGATTATGAAAATCAACAGAAATCAAAATTGATTAATGTTGACTATGAAAATCAACAGATATTCAATCTTGATTGATTATGAGTATTTAAATCTACAGAAATTTAAAGTCGGTTAATAAAGATTATCAAAATTTAAAGGAAATCAAAAAATTAAAATTTGACTATAAAATTGAATAAAAATCCAAAATAGATTTTTTCCCATTGTATAATAGTTATTTTCCGGTTTAATTTGCTTTATTATAAAATCTCAAATTTAGTAGAAGCGGATTGAAATTATTTTTATACTATCCCGCTAACAATTTATAGGAAACGCCATTGAACTTTTTAATGTCCATTTAATGCCAAATTTTCACTTTGACTATCAAAATGAAGACAAAGTGAGCGCGCGTTATCTCAGCAACCAATGGACCGATTTACCCCCAATTCAATAGGGTTCGTCAGTGGTCCATAGGCATTGTTTTTGCTAAGTTTGGTCAATATCCGTCATTGCTTTCGAAAGTTATCGTGGCGACGGACGTACGGACGTACGGACGTACGGACAGACTGTGCGGTTCTATAAGCTCGCTTTCTCAGGCGAGCTAAAAGCAGATCAGTATTAGCGGAATTTTAGGGAAAACCCTTCTTTTTCTCTCCCGACACTTTTAAAAAGATAAAAATAGCAAACACTGCATTTCAATGATAGCAAGGTTCTACTTTAACTACAAGTTATTTGACGTTGTTGTCCTTGGGATATTGGTATTATCATATCAAATAAAGAATTCATGACAATCTAAAATAACAGCTTTGTTTTGATAAAGATTTAAATTATGGAAAATTATCCAAAAGTGTTTTTAAAACTACTACATATTTTTTCATACTGCTGTAGCATTTGTTTGCTTCATTTTTTTAACGAGCACCATAGCATTATAATTACAGTTCCCAATTGGCTTCAATAAATTGCAGGTTGGGAAAACTCATATTAAAGAAGACTTGTATTCTAAGAAATTGGACACTTTTATAATGTAGGTATTATAAATGGTAGGTTTGAAAATCTCTTGTACTGCTATTTATGATATTTTTTAATAACAGATTTTATTCGAGACTCTTAATATCATGTCTAGACTTACCTATATTGTCTTTCAAAAAGTATATATTTATAATGCATTTATATCACCAACTTCAGCTGACAGTGTAATTAACTTAACGAAAAGTAACTTCGCAAATTATTTTACTACGAAATTCTTTACGTTAGTGAATGTTTGGAGAAGAGGGCTGATTATTTTAACAACCGTAACTTTTTAAAGCACGGGTCTCAAAACCTCTGATTTTGCTTAAATAAATGATTAAATTGTTGTAATAGTTAAAATCCAAATAATAAAGCATGAAATGGGTCGAGACTCAAGATATTGTATTGTGGTAATAGCTTTCAATAATTCCATGGTTTATAGCGTTAAACAACAAATCGCCAATAAATGTACGTCAAGTTTAAAAATTTTCATATATATTTAGTAGTTAGTAGTAAAAAATTGGAAGACAGAATAGTGAATAATGATGTTACGTTGGTTGCAATAACATAGGTAGAGGACAAAAGAATATCAAACCCATAATTTAGTTACAAATATTACGTGTTTTCATTTTATTTTATAATGAAACCAACCATTAAACACTAAGCCTATATTATATATAAACATACACTAAATATACACTTTTGTTTAATATTTTGATTCCTGGGTTGTGACAAGGAAGTATTATTTCTTTAGCCATTAATTTTGAGATTGTGGACAGCGATAATGTCTGTGCCTCTCCAAATAAAAGCTGTCGTTTCCGTGAGTAAATGTCGCAGACTGCAAACATACTTTTTTAAATTACTACTACTTCCCATTTGCACTTGGCACATCATCAAAATGTTTTCAAAAAAATCTACGAAAGCCTTCATTTTCTTGATTAAAATGGGGCATCTATTTTGGTCTTTGCCATTTACAATAACTAATTCCGAGAATATTGAAGTTCAAATACCAAATTTTAGCACTGGCAAAAAATTCTGCTGGATATTTGTACTACTTGGCGTTAACGTTACAACTTTGTTCTTCACCATTCGACTTATCGTTTTAGCATTTTTTGGAGGTGACTTTCTTCAGTACAGTCTGCTATTTGTCGTGGTTTGCTTTCTTTGGGTAAATAGCATCATGATGACGAATATCTTCATCAATGCTAAACAATGTGTTCAATTCACAAACTCATTTCTTTTGCTTCTCAAGAGAACTGAAGGTTAGGATTTTTGTACACATTATTATTATACAATATTTAGGTATAGGTTAATATTTTAATATGACTCAATGCAATTTAATCTTTAATTTCAATGCACTCTACAAATATTCCAAAAGAATTAAAATATCATTTTACTATTCTTATAAATACTAGTGAACCCAGCAAAGGAACGAACCTAGCACACAGATTATTAAAAACATTATTATTGATGTGTAAAGTTACATTTTATTGTTCTCAGTGGATAGTTCTCTCATATATAAGTAGGGAGTTTTTACAATTGAACATTACAAATTTACATGGCAAAATTTCATATGGTTTTCGGATTAATTCTAGTTTCAAATGAAACTTTCAATATAACAATGTTCAGCTAATATTTAAGATATGTAAATGTAAACCTGGTGACAACAAAAAGTGAATTTAAACAGTTTTAAGGCGTATTCATTACATTTATTTTGGAAGGATGTCATGTATCAGGGCCAAAATTAGGATTCTTTTCTCTGTGCTGAAACCTGACAGCTAAGCGAGCCTTACTTTAGCATGAGATATAAATAAAATTTTATACAAAGTATTACTTCAATAATTTGCAACCAATTACAATTACATACACTTACAGTAGATAAGCTTTGCTTGTACAATTATTGTCAATAAATAAGTAGACTACAGCTCCAGTGTCCAGGTCAAGGATAGGCTGCGTAACAGTGGATATATTTTGTATTAAGTCGTAGTATTACATCAAGTCATCAACTATTTATAGCAAATAAATTAAAACTACATAAGCTTACAATAAATAATCCTTAATGATATTTGTCAGGAGTTATTAGTTATAAATAAAATTTAGTTACTAAATTCAGGTCAAAGTTAACGCTTTATAATTATGTAAAAGTACCTTGTTTTGTTCTCAATTGGTATTAGCAGAGGCAGTTTCGGAATCGGAGTTAGTTTAGGTAAAAAATGCTCTGAGCAATTTATTTTGATGGATAATATATAGTCATTCATCGACAGCTTATATTCCGGTCAAAGATCAGCAAAGAATAATTTTGAATGTGGTATTTATCACTGGAATAGTGTAAGCAGAAACGGATTTTTAAATTCAACCATACCGCACCAACCACGCAAACACTAAAAACACTTTTCTATGTGCACGCAGTCGAGAGCCGAGGTAGTTTGTTCTATTCGCTTTGCCGAGCTAGTTGGAAATATTATGAAACATTTTTATTTGCCGTTTGGTATTACCCTGGCTTTGTAGTTCACCCAGGCACGTATCCAGGAATTTGACCGCAAGGGGGGATCACACTAAAAAATATTCGTTAAATTATAACATTTACGCTCACAAATATTTTCGATTTTTACTCTTTTTGACAAAAACATACTCTTTTTATTGGGATTTAGGGGAGTGGTAGCCCCCTAAATCACCTCTTTATATACACGCCTGGATTTGCCTTACCACACATAGATCACTACATACATAGGTAGGTAAATTTATTGCTTTATCTAAAACGGTGGTTATATATATAGTAGATAGTATAGCCCCCAGAGCAAGACACAATTTCGAAAGGTATGCAAATTATGCGTATTGGACATACAAATATTTATTTGTTTCAAAATTACAAATATTTATTTGTTCCCGCTTTTCACCCTACCACACATAGTTACATACATAGATATATAGGCAGGTAAATTTATTGCTCTATCTAAAACGGTGGTTATAAAATAGAATTTGAAGTATGCTGTTGCTGACTTAAAGAAATTAGCGGACCATAACAACCGCAATATTCTCCCACATAGTTTAGGATACTCTTACTGTAGGCATAAAAATAATTACCTAACTGTGTTTTAATAATTCAGACATAAAAATGAGTATTCCTCAACTTCACATCTGGCTTATTGACAACATTCTGGTGGCAAACTGTGCATGGTGTTTCATCGGGCCAATTTGTGCAAGTATGTGGATCTATGTAAATTCAAGAAAGATTTTCTGGATAGTAATTGGCATCCCATATCAATATCAATACAATGTATTGATTATTACTTCTACTTTCTCAATCTATCTTGCAACGACATCTGGATTTTTATTGCAATTCTTCATCTTCACATTAGTAGGAACTGCATGCCTATATGTGAAATACATGATGAAAATCATAAGGTAAAATTATGTATATTATGGTCTTTGATTGTTGCTGATTAATCAGCTCATCATGGCTATTCTAATAGTTTCATTTTTATTTACAGATTCAAGAAAGTTACAGCTATCACCAAAGTGGAAAAAAACAATCACCAAAATTATGATTCTATGACTCACATTTACAGAATGAGCACAGTCTTTTGTCAATTGATAAATGAATGGAACCGTTATACCGTAATGCCACTGCACTCACTACTTACACGACTCACCGTCACATCCAATGTCATTCTGTTCAAATGTTACAATCAAATGGAATTGATGGAAGCATTTGAATTTGTTCTGATGTCATCTACTGGACTGATTTTGTGGAACCATTACTTGTATTCATTATCTATCATTCATCAATCGTCCAGAAGTTGTATCGGTTCTTGGAAACGAAACATATTTCATCTGAATGCACAACAACAACTCTATTTGCAGAAATTTAGAGTTTCATGCAGAGTTAACGCTGCTTCCATGGCAGACTATTATAAAATAAAAAAGACAGTCCCCCCGAAATTCACCTTGGCAATATTTAGAGGCACTGCGAAATTACTGTTTCTTTAAATATATATTATTATTATTTTCAAAATATATGACAGTTTGCTTTCGCTTGTGTTATGCTTATTATACGTTGCATTTAGGTTGGATTGCTGCAAAGCTAAGGGTAGATTTTAGATGGGTACTTTATTCAGTTTAGAAAAATATTGTATCACAACATTCACTGAGAGTCAAAAAGTGTTGCCAAGTCACAAAAATGCCCAAGAACTTTATATGTAGAAATATATGTAGAGCTTTAAAAAATTAATTAGAAACCACAAATAATTTGGTTTAATATAGTAATTAACTTGAGTAATTAATATATAATACGATCCAGTCACGTCTTCATGGTCAAGAAGGGGATAAATATCATATATATTATTATTCGCGAATAATTTTTCCAATTTTTGAGAAATAAATAATTTTTTCTCACATTTAAGGGCAGGCTCTAGCCCCTCCCGCCTCCTACTGAATACGTGCTTGATAGATCAATCCTTACATTTTTATAAACATAATAAAAATAGCAAACATGGCATTTCCATAATCATTACCTATGACGTTTTCGTCCATGCCCTATTGGTAATATTATATCAAATTAGAATGCATGAGAGCTTTGTTTAGATGAAGATTTAGATTATGGAAAATTACCCAAAGATTGTTTTTAAGACTAGGGGAGACTGCCCTCGAAAGGGACACTTTTTTTAAAACTTTTTTCATAATTAATTTCAAAAGATATTACGTCATTTTATAATGGGGGTTCCATTCATAATATTCTTGGGTACTATTTGATCGAACTTACTAGTTATGTTAAATAAAAATAGTATAATTACAGAAGCATATTTAAAACAAGTCATTTGTCCCTATCGAGGGCACCCGTGCCCTCGATAGGGACAAGTAGCAGGCACACAATTGGAAATGGAATGCATCGCCACTAAACGATTTATAATTTCAGACGGAGCAAAATCTGAATCCTTAAAAATGTCAGGGTTGTATATTACCATACATTTAAATCCGGCAATAATTTTTGAACTATTTGCGGCAGCTGGCAAAGAATTATTCAATTTGCTTGGAAAATCATAAATCGTTATAGGTATTACAGGTTTATTTTCCATGAATGCGTCGCAAACCGTGTTTACATTTTTTTAAAGGCCCATAAACTGAACCGTGCAAAGGTTGAAGCTATGTGAGCAATGCGGAGGAACAATTAGAAATTAAATTCCATTTAATTTGAAAATATCAATGTCCCTATCGAGGGCATCCAAATGTGTCCCACTTGAGGGCACCTCACTTTTCTACATTTAGAAAATTTTCCACCGAAGAAAACAATTTTTTATTCCAAAATTAATTTTAAATATTCATCTTCAATGTCAATACTAACTAACAAAAAATTTCGTACCTTTAAATTATTCAGGTAACCAACTTAAATTAAGACTGGTGGAGATCTGAAAATGTTACTTTAGAGCACAAAAACCCCCTTTTTAGATAGTTTTATTTTTTTAACGATTAAATTGGAATCCTACATTAATAATTTTTTGTTACATGTGCTAATATGTTATTTTACATTGGAATTAAAAATTTCAGTTTAATCTGACAAGGATATCGCGAAATAATTGATGTGTCCCTATCGAGGGCATGTCCCTTTCGAGGGCAGTCTCCCCTACTACATATTTTTGCATACTACAGTAAGTATTTGTTTATTTCATTTTCTGTCAGGTATTCTAACTAGGTATATGCTAATATAAGCTCCCAATTGGCAAAATATGCAGCTTGGTTAAACATATACCAAATAAAACTTTTATTCTAAGAAATTGGACACTCTCATTAGTCGCGACGGCTGCACTTGGTAAGTGGTGAGTTTGAAAGGCCTTTTACTGATATTTCTGATTTACTAAGATTATTTCTAAGAAATTAATGGCACGTCTAGCTTAACCTGTATTATTTTAAAACAGTTATATATATTTATAATGCAAACCAACTCGAGCTGATGGTGTAATTAACTTACGAAAAGTAACTTCTCAATTTGCAATACTTTTACTATACGCTATTGGAGACTAAGAGACGTAATTATTTTAATACCCGTAATTTTTTGCAACAGGGTTTTTAAAACCTCTGCTTTTACTTAAATACATAAATAAATTCTGTTTCTTAATTATATGTCGGAGGCGAATCGTTCCGTTTAGACCAATTTCTTAAAGCTCATGCACATTGGCCATTCAATATGAAATTCTCTTTAAATAAAATGATTTATAGAGGCTTTTTCTACCCTTAAGCAACGATATGAACATATTACATAAAAATTCCCACCAAAAATAGTAATAATAAATGCAGCTTAAAATATTTGTATACAACTGATGTGAATACAGAATATTTTATACTAGCTGAAACCTAGCACGTACAATGTGCTAGAAAAATGTTGAAATACTATGTAATAGCTGTTTTGAAATATAAGTAGATGGATCCGCAATTTCAATATGAACGTCTTTTATATAGAAAATTTGCTGCCCCCAGTGACTAAATTAATCGTGCCAACTTATAGCACATACAAACATACGGAATTATTCAATGCGCATGTTCAACTTTGCAGTTATACTATAGTTAATATTTGTCTACAAGAAAAATTACGTTAAGGTGCATGTAGACTCTAATTATTTATTTATTTTGCAATCAGTAGTCTCCTTTGACTACATTCTTCGTGTTCAATCTTTTTAAAACATTTGAATTTTTGATGTCGCATCGTTGTTTACTGCTGGGAAATTTGTATCATGACTAAAGTATAAAGATAAACTGGCGCATGCGTTTTGAATAATTAATGTTTTTAATAATGTACCCCAAAGCAGTTTACCCGATGTCCACCACACGCAACGTGCATTTGTCTGATGCCTTCCGAAGTTACCTGACAAAGGCACTTTGATTACAGTGGACTTCGGGTCAACTGCTTTGGGGTACATTATCAAAAACATTTGTATGTACGTATGTTTGTATGTGTCTATATGTATTTATGAGAATAGGGCAAGCCATAACGTTTCAAAACAGAATGGTCTCTTGCTTAATTTATGCATACACGCTTGCGCGGTTTATAGGCAAAGTATGATAAAATTATTAAATTTAAATACACCGTTGTGTGACGTGGTAGTAGAAACTTCTTATTTCAATCACTCTATAATATAAACGTCATCGAAATGTATGTTGTATGTTTGTGTGCACGGATGTTATGAGATTATGAATGTAATTTCTCGGCCTCGACTTGACAGCTGCCTCTTAGAGGAGGAAAGCTGCCTCGACTTGACAAGTATAAAAGAGGGGCGGGGCTTAACTTTGAATGTTCCTATACCACTAATGCTATACCTATTTTAAAATCGCTATATCTAACGCTACGAACTTAGTCGGGCCTTATTACTAATTACGTATTATTAATTCGAATGTGGCGATTCGAATAATGTATATATCAATGTCTCTGTCGATAGCGTCTGCATTAAAAATGAATTCGAAAAATTAGAATAGGATTTTCAATGTAAAATTTAAACGGAAAAGAGAGCGAACTCAGCTTTTAGACGTCAGCTTCAATACATGTAAGCTCCAGATAGTGCACCGTAACGTTATTTCAAAATGTATTAACAACACAATTTGGTTTATTTGCTGAAGATGCTAAATTCCATCCAGATAGAACTTACTAACTGCATACACGCTTGCGCGGTGATAAAATTATGAAAGTCACTGTTGTAAGACGTGGTGGTTGATACTCTTTCTTTCAATTTAATACACCGTGCCGTGACCTTTATACGCAGGAAAGTTTAAAAATTGGCTATTTATAATAAAACTAAATTTTTTCAATTCGCAAAGGGTTTTAAGCTAATAGGAGGTTAAAAATGTTTTACGTCTTAAATAGAAAAACTAAGTCCATTCTTAAATAGAAAATATTGACAGCGGGATGAAGTGGTAAACTATTTTTTATTTCAAATGTGTACGTTTTGAATCTGCCACTTATGTGTTAAAGAGATTTATTATCATAAAATTATGACTTCTAATATGACGTCACAAATCGTGATGAAGATAGGATTAGGAAGAGTATAAGTAGCCCTTAAAAAGAGGTAGGTGAATATTTATGAATGTAGAATATTTCTTTAATGTGATTCCATTTTCGTTGGTCATAGTCATGAATGCCATAGAAGTTGACATTTTCCTTGCATTGACACTATACAACCGTAGTATATGTAATTAGTTATTGCAAATCAAAAAAACAAAATTTTCTAAAACTTCAGCTTATTACGACCAAGGGCCAATATTTTTGTGTTGGAATTTTATTGTGACTATCGGTACTTACTCTGGTCACCCATTATGGTCACATTTTTGACGTAGGGTATAAAGTTACGTCTATGTTACTCTGACTCATCATTATGCATACTGCCAAGCTTAGATGTAAGCATCCCATCCATTATACCCAACATCCCCATCCAGGTGTTTGAATTGGCTGAAAGGGATGTGTTGGTGATGGCTGTAATGGTACTTTATTTGGAAACTGGGGATGGGCTATATTAGATGGATTACTTTATTTGAATATTGGTGGTGGGCTGGATAAGATGTTGATCTTTTCTTGGGTGTTTGGTGATAATGGGATGGATGTTCCATCTTTTGCATTGGATGGGATGTTTACCTACAACTTACGTCTATGCTGCCAAGTGTTAATCTGTTTTATCCGACCAAGCAAATAAACTGCTTCCCCTCACGCACCACGTGGGTGACGGAAATAAGTTTCTGAAATACATTCTATCCATCTTGCAATATTGCCCTGGAATACACACTAGCTTAATTTATAACAGGGCCTGGGCCCTGTGACCGGCTAGTATTAAATAATAATACTATAAATAATATGTAAAAGATTTATACGGCTTGAAGGAGGCCAGTCAATATCTAAATTTTGCTAATGATCTTAAATTACAAAACATTCGCAATTTTATAACACAAGCTTTAAGATTAAATAATTAATGAATTATCTATACCTTATTGCGAATTAAAAAAATCTGTAACTATTTTGGTTCTTTGTTGTGGGGTGCGACAGGAAATTATGGCACAACAAATATCTATCAATCTACATTATATGTAATGGTTATAACAGTATCTCATTTAACTGAAACATCATCAAATATTACTTACTACTACTTACTATTACTTAAACAAGAAACTAACAAGAAAATTTGGCTTTCTTGCCCAAACTAATGTTTTTTTTAAAAATTAGCTACATAAAAAGTTTGCATATAGCTACACAAACTTTTTCTATCATTGATTGCGGACAAGCAATGCCACCAGGCCAGAAAGAATACCTTCGTAATGGTCAAAAATGTGTTTATATTTGACTGCACGAAGTGGACCGTAACGAATTCCAAAGATTTTTAAACTGAAGAGTTTCTTTCGGTAAATGTTGATCATTGTAGTTGTGGCATTCATTCGATGCAAAAAACAAACAGAGCTTGCATGGCAATTTGCACAGACGACGAGGAATAACGTTAACACAGAAACAGCAGCGGGAGCAAAAACATTGAATGATATGTATTCTAACAACGATAAATATTTGTGGAATTTGATTAAACTGAAAAGCAAGAATGCTATCGAGGGAGAAATTGTAGTTGTGAAAAGACAGACAAATGAAGAGTTACAACTTATCGATCCTCCATAATATTCCTTATATGTATTCCTATCACTTCCCTCACCAAAACAGAACGGAACTCTGTCAGCCACTATTATATCGCATTTTCGATATTTTCCCTCAAAACCAGCAAAACTGCACTATATATAGATGATTTTTCTAGCTATGCACGTTTGCTCCCTACCGAGTCCGCTCAACTTAATATTATTATTATGCTCTTCAGTTTATCATGTCGCTCCTATGCATGTCTGCCTTGGTCGATGCTCCTGGCATGCCTCTTACTCTACGTATTGTTGTTTCTACAAAACAATGTAAAAACTGCTTTTAGTGCAAGAGTTTGTACTATACAAGAGACTTTGTTCCGACCCTTCCTAATTAGATTTCTATTGAAGTTGTAACGAAGGCGAGTAAGAGTTAATTTCGTTACTTATAAAGGGCAAATAGTGGATAAATCCTTAACTCAAAGCTATTGGCTAATAATGGTGAGCTAACATAGTTTCACATAATCACACCAACTTCTTCAACTAAATTGCTAATTATTTTCAAATTTCAAACATCCCTTTCATCTCAACCCAACAAACACAATAAGCTACCATTCCAAGACAATATAAATTATTCAAGGTTTGTTTGGCATATTAAGTATATGAGCAGATTGCACAACTACTGCGAATAAAAAAATTATTGACTAAGATACAAGCTACAGTATAAAATTTAAGAAAACTCTCTCTACATTCATTTTACAGACCTACAATCATAGCGTGGTAGTAATTTTATACTCTTTGCATTGCACTGTATATTCCAGTGATGACAATAATGATATAGATTAAGTTGTCCTAAGATTTTTGACTGTTTTAAATGAAATACAAGATTTTAAAAATCGCCAGAGCTTTATGTTCATTTTCATATAGAATGATAAACTGATATTGTAGCACCATTCATCCACATTTAATGTTTACGGAGATTATGAGGATATTTTGATTTAGATGATTGTAGAATAATTTAAACATACCGAAATTCTGATTCTAGAGTTTTCCAAGTGTCTCTAATAAGCTGCTGTTAAAATGTATTGAAGGGGAGCATTTATTGAATGGATTTAAATATTAGCTAGGTGTATTATGTAGGAAAGGGAGCATTGTGGTTATGCTAGAAGTGACATTATGAGTTCTAATGCTATAAATGCATTTACTAGTTGGATTTTTAGTGTATAGGTGACTGAAGCCTTTTCCTATAGTTGCACGTAAATACATATTAGGCCATAACTCGATTTTTATTTTTGGGAGATTATTCTTCATTAAGCGACGTCTTTTATTTTTGGCTTTCACCATTTATGCTCCATGACGATGAAGCTAGAGAGAAAGCCTTTGCTGTGCAAGGCTTGACAGACAAGGCAGAGACAGGGAAAAGCAACTTAATAACAGAGGCAAAGGGTGTAAGTGTACAAGTCCAGAAGGACGGAAGGTGTAAATGTAAGTGGAGAGATTTCTGCGTCGACGTTTGCAAACTTATTTCTGTCTCACATTCCCATCTCATTTGTATTCCTTACCCACTTCACATTCAAACCTCAATCTTCCAATGCTTTATTCCACTCCTGGTTTGTGGTAGAAACTGAAAACAGTGTTCTGCCTCTCAGATTCTGAAAACAGAATGAATTGTCACCAATTAATTTTACATTATTCTCCACAAATGAGGTTCATTTCAAAATAATTTTCACCAGCAAATCTTATTGGGTTATGATAAATTGTTAAGTGCTACTAAGTCTCCCTTTCCATACAATTTCTTACTGAAATTGATATAATGAATCATAGAAACTTATTATCTCATAACTCTGAGGAGAGTTTCGAGCTATGTGAGTAGTTTCGAGACTTAATACGATTGGAAAATGCAATAGCAAAACTACATGGGATTATTCAAGCAGAATATAAAATTGGAGTTAGTCTAAATCAAGAACATATTGACAATTCAAACTTCATGCGTGAGATGTAGGGATGTTCGAAATCATAGATTATTTGATGATATCACGCTAAACTACTTGTCCGAGATCTTCGCCTTCCAGCAACAGATTTTTTTATACGGACGAGGAGAATAAACGTTTTTAACGCGTTTCACTTCATATTGCTATAATATGCTATATGAACTAGTCCATTAAAGTTCCATTTTGTAAAATACGTTCGGATGTAGACATCTTACTACAGGCTGTAGAGTAATTCAAGTTCTAAGCTGAGATTTGAATATCTTCCCGGACAGAGATTTTTATGTACTCACTTGGTATGATTCTTGACAGAGGAGTAAGTATTCAATGCATACAAAATATCGACACTTCAATAAAACGGAAATATAGAAACTAAAATGGAAATGTAATAAACAATGTACAAATGGGTGTATTAAAGTGGTGTGTTATGACATTACACGACGTTGTGACCTTTCGAACGAGTTGTATTGTAACACGACATTATGCGATAAACCGAAACGAAGTTACATGGATATTTAGTCAGTTGTAGTTTTTACACTCTTCCGCTGTTCGGGGATGACTGTAACCCACTTAATAGTGTTCCTTAAATCATTCTGATATCGAACAAGGTATTAAACGATTTTTTAGGACGAATATAACTGAAGTTACGCCATATTTTAAGTTTTTACCCTTTTTCCCTGTCAGGGGATGACTGTAACCTACTTGATAGTGTTCCATAAATCATTCTAATATCCAACGAGGTATTAAACGATTTTTTAGGACGAATATAACGGAAGTTACGTCAACTTAAGTTTTTACCCCCTTCCCCTGTTAGGGGATGACTGTAACCTACTTAATAGTGTTCATTAAACCATTCTGATATCGATCGAGGTATTGCACGACTTTTCACGACGCGCAGAACGGAAGTTACGTCAACTTTTAAGTTTTTACCCGCTTCCCCTGTTAGGGGATGACTGTAACCTACTTAATGGTGTTCCTTAAACCTTTCTGATATCGGACGACGTATTTGACGATATTTTACGACGCGCAGAACGGAAGTTACGTCAATTTTTAGTTTTCGAACCCCTCCCCCGGACAGGGGGTGTGACCGATTTTGCCCATTTACAAAATTAAAGTTACTTTTGACCTCTAGTTACCGTACAAAAATTTAAACGGATTATCTCATTCCGTTCGAAAGTTATCGTCCTTACGGACAGACAGACAGATCGGTCATTCCTATAAAGTGGTGTACACACCACTTAATACCAAATGAGTTACTTTCCCAATACGAGGATTACTCTTATCTATTTATTAGTGTCTTTTAAACTTGAGCTATTGCACGACTTTATGCAATGAAAATAACCGAAGTTAAATCGATTTTTGGCTATTTTTAATTTTTGAAGACAAAATCATCCTATGACGCTATGCACCTTTCTCAAAATGAAATCAAAATTGACATGCGAGTGACCAACATGGCTTTAACTGGAAATGCTAACATTAGAAACAGAATAATTAAAAGTAAGCAAAAAGTTCGATGTATTCTGCACGTAAACTGCCTAAAAGCTAGAATAACGGTTTAATATAATCGATAACTCTATGGATACTCGTATCCTCCAAGTCCATCGATTAACGGACTTGGCACTTCTAACATTATTTGTTATCATTTCGACCAAACAGTCAGCTGGAAGAACCAGTCGAGGTGACCAGCGAGGGCTAAATGGTGGTAACATTATTATTTAGAATCAAAATACATTAGTATAATTAGCAGGTTAGATATCTTCTAGTTATAATTTTAAAAGTTTGTCCAAATAATTCCCTTTGGAGACAGTCCAACAGTATTACTACTTACTCCTACCTATACTCCCTTTGAGCAATTTCCAGTTTTAAAGTACGAGGACTAGAATTTAATCTCACATCTAGTACAAAATTACCTATTCAAAATGCCGAAGAAGAAAGCAAGTAAAAAAGGAGCCAAAATTATCGATGGAATTGCTACTAATGAAATGTCCCGTGAACAACTCATGGGACATGTCAAGCGTATGCAGGTAAATCAATCAAATTTGAACGTAGTAAACAGTAGCATGTACTAAATAAAAAAATATTAACATATTACATGCAATTATTATGAAATATTGAGAGAATGCAAACTAAATTTGCATTCTCAGTGGCCAATGCCCCATCAGTCAGATTTGACTAAATCTGAATGTCGCCACTACGCCTACCTTGTCTTTCTTGTAATCGTCTCCAATTGTCCCTATTGCTATCACATACCTACCTATCCTATCCTTACTTATCTAAATATGCTAATCACCATTCAATTCCTTCTAATGAAGTCCTAAACTTACCTTTCTACACTCACTTACTTCTTGACTCTGCTTCTACTTACACCTAGACGGTGCTGTCCGCACCGAGAGATTTTCTAGAAAAACGCCCCCTTTTCCCTAACTTAACTAAAATTACATTTATTCTTCATTAAAAATTGTATTCATTTATAACTCAAAATTGTCCTACCAATTCAATCTGACGCTAAATTCAGTCGCTATTCCTAAAATAAAATTAAGTCTCATTTCCCTACATAATTAATAATATATTTATTACCCCACTCTTTACACTCATCTACCCAGCAAATAATTTATTTCCTGACAATATTAATTTTTGAATATCTTAGATGGAATTGGATCGAGAACGAGAAGAGCGTAATTTCTTTATGCTTGAGCGTGAAAAGCTTTTTTCATTGTGGAATATGAGTATTGAGCAATTGACGCGAGAGAAAGAAAACAGTCGTCTTCAAGAATTGGAAATGTGCGAGGTAAATAAATATTTCGTCCTAAGTTGATATGTACGATGCAGAAAATATTATTTCTGTAATTATGAATACTGCTGAAAATTAACCATATTCACAGATCTCATGGATCTATTTAACCATATAATGTAAGATATGCGCAGGTAACTATATAGGATATAACATGTTATTAAAGTAGTAGTTATTTTGATGCAGAGAGAGAAGGAGAAAGAAGCTGAGATGGACGTCTATAAGCAAAAATTACGTTATCTGATGACAGAACAATCGCGAAAGCTGGGAGAAGTTCGACTTCACAATTTGGAATCAATGAAAACTGTGCAAGATGACATGTGGGTGATTCAGTCGACAATGAGAACAACAATGTCTGCGAAAAAGAAAGAGTTGGCGAAAGCTCAGTTGTCGCAGTACGAAATGATGAAAAATCTACGTTTTCAAAACGCCGAGAGCCTCTCACAGCTCCGAAAAGAGTTTAGTTCAGAGCTACGTAATTTGGAGATGGAATACGATCGGAAAATGCATGAGCAAAACGAGTTGAGGGTTTCAGAACAGAATGAAGAATTGGAGAGATTTAGCATAGCAAAGTCGGAGCATATTGAGCAATTGATAAAGCTCCACGAGAAGCAGCTGTCTGAAATTAAAGGTTATTTTGATGAGATCACGGTGAACAATTTTTCGGTGATCACCGCCTTGCAGCGAGAGATTGAGGAGAGGAAGGCCGTGGAGGAGAAGCTGAACGCGAGGCTGAAGCAGGCGAGAACGGAGCACAAAGTCCTCGAGGCAGAACTTGTCAAAGTGCAACAAGAGAAAATCACTCTGCTGGAAGATGACCGGAAGAGTGCTGACCACATCCGAAAGGAACTTAGCAAAATACGAAAGAGAGTGAAATGCAATGAACGTCGCACACAAATCATCGAAGCGGAGAATGAGGCCTTACTCCACAAACTCATCTTTGCTCAGAAGGAGAGGGACGCTCTCAAACACAGTTTTGCCAAAGCCATTGTGGATATGCAACGGAAGTCTTCAATGAAGAGACTCATTCTCGAGATGAAATTATCTTCTGCCTCACGGAAACAAGGCTGTGACGCTTCTCCGAATTATGCGGATTTTCACATCACGACTCACGCCGTCACAAACGACTCCTCTGGAGACAAAAGGGAAAGCAGGGAAGATGGAGAAAACCAAGACAACGACAATGACATCCTCTCTGACGAAGAGGCTGCAGAAGCTCTACTAGTGCTTCACAAACATTAAATAAATAAATACTACTCAACAAATATCATACTAGTCGTCAAGGCTGAAAATCAACTGAAACTATTATTCACTCATCAGCATTGCTGTTCTAAGCCATATCTAATTATAATTTTGCCAGTTATTTAATGCAATCACTTATGTAACCTTTTATAGTTACACTTCATTTAAATTGTTACAAGATCCTTGCCTATTTAAAATGTAACTTGTTGATATTACTTATAATTGTTGATAATTTTAGTTTTCTGACAGCCAGCAAAAGCTCTTCCAGAAAGTTTCAAAAATGAGCGGAAATCAAGACGACAAGTACGGGTACAATCCCTTTGGTGCAAATTTTACCTTCAATGGTAACACCACCAATTATTACTGGGTTCGGCAGGTGATTATAACCTTCAGATGTCTGTTCACCAGCGAGGAAATCCGAAACCATCGAATTCATTCAATATTTCCACTGAGACAACTAAAAACATCATGTTTCCTAAATCTAAGGTCATTGTGTAAATATATACAGGGATGGGCAAATATAACTGGGACACAGGGTTAATGCATAGCAATATCCAAAAATAATTAGAATACAATCCAAGGGGTTTTAGGGTTGCCATGGTTTCTGGTACTCTGAACCTAAGTTATATTGTCTACTGACACTGTATAAGCTCCTATGTCCCAGTTATTTTTGCCCAACCCTGTATAATACATAATAATACATAATGTAATAATAATAATGGCAGTAATAATAGAAATATATAATAGTGTTTCATGTTTATAATATTTTACAGTCCTATACCGCCTTCATCCCCGTCATCTGCAAGTGGATCATCTTCTTCGTCTGTTATTTTTGAAAGGTGCGTTTCTCTTTATTGTCTTTATTTATGATTTTCTACAATTTACAATCCACAATTTATAATTACAAAATATCATACAATGATATGATTTTGATGGATGCAATTTAATCTAAGACTCTAATGTTCTAAATTACAGGACTGGGTGATCTGGGATCAATCAATCAAGAAGTGCTCAAAGCCCAATGACAAGCTTTACAAGTGGTTCTTCGATGTCAACATTGGCAAGTGACAACTGCCTTCAATACCCAACTTTTCCTAGACCCAGGGCATCTACTCCAAAATAACTACCTGTCGCTTCGCCTTTCTATCCCGGATTCTCATCTCTAATACAAGGCTTTTAATTAAAATTTACTTTAAATAAATTTTAACTAATGTCAATCAAAATATGCTCATTACATCTGTAATTATTTTAAGCGATTGTTCCACTTCCATTAACACCCAAATGGGTGCACCACTAGATGATATTGATATTACTCAGATCAACGATTCTCCAAAGACAACGACGACTATGAACAAATGTTTGGATGTATTGACCTCTGCGTCAACCTCGGAAACTGGAATGATGAAAACTAGGAAGACTAATCATAGGGATATGCCTAAGACCAGAGTTCTATTTTAGCCGGCTTTTTTACATTTTGCCCACCCACCCGGGCAAAAGGGGCAAAAAGTCTAAATCGTAGTTCATCTACCAAAATAGATGTCGCATCGATGTCTCTTCGTTTATACGTACATAAAAACAGGCTTACTAGAATATTATTAAATCCGATTTTCAATGGCAAACAGTTAGTTTACTTGCGTGAGTATTGTTTGCAATTTTTTTGTGCTATTTTTAAAACCTTAATTTTACTTTTGCCCCTTTTGCCCATAATAGCCCCCTGACATTTTGTCCGCCCACTAGCCACTTTTACCCCCTAGCCACCTAGTCACCACCCAACGGCTAGTTGAACTCCGCCTAAGACATATACCCAATTGCAGCAAACATCGACTTCTGGATTTGATGAGCCAAATTCCTGTGGTAAATTAATTTCATTTTAATCGGAAACATTATTTAAATCCTTTAATTCTATTCTTTAAAGTAAGTGACGTTAGTTAAATGTAACAAATACAAAATGTTTGTTATAAAGTACTCACAACCAATTGTTGTTCATGCTATGCTCTTTTCATTTGTAATTATTTTAGGTAATACAATTGCAAATATTGATAATGAGGTGTGGAACCAAAATTTCGAAAGTCATTTGGTAGAATGATTGGTAGAATGCAAAAACAAAATATCGAATACCGAATACCAAAAGATAGAATGCAAAAACAAAATATCGAATACCGAATACCAAATGATAGAATGCAAAAACAAAATATCGAATACCGAATACCAAATGATAGAATGCAAAAACAAAATATCGAATTCCGAATGCTAAATGATAGAATGTGACATCCAAATGTTCGAATATCGAATTCAAAATGACAGATAGTTTTATTAGAAATAATAAATCATAGACTTATGCAGTCAGTCATAATAACACTTAGTCAGTCATGGTAACATATTCATATTAGCAATAATATCGGTCATTGTCAAGGAAAATAGAATATAATATACTGAGAAGGAATGGTGTATTATTCGATTTATTGGGGGTTCGGAACAATTGAAAATGTGTGGAAAATTTACATGACTACAGCCGATCCCTAATTACCCCCACTTGGGGATCTCTATGTAAATAAGCCTTCGCCAATGACGTCATTGGTGAGCTTTTCCCACCCACTTTTCATTTTTTAATTTCCCCATAGGGATGTGCCGCGGGTTGGGTCATTGTGGTGTAACATATCTTTGTGAGTGTAAGCAGGCATGTAATATCAGTTATGTAAGTCGCTCTTAGTCTTTTTTAACAAGTAAGATATTGCTGAGCAATATCTTTCAATTTTGTTTTATCCAACTTTTTGTCTAAATTGTACAGGTAGCCAGATAGCGCTAATTTTTTTTCCCTTTTTGCAATCTTACAAACTTAATGGTTAAAACTTCCATTTTAAGAGGATTTAAGTTATAGGTACCTTCAGGTACCTTCACAGCAACAGCAGTGGACAGACTAATCTCCTTATCCAGAAACATCTATCATTCCCAGTCCACAGCCTAGACCGTATCACTTCTACTAATTTACATTCTGTATACGAACATTCAACTTTGTGTTTGCATTCTATCTTTATGTATTCGGTATTCGATATTTTGTTTTTGCATTCTATCTTTACAACCAGACCCAAAATGTTTGTCCCCTCCGAAAATTCTCCTTTGACGGCCCATTCTCGTTTTGATCCAGCTGGAAATCAGTGGATGGTGTAAATTAACATTGGTTACCATTAAAATTATTCAGCATGTAATATTGTTATCATAGACAAATGAAAATACAATTTTTAACATGCTTTTTTAACGCTGTCTAGTCTGGAATTACGAGTGCATATAAATCGATTTTTAGGTTTTTACGCAAAGATTGACTATAAAAGTTTAATAAATTGATTTCCGAATTGATAAATTTAGCTCAATTTAAAGTCAAATAAAAGGTTTAAGGTTTCAACTTAAATTTAACATGAAATATTAAGATATACTCATATATTTAATTCAAGAAAAGATTTAATTCTAAAGATATTTTGTCAATTTGAGCGTGAAAACCGGTCTAACATCATCAAGCGTCCAGTCGAGACAACATAGAAATCTGTACACTAACGATTGACAATAACGTTTACTCACTTTCATTATCCGGTTTATCATCTGGGTAGACAATAACGGTTTGATACTGTAACATTTTTCACTTATTTTTTAGTTTATGATCATATTAAATAATCGTTTGATTGAACTTTTTTGTAACTAATTTTCAAAATAACGCATTTAAATCCATTTAAACGACATGCCTACTACTTCTATTACTGCTAAGGAAGTTGAAACAAGCAGCTATATTTTCTAAACAAATATTGGCTATGATACTATGTTTAATTTTAGTATCTTAACCCTCCGTTAAATATTAGTACCACATTTCAGGAAAACTTGATAAAGTGCCTCGAAAAATGAAAAAAATTATTGAAGTCTTAGTACGACGTCGTAGTATTTAAAGGTAATTGGCATTGTTTTGTTATATTAAAATTCTTTGATTTAGATAGGGAAACCATTTTGAAACAAGTGAGAGAAGTTCAAGAGTTTCATCACATAGACATTCCTTTGTAAGACATTAAGTCAGGGCGTACAGGACGGTCTAATGGTGTAAAAACCTGGCTGGCTGTCTGCAATCTTGGGTTCGAATCCTAAGAGCGCCTCAGGTTGTGTGTTAGTTAGTCTGGAACTGGGAAAAGCTGTCTTTGCCGTATATTCGTTATTAGCATTGATTTGCCTATCTTGGTGACAATATGACTATCTTTCCTTACCCTGTCTGCAGTGTGCAGATTGCTCTCTTGGTTAGGTGTACACTACGAGTTTACCTAGTGATATATCGGACTGAGGAGCACATGCGAAGGGATGCGGGAGGTTGCGATGACTGTCACACCTAATGTGGTCAGCTCACCTAACCTTGCCACCTAAGCGCACAAAGGTAGAGTACGGGACTGTGTAGGGCTGTACCACATAATGGTTCAGTACCCCTCACCAAAGTCTCTTCGTGTAAGTCTGTACACTCAGTAAAGTTGTCCGGGAGTCACTGCAAGTAAGCCACCCCAGGCTTGAGCGGTAGCATAGCTCTACTACTATAGTAGATGCTGTGCTCTCCCCCTAACACACAAGACATTAAGTCGGTGGGATTAAGGAGAATTATTTCCTAAAATCAAAGCCAAAAGAGATAGCAGGTAATTATTTGCAATGATTTTCACTGTCATTGACAATGACAATGCAAGAGGAGCTTAACGGGTTGATAATATGTCTTGTTAAATCATAAAATAAACCCCTTCACATTCGGTAACCACTTCAGCTTTTTGTAATTTTACGTTGTGGTAATCCATGTTTAGCAAACAATTTAATGCAGCATATTACACACATTACGATAAATTCAATAATGTTCAAAAGCAAAATGGAGATAGTAATACAGAGCACTGTTAGATAACTAAACATTGAAAAACACATTGACACACACTTACGTTCCAGTTTTTCTTAGTAATAACCGGATTAAGTAATTTCACTTACAAATATTTACTAATTAGAGGTGCTCAATATGTTTACCTTCAATTGAATTTATTTAGCGAATAAGTAATAAAATGACAATTGTCACTCAGACATCCAGAAATCTTAATATCATTGGTTTCATATAGAAATCGCCCAAGAATTTATTATTCTTTTTACTATTAGATATTTATTTAATATAAGAAACAGCTTCCTTCCAAGAAAGGCAATTGGTGCTGTTAATGCACTTACAGGCTTACTTATTTCATATTATTACATGTTATGAATCAGCGTTTAGTCAGAATACAATATAATAGTAACTTATGGTAAGATAATGTTATTATATTATGAAATTCAATGGATTAGCATATTTTACAATAATTTAGATTATCAATATTCATTTCATCATGGATTAATATAATAGAAAAAATCTGCTAATTACTAACTTAAAAAGATAAATGCGAACTGTGAGATACACATGGAATTCCATTCTGTCGGTATCAATGTCGGTACGTATGTTTGTCCGTATCTTTTTTTAATGACTGTAAGCTACTAATAATGCTTTTTAATTTCAAATTATGGATCAACAATTGGTCTACGAAATTATTATTACCTAATCTATCAATGATATTCTGTTCAATGGGCAGTATCTAGATAGATATTTACTTCATCATTTTTCTATGGTAGTATGGGCATGCAGGGCCGCAAAAATTTCGGGGGGGGGGCGACAAATAATAAGTGAAAATATGAAATACTTTTGGCTTTTGAGGCAAAAATTCCTTTTTTCCTTCGGTTTGGGCCCCTCTGGATGCGGCACTGTGGACATGGAATATTTATGCTTATACTGTGATCCAATATTTTTATAGAAATGTTATTATAGGCTAGATAATGTTATTTTTATTTATAACCATGGACAATTGTATAAATAAACTATTTTAGTATTCATCTTATAGGAAAATAATAATAAATTGTGCCGCGGTTTAAGTAAGCAAATGCTGCTGAAGGTTATCATTAACTTCCTCATGTCATCGCTATTCATTGAAAATATACAAACATAAAACATGGGCACAATTGCTTTACATCGTAGTTATAATTATAAAACTTCAGTTATATAAAAATACAACATACCAATCATCAAGTAATCGTTACAGCTAAGATACCTAAAATACTGATATTAAGTATTTATTGATCAATTTTGAAGTTAAATTTCAAAATTTTGCTACGCTTCGTGCGAGTTGTTATCCTCTTTTTATTTCCTTACTTAACAGTGTAGCAATATCCAAGAATATTAATTTAAAATACGTAACGTAATTAATTTTGCTTTATTTTCATCAAAAAACCGTAAATTTGTTAGCTAACCACATATAATAGCCCAAAATAGGGTTGCATGATATTTGATAGCATTTTTGAAAACGCGCCCGATGGGTGACGGTTGGCAAATGGCTTTTATTGGTCATAATATTTTAATTGGTTGAAGAAAATCGGGTAACCCTGATTAATTACCAAAACTGCCAATGTACATATTATAGTTCAGGTGCGCTTACATAATTATTTACAATATAGGGATTTGAATTTTGTAAAATTCAAATTAAATAGTAAAGGTCATTGCATGCCTAACTTTTTGGTAAAATGCCCACTGTGACCTTTGTAGGTCAAAATCATAACATGTCTGAAACTTGTGACCCTCCAGGGTCTTCAGTCTAAATTTTGTGACTAACTATCCCCAGATTGATTGAAAAGCTGACTTATCATTTAATTAATTAATTTTATTACTGTTGTCAAAAACCTCTGACAATTGCCGAACGACACAGTATAACATTAAATAACTGTTACAAATAAATAAATCATTAAAATTAGGCTATAAAAAGAACATTGTTTTGAATTAAATGAATATTATGATTCAGGATTTATGATTGAAGAGGTGATTATGCAATATTTTGCACGATCCTCGTAACACAGATATAACAATTTTCTTCGTAAGATCATTAGATAAGGCAAATCTTTTTTGGAAGTCCTCAAAAAATTTAGGTATTGTGCCTCTAGCCCCAATCATCAATCCAATTGTTTCAAATAACATTGTATTTGGATTTGAGATAAGGAGAACATGGGTCGTAGATTTTCTTCTTAAGGATATTGACTTCTTCAGGCTAACTATCATGGCTTTCAAACTGGATAGTAGGGTATATGATAAATCCATTTCTACCTGAAATTGCTATCATATCGATCCTTCGGTTTGAATCATCTTCAGAAACACAGTGAACCTCTTCATGCACGATATAACCCTTATCCCTTAAAGATTCAGCTATTAATCTTCTCACTTCATGATGTCTTAAATTCCGCAGCAGAGATCCATGAGGACAAAATCCCAAAATGTGAGCAAGAGTTTCTATCTCATTACAGGAATTAATCCTGCAATGGTTATTTTGGGACCGTCCTGGTATAGCCCTGGTTGCGGCGACATTTGCTGTCATTTTAATACTTGAAGTCCATTCCGAATACGATAGGTTATCTTTTTTGTAGATCCAGAAATTAGCTGAAGGACATTGGCTGAAAAGAGAAACTCCTTTACCCTTTTGGGGCAGTTTAGTCCATTTAATGAATTCGCGGCTCCTCAATTCATCACGCATATCTTTGGTAACACGCTTTTTGAACATAGATTTGCTCGTAGTTTGTATTTGTTGAGAATTTCTTGCATATCATTACTGGAAAATCCCAAATGTTGAATGCAAATATCCTTTTCATTTTTCAAATTGCGGCACGATGAGACATAAGGATTATCAACAAATTCAAGTATATTAACAATGTTGAAAGTTTGAAGAAAAGCTTCCCATCTGGCACATGTTATCATGATTTCCTTGAGTTGGAAAACACATGGAAAGCCTACCACAGCCGCGCCCCCTTAAAAATAATAAATTTTTTCGCGCTTCGCGCGAATGTGGTGTTGTAATTTGTTTGATTTTTGCAGTACTTAATTTTGGAAATTAGCACCCTTTAGATCCAATTTCTAGATACGCCCTGACTACGGGTTATGAATCATTAAGAATGTTATTATTATTATTAAGAATTATTACTAAGTATTATTAAGTACTATATTAGTATTGTTAAGCATTATTATTAAGAATGTTGTACTGGCCATGTCATTTTTAGTAACATATTGGTCAACATTTTGATTTAATGGGAATGTAATACGTTAAATTTACATTAAGTTTTTTTGATGTCGATTTTTTATAAGTACATTAATCAATCTTAAATCTTTATAATACTCCAAAGTCTATAAATATTAATATTATACAAGGCGACTCAATATACACTAATTATGTGGTCATCAATATTTCTTCAGTTGTCGTTGCTGCTGCTGTATTCGTTGCTGCTGCGGTAGTTTCTGCTGTAGTTGCTGCTGTATTCGTTGCTGCTGCGGTAGTTTCTGCTGTAGTTGCTGCTGTATTCGTTGCTGCTGCGGTAGTTTCTGCTGTAGTTGCTGCTGTAGTCGTTGCTGCTGCGGTAGTTTCTGCTGTAGTTGCTGCTGTTTTCGTTGCTGCTGCGGTAGTTTCTGCTGTAGTTACAGTTGTAGTCTTTGCTGATGATATTTCTTCTGTATTAAAAAATATTTCGAAATGTACATAAAACTCAACGCACCCAAACATATTATGAATTTTTTATCACAGGAGTTATCGAAACTATCGATACCAGTTTTTTATATAAACGACAGGGTCAATAAATCGAGGTATAGGATTAATTGGACATAACTAAGCGCCATCCAACGTTGTAGAGCGCTGATTATTGTAGCAAAATGCATATAAAAAATTCAGTTTTACTTGAATAGCAATGATATCCAATATCGAAGAAGCAAGTACAAACGTCATTCGAAGCAGGGGAATATTCTGGCACAGTGCATTCTCCTTGATAAACTGAATAATGAACAGGGAACAAAATCATAACTTTTTTCGTCTGTATGCAATAATCTAGGTCTCCATGACAATAAATATACGACATTATTTTTACTTACACCGTTCTCCTGGGTGAAAAGGCGTCAGTTCACTGAATTTGAAGCAGGGATCTCCACAGGAAGAACCTCTATGATTTTCATGGGACTCACCCCCACTATGATCTTCATGAGATCCAGTTCCACCATGACCGTGATTTTTACCTGGATGACCCCAACAAGTCGTTAAAACCACAAGGAATGAACAAATGAATACAATTGGCGATATTTTGGATGCCATCTTGAGCGACTTCTACGATGATAATTTTATTGTCAAAATACGTGCAAGTATTTAAAGCTGTGAAAAAATTTTATAGACTAAAATGACAATAATTCACGATGTGATTTTAAAATAAATTGACTTGCCTTTTATACATTTACACTCTCTGTTTATGTTCAAGCAATTACGTTTCGATGAAATAATATTATGTATCCAGTTTATAATTTGTTCGTTGTATTCATCCAAACGTATAGTTGTCTACTTTTTGGCGACATTTTACCTTCCTCTTACATCGTTTACTTTTAATGACACGTAGTTATGCAATAACAAAGATCTAGATAGAACAGAGATATTTAGTTTCACGTGACAACGAATACAAAAGCTTTAAAGTACTTGTCTTAAAGTCTTGTCAGTCCCTAATACCTGTTACAGTGTGTATTATAAATCGGTGTGGTTTAAAACACCCTGGCTTGTATCTAAACTGATGATTTTCAAATCGAATTTTTGAAAGAATTCAACATGGAAAATTTTAAAAAGGTTTATGTCGCCAAAATTAGATTTTGGCAAGGTAATATTACTATAACATCAGATTTGCTGGATTTTATGGTTTGCATAGTTAATAAATCCGTAACATAAGGTAAAAGCTCCATTTTTTGAAAATTCTACAGTTTGCATTCTATCTGACATTGATTGGGATTTAACTAATATTTACCGTTTTATATGCATTTGGGAATCAATACACACTGACATGTTTTAAAACACGTCGGTTTTAAATACACGCTAAAATCTGATAAATATAACTACAGGACAGTGAATAATATATTGTTGTTATTGATAACTATTAACTACTTCTTGTGGGTGTTTGCCATGGAAATTTATAAAGAAGATGCAAATGTACAGAGTTGATACATTGAATCCTGCTTACTTGTGTTTACATACGTGCTTAATTAAAATCTTGGTAGTAAACAATTTTAAAATTAAAAGTGGATTTCGCCAGAGTCCCCAAAGCTAATTTTCTTAAATACTATTTATTACAATTAATGCACAGACTCACACAATTAATTAAATGAAAGAATCGTCAAAAAAGACCGAAAATGCCGTCCAGAAACGAAAATGGAGAGAAGAACACAAAAAGTAGACGTTTACTGGAGCCGGCACGGCAGGCAACTAAGTGTAGAAAGAACAAGTTCACACTGAACTAGAAGAACACTTAGAATTAAAAATTAACGGCTACTTCTTTCTTCCCATCATTGGTCGAAATAAGTACCATTAACCTATTGCATTATTTGAATTTAGATACAAATAAATACTGACGAAGTTAGACATTTATAAGTACAATAGACGGCTTACGAGTGCAGAAAAAAATCTGACTACGTAACCAAAATAGAAATATGATGGATGGCTCCAACACTAGTTAACGAAACCTACTTATCTAGTGGTTTTAATTGTGCTCAGTTACGGAGTATTTTGAAGGGCCTTTTAAAGGACTTTTATTCCAAAAGTAACTATGTTATAATTTTATTGAATAATCGGAAAAGTCATATTGCTATTGATATGAACAGATTAGAGTTTTATTGAGAAGTGACCATTTAAAGCTAAACAAAATTTTTACTGAGAATTAGGTAACATTTACATAAATTCAATTTTGGTAAAGCTTAGTGTCCGCCACAATTGCTCCGACCAGTATTACAGCAGAAAAGGGGTGTACAGTTTTATTCGTGTCTTATATATTTTTGAAAAGATATTACACGTCGAAGCACCTTTGTGTATACATTCACATTTTGAGCCTTCTGGCCTAGAGATGACGCAACCCCCTGCATGATACTCGCAATCGCACGGTCTTAATTGAAAAAAATTTTAAATCTTGCATCTGGAAACGAATTTAAAAGTAATACAGTTTAGAATAAATGATAAAATCACGATGTCCGTAAGATACCTAACGGTAACTATGCCATACCTACTGTATATTCCTAGAAAAGAATGAGTCATAGTTCTTCTATTTGTACCTCAGCCACAACTAAAAGTTAACGCTTGTGGAATATTTCTAATTACATTATCTATTAACAAATTAACTTATAATTAGTGAACGATAAAGATGTATGGTGTAGTCCAGCCCCTACATAAAGGGTAATGACTACCATAATGTGAGCAATGAGCGTGCTTATAGTTATTAGTTAGTATGAATAGGTGTATTTTATGCCCACAGGTACACCAAATTCAAATATATGTCTAATCACTAATGACGAAGCAATGATATACCATAACGTGACCACGAAGCATTAAAATCACTGATAAATTATCAGTTTTCGAAATTGAGTCACAAAATGCTTGATTAAAAATAAAGTAGCATGATTCTTAGAATTTCTTGTACTTCAAATAATTGTTTTATTACATCCGTTTGACTAGTATAAATTGGGAATGACTCCACAGTGAAGAAGTATCAATTGCACCGAAAGCGGGAAAGTAAAAGACAAAATGTTGGCTAAATACTTGATTGTACTACTGGCTGTTGGCCTATGTCTTGCCGGCTGGAAGCCGTTGCTTCGTGAAGGTAAGCTCATCCATTACTTTATAAATAATTTAACCAAAAAGTATTAATATTATGAATAAATATAACTGAATAATTATCAACTATTTAGATGATGGAAGTAGAAGTCTTCGTGATGCTATCAAGGAGTTAGACGCACTTAAAGCAGCTCCAGTAGCTTCTAATGAAAGTAAAACTTTACTGCAAATAATATCCTTAAAATGAACACTTTATCACAAAGTTGAAATTTTTCTTCCCAGTTTAGTAATTAAAAAAAATGAGTTTGGACATAAAAGTTTTCTGTATAGATAATCAGAACGTTACTCGAAATTGTTGCATTTCGCTTGCAACTGAATTACTATTCTATATATAGGCATGTCATGGCTATTTTAATTTTAACTGAAAAATCAATTTTAAATTAGTAAAAATAGGGTCTTTTATTCATGCAAGGGGATCTAATATAACTTTCTAATATAGCAAATATTATTATATTTCCATTCCAGCAAATAATATTACCGATCAGGTAAAACCTACACCCAACAAAGAACCGTTACCATCACAAACTTTGGAACGTGAGTTCTTCTTCTAATTCATGATTTTAGTATTTAAATAAAACTATGACTATGTTTCAATTATGCATGTAATCTTCATAAAAATTTTCTAGGGGCAGTTTCCTTGCCTGCTGGACGTTTGCAACGTAAGTTACACTTATTAGAGAGCTGAGAACAAAAAAATCCAGCATTTTGCCTTACATTTTATAAAAATGCAAACCGTAAAAATTCAGAACATATTTTTGCTTTTTATAAACATTTTGGTTAAAGTCAACTGTATTGATAGTCAGCTTAAAATTACAACTTTTTACTGCTTTATTAGGCTCATAGCACTATTGCATTGTATTCCTTATTGTCATAGTATAATAATTGAATAACAATTTTTAGGATCAAAAACCATATAAAAGTGTCTCCTAGATGATGCATAATTGTCGACCGTACGTATATAATTGTAATATGTAAGTTGACATTTTTTATTTATATATTTAACTTTTGTCTCCTCAGCGACCCAGGGTTCCATATGGAACCTCAAAAAATCAAAATCTCTAAATCGCCCAATTCGGCTATATCCGAGGTCTTTTTGTCGTAGAGTGCCACACAAAAAAATTTTTTTCCCAAAAATTAAAATTTTGGATTCCCCTGATTCGTCTATATCCGAGGACTTTTCCTTCTAGCACTTATAGTTCCCGAGATAGCAATTTTGGGATTTACGGTCCTTGAGGAGTATGCTACAAATTGTTTGAAAGTTGTCTATATTATATCTAATTGTAACAACAAGTAGGATAAACGTCCGCCGATTGGAGTTCACAAATTCTTTTCCTCGCAAGACACAAAATAGTGTTATTGAAAATTTGAAATTTAATAATTTTAAAATACTTGTATAGGTGATTTAATTGTAAAAATTTTAACGGCTTAGCATTACTATATGCACACTTATTTCTGTAAAATGTTATGATTCAAGTTATAATAAAACCAATGCTCTGTTCAGATGAAATAGAACGATTTGATTAAGCGCAGACATGGCATATTTTTACTTTAACCAAAGAGTTGCCAAGTATCTCTACTCAACTTCAGCAGGCACACGGATATTGTCCGTTAAGGAATCATTTTCCATTTTTTCGTTTTGTGGCCGAAATAGCCTAAACGCCAAGTATTGTATATGGCGTTTAGACTATTTCGCCCACAGAAGGAAAAGTGGATGTAGGCTAAATATGTATAAAAAAGTAGTGGAAGTATAAATATGATTTGCGACATTAAATAACATTTTGAAATGCATTTTTCCCATGACCTCTGACTTTTTGACCATTTTTGAATATAATGTCTTTATTATATTCTATTACAAATACAAATATTGTAATTGAAAAAATATATGTTAACCTTGAAAGTGAGTAAAATATTAAGGCAGAAATAGCATCATATTTTCTTCATCCGGGAATTTTCACATCTCAAGTTTTACATATATTACATATTTGGTAGTAGAAGTGGTACAACCATGTGCTTCAGTTTTTAGTACATACATAATCAAAGTTATACAATATAGCAATGCAACCAAAGGAAGTTTTACAACCGTGAGCATGTAAACCACGTTAGTTGAGTAATATAAAGCCAAATAAATAAATTATATTAAGATGAACCGATATACTTGTTTCAGCAATTAAATACAGTCTGATAAAAATTCAAGCATGGTCAATGTCAAATAAAATTAAGTAAGAATTTATCATCCCTCATATCGTCTGCCTAATATTACAACGTAACAAGCCATTTCATCATGACTGCTACAAAGTAACAAACCATTTTATCATGTGTGAGACAAAGTAACAAACCATTTTATCATGACCGCGACAATGTAACAAACCGATGTACCAGGAGTTAGGTTTGTTACATTGTCGCAGCCATGATAAAATGGTTTGTTACTTTGTCTCAGCCATGATAAAATGGTTTGTTACTTTGTAGCAGTCATGATGAAATGGCTTGTTACTTTGTAATATTAGGCAGACGATATCATATTATAAATGCAAACATTTCAATCTGCAATTACCAGCATAATAATATCCTATATACAAAAAGGATTGACGGGCTTCAAAACTACTGTGACAAGCTGGCAAGTGCATCTCTATTAATATTTATGTGTGTAAATTACACCTTTATTAATACTAGGCCCCCAGTACGTAAAATATTTGCGCATCAACATTTGGTTTCATTTCGAAATATTATAATATTATTCCATTCTTGAGCCTGCGTAGTTACAGAAATTTCATCTTTTACATTCTAACACTTTCACAGAAATTTTTCATTGCCCAACTTAACTTTAGGTATATTCTATAGATATGATGATGATAATAATATGATGTATATTATAACGGAATTTTCTCAGTTTGGAAGTTCCGGATAGTGTTCCTCTAGTTTTGTTTGTTCTATCCCACCTCCTTGCGAATAATTTCCTTTCTATTAGATCTTCCCTCACAAGCCAAGTAGATCCACCAGGCTTATAATCCTTCACATAACAATCAACGGAACTAACGAAAGCTAATTATCGTTTCCTCAAAAACTGATTTTTAAAAACTAAACCATTTGTGCTACCACCACGTGTTTTAAACGTCTAAACTGTAATTCACTTTAGTATTATAGTTTCCTTTATGTGTACTTTAAATGTATACAAGTACAAAAATAATCTCTAAAAGCAAACTAACATTTATATACTTGCCATAATAATTTAATAATGGGCCATTCATTCGGCTTTTTGATGGAAAAAGATTTTGAATGCAAAACTTCTTTTCTCGGTTGTAAAACTGCAACATGTGGGTGTAAAATTTAACTAACCATGGATGTAACTAGATGTGAAAATTCCGAATAGGATACTTATTTTCTATCTCAAATATTAGTTCACACCAATAACCATAACTGAATGTCACTCTTATTATTCATCGTAACCACTTGCTTAAAATAAAAACAATGTTTCCTCATAGCGATGAATGTGCTAGCTCTCATTGCATTCATTATAAAGGTATCTCTGTAGTCTGAATCTGAACCCACATTATGTTGTCGCAGGACGTTTTATGCGAAATTTAATTGCAAAAGAAGCAGTATTCAACAAATTTCTTCATTACTTTAGTGAACGAGAAAACAATGGAGTCAAAATCAAGACATACAATTTTTTGTTTTGTGAGCATCGTTGCTTCTATTGCAGGTGAAAATATTATTCTTTTATTACTTTTTCTAAATTTTTTGTAAATAACTAAAAGCTATTTTAAACTTGACAATATTACTTTAATCTAAAATTGTTTTTCATAAGAAATGAAAGAATAACAAAGCAGAGAAAGATGCCAGCTAAGATGTAAAATAAAGTTTTGCCAGATGTTTAAAGATTTGTTTAAAGACAGATGAAGAGTTTTAATGTAAGACACCTAGATAATGGACAAATTTCATAAATGGTTCAATGTGAAGGATAATTGTTTTTTCATAGAATTAGCTACAAAGTTAATACTGGAGATGCAGTCAAAATCAAAACTAATGTAGGTAATTGGTGTTAAATTATCCATAATGTGTATGAGTCTGTAGGGACCGTAAAGCTCCTATAAAGCATTGGTTACAATATAGCTCATTATTATAAAAGAGCCGGACTCCATTCCATATAAATCGAAATTAATCACAGATCGATGTCGAATTAAATTAATTTGCAAAGTAAAACTAATTTTATGTGTTAATACATAAGACGATGGACGTCAATTTTAGTTATGTTGTCAGTTGGATACGTGTGGTGATTATTTTCAGCCCAATTTTCCAATAAAGCCGCTTTGAAAGTTGCTACAAGCATTCATTAGATGTTTTACGGTAATGACTGTAGAATAAAACCTCAAGTCAATATATACAATAATGAAATGAGGAAAGTAATACATATAAATAGTTAGATAATTAATACGCATTGAGTATGTGGCCTAGACACTTCAATCCTTTAACTGTCTACGATAAAACTTTGTGGCACACACACAAGGATTTCATTATCAATGGATAACGTCATAGTTCAAGAAGACAACTTCCTTCAAATAATGTTATAATAGTTATTTTTTACTTTTGATTTTCATGTATGGTTTATCAGGTCAAGCCACTCCCACCCAGGCTCCGGATAATTTTAAGATAATTGAAACGATTAATGCAAGTACAGTTCTTGTATCCTGGGACCTTGCCGATCCATTTTCGGTCAGGAACAGATTAGAAAGCTATAAAATTCAGACGTGGACAATTGGAGGAAACGACCGACGCGAAATTGACGTCGGGAGTGACACCTCTCTTGCAGTCGTCGATGAGCTAATTCCGAACACCAAGAACTACTTCCGCGTATGTGCACACAACAGGAGTCACGACGGTCCCTACAGTAAAGTTATAGAGATCGTAACTCCACAAGGCACGCCTGGACCTGTACAAGACTTTGAAGTTTATGCTCTTGGAACGACCTCTTTGTATTTGACATGGAACAGACCAGAAAACCCTAATGGGATTTTAACTGGGTATCGTATTTATTATCAAAAGGTAGGTTTACGACTGTTGGAAAATATTGAGTGGAGACAACGTTGATGTTGAATCATTTAGAGCTTTTCTTTGATGGTTCCTATTTATATTGGAAGAATAATTTTCAAATTAAAAGCACCCACCCGGTAGGTATCCTGGAATTTCCCAAACATATGTCGGATTAGGACATATTCACTCTAAAATTTTTAAATTCCGAACTATGTTCGACAAAATCCAAGGATGATAGAGGGTCCATGCCCTCATGCATAATTATAATTATTTACTGGTGCGATTTTTTTTCTTTTTGCATAAATTATCTTATGTAGGTTAATGGGACTGTATTAGAACCCATGAAGGAGAAACAACCGCACATTTCTAACCCAGATAAAACTACTGCAAAGCTGTCTGGGTTGATTCCAGGGGCGAATTACCGAATACGTATTCGAGCTACTACTGAAGTTGGAGAGGGTGAAGAGTATGTGACAAGTTCAAATCATATCTCTAGTGATTTTTAATCCAATTGTAATTCAAATAATTGTTTGCTGTGTATCTAGTTCTTTTGTGGAAGAGAGCACTTTCTTAACGTCATCATATTACCTGGCTGGACCCCAATTTCGTTGTTATCAAGAAAGCTCTGACAATGAAAAGATTTCAGTAAGAGTGGAATGGATTCCTGATGTGGGAAGATATAGAAATTACGCCCACTCTGGCTCACATTTTTTTGTCCAATACAAGTCGGTACCTTTTTATTGCAATTTTTAAACTTAATCGGTCAGGTATAACAATTTTATTACGATTAGGCCCATCAATCAATCCAACTATGAAAATTCTACGCCAGGAGTGCTGGACGAAACTGACACCATAATCAGAGGACTAACTCCAGGGAAAAAATACATCTTCCGCGTTGCATCTATTGATGAAACTAACAGAGCTAATTTTTCTGATATCCAGGAGATTGCGTTTAATTCATTAATTAGCGTACCTCATTCACCTTTCCTCACTGGAGTTACTTGTGGGCGTCACGATGCAAAATTAATGTGGAAAACCAAAAAGGACAATTGGCACCCGATTGTGAATTACACAATCATGTACAGTAGTAGCATCAATCCTTATAAATGGGAAACTGCAATTCTCAACCTCCGGGAAACAGAAAATAGTTACACTGTGTCCCTTTTGCCATGGGCCAATTACACTTTCCGCGTTATTGCCAAAAACGAAAAGGGTTCTTCCACTCCGTCGATTAAATCCGAAAATTGTAACATTCCCCCGGATGTTCCTTTTAAAAATCCTGATAATGTCCGTGTTCATAGATCAAGTCAGCATAAAATTGTAGTATATTGGAGCCGAATGGCAAAAATAGAACATAATGGTCCAGCATTTGGATATATAGTTCAGTGGAAGCAGGAAAATGGTTCGAATAATTGGGATTATCATGAACTGTATAGTTGGACACAAAACAATTACACTATTACTCATCAACCTACGTATTATCCTTACTTGGTAAGAGTCTGGGCTGTCAATGCGGTCGGAAAATGTAATACTACACCCAAGGAGAATAGAATTGAAGAATATCCTGGACAATATATAGCCACTAGATATTGTAGCAAAATAAAGGACATCGCTCAACAAAATAAATGTTTAGACAATCTAAAACCAATTTTAAATTCTTCCAATTCAGTAAGTACAAATTTCGGAAATGTATTTTCGTTGTTGTAATCAATGTTAAAATTGGGTTTTCTATTTCAGAATATAAACTCTGATGTTGTAGTACAAGTTTTGGAGAATTTTGAAGAAGTTATTGTTGATGATGATAATACTTGTACTAGTAATTCTGGCTATGATGTTTTACAAACTTCCCAATCGGCCTATAATGTAGCTTTTAGAGCCAGAGACAATACAACAAACTCTGACTGGGTCAAAATCACAGATGCAGTTTTAAATGTTTTTGGAAATCTCATAGTCAACCCGTGTCAATGGAAAAAAGTTCAAAAGGTTAATAAAGTAAATAGGAATCGCAGTTTCATTTCGTTCTAATTATGCTTATTATACATTACAGGATGAAAGGCCCAGTGTTTTTACTAAATTCATGGATCTGATGGATTCGGCCACTCTCAATCTCGCTGAAAAAATTTCGGACAACAAAAATGGATCTAAAATATTTTATCCTCTAGACAAAAATGATGCCATCAAATCTAACATTGTGGTATATTTGGGTACTTTGGAAACAAGGAAAGATAATTTCACAGGAAGCGACATTTATGTTGATGACGAAAATCCTAGCTTAAGTTCAATATCTGTACAAATAGACTCCAAGCAAAGAAATTCGTTGAATTTTCAATCACGATTAAAATACGCTGCGGTAATAAGACCCATTTATGTAGAAAGCATTATTAACGATGCTTTAAAAAGGTACCCCATTTTCAATAAATTTTTATTATTCATTCAATTCTATTATTATTATTCAGTTTCATAGGTAATAATATTAGTTCATCAATTTTTTCTTTAAACATTTTTCTAACTATTTTACTTGCTTCTTTTTCACAAAAACTCAATATTTCAATAAAATTTATTTCATGAACTTATCTATTTAAGACAATTTATTTTGAGTTCTGAATAAATTTGATATAGTTATAATAATAATCTTTAGCACGGAAGAAAATTGGAATTACATTTATAGCCAATCAAGAGACTTTAATGGAAAATTGGTGTCTTTGGCTTTCAAGAAATCCATTCAATTAAAAAGTAAAGTTAAAGTTACACAAAAATACAAACATTAACATCAAACATTTATATGCTCACATTTATTGAATAATGTAGACCCTAAGGTTAGAATCCAATTCGCACATACTTACAAAGAAGTCGGTGATTCCAAAATTGTGTACAGAAGAAAGTTGCATTCGGGAGAAAAAAAGGAAGCAATCGCAGGATCGTCCATGTGTGCATATTGGGATACCAACGACAAGTAACAATATCATAAAAATTGTAAAACTTCCAACCCAACAAGCCAGGTATTCAATTTGTGTTGTATCATCTTCATTTACATATGTAGCTTTTGGTCTACTTCTGGATGTCACAAAAATATGTCCAACAGCTTAACGACTATTTGTGAATGTAATCATCTTACAGCATTTTCTGTTCTCGCAGGATTTAATGAATATTCTGTAAGTTTTCATATTTTAGTTGTTATTTATTTCACTATTACTCCAAAATAAGCGTGAACCGTTTCGGTAATTGTTTTTGATTCTCATAGTCAAGTTACGTTGCATTTGCATACGTGGAAACGATTAATTTTAAATTGTAATTAAAAGTTGGTAATGTAATTACTGTTATATTAGTCAGTATTTGAATTAACATTATAAATACATTTTATTAATTAGGGAAAGGACTTTGGCCTGCAAATATTGACGTGGACATTGTGCACTTTGTCCATTGTCTGTCTTCTTCTATCGCTAACAAGTTTCGCTGTGGAAAAGCAAGGGAGAAACGCAGAAAGAAAAATTACAATTCATCTCTGCGTGGCTCTAATTGGAGGAAACATTTTGCTGATTTTCGGCGATAAGGACAACTTCTTTTTGTCTAACGTATTTATTTACTAGCATTTTAATGCATTTCATTAAGCCTATTATGATCTAATGTAGTACAATTTTGTGAATTTAATTTATCTGTATTTAAAATTTGAAAATTTATTTTTTGTTTTTTCCTAAAATTGATATTAGGATAAGTTAATATTTGGTAAATTGCATTCAAAGTCTAATTAATTGCTTTTATAGACGACTTGCACAATATTTGGGATACTAACTCACTTTTTATGGCTCTGTGCTTTCGGATGGATGGCCGTAGAAGGGATTCATTTGTACATCCAAGTCGTCAAAGTGTTTCCGCCGACTACAAATCATTTATTTAAAATTTACTGTTTCATTGGTTACGGAATTCCTTTGCTAATTGTCTCGATTACTGCCTTAATTGGATTTTTGTCGGAAACAGAAAATATTTACGCGGGTGTAATGTTGTAAGTTTATTATACATTTTAAAAGTCGAAGCACAATTCTCATGACATTTTTATTCTCAGTTGTTGGCTACAAGGACGCTATATTTGGGCGTTTATGGCTCCTGCATTATTGGTTTGCGTGGTAAATTTCGAGTACTATATTCTTGTATTTAAAAAAGCTATTAGAATAAATTTAAGTACTGTTAAAGTTGAATTATTATTTTATTTCAGGGTAACACCTTTGTTTTAATCTCTGCCATTCGTATCGCTAAAAACCGAAAAAGCACAGCAGCCAGTGTTGGTGCTGCTAACAAAAAATCCGAATCCAACAGGTAAAGGACATTAAATAATTTTTTACAATACCCCAAGTTAAATTGATGAATGCGTTAATTAACACACTTGGATAGATTTATTTCCTCACTTGGGATATAAATGAAAATGAGGACAAAATAAATGAATATGTTATCCAAATTTAGGAAACTTATCAAAGGAACAGTTTCACTGACTGTCATTCTCGGAATTTCATGGATTTTTGGCATTTTGACGTTAGTGGATGTACAAGGGCACATTTACCTGTCATACATCTTTACTATCCTCAATGCGTCTCAGGTATTCTTATCCTCTTAGGATAAATAGAAATTTTACAAATCCCTGGATGCAATTGCACTACGTCTTTTTCCTATTCATTTGGTAAAAAGACATGGAGCTGGATACTCTGAATAGTAATTCTTATAATTTATTAAATATTTGTCTGTTGAACAGGGAATGTTTATTTTTATTTTTCGCTGTTGTCTGAATAAACAACTTCGTCTTGCCATGAGAGGATTGTTGACTCAAGCAATTCCCAACTTTTCATCTAAAAGTACTGAAATAAACAACGAATCTTCAGGAGGAGGCAAAAACAAAAGCAATGTTCAAACGTCGGAAACTTAAAATGTGTTACTATTTGTTACAATTGCAATCTATTTATTCGCTTGGCAACAAGGCTTTTCACCAAATATATGGCCATATCAATATACTCTGTAATAACACATAAACCTGCATGCAAGATATTTAAGAACTCAGCTGCTTTGACGTTACTCGATTGCAGTATAGCTTTATATTAAAGTAAATATTGATTCTACAAAACTTTATGTAACAAAATAGTAATACTATTAGAGTCAGCTAAAAGAAAGCTGAAAGAAAAATTGTCCTATTATCATACCTGCGGGATTCTATGCTCTCCAGTTCGATACTAAATCGTTCTTGCCTATGTTAAACTGCTATTGAAAATTATAACATAAATATAATTTCTGTTAGCATAGTTTTGACGTTGTACCATTTAGTAAAACACGCTGACACAAAAATAGGTTTAAATACTGTAAGTTAACATTTATGTATCATTGTGGTTAATGTGGTGACTCTATTATGTCGTGGCATATCAATAGAATTTTTAAATGAATGTGCCTAACATATATAATATGCATAACGTATGCTGCGTATATACATTGTATATAATACAGTATACAGTTATCATGTTTACTAGTGAAATAATCCTACGGCATTAATAATAAAGCGTCTCTTTTTCCTTGTTGCTTCAAGTTTAAGTTTTCATTACAACAAATGTAACATTATCCTAGTCTTAACTCTGAAATAAAATTCATAAAATTGTAGGCAATGAAAGTTCTCAATTGTCGAAAATAATTTTCTAAAAGTTCGTATATTTATATACAGTGAATCTACAACTTCAATGGACGTAGTTTTGTACATCTTGATCAATTTTTGTTTTATAGGACTTGGCATTTCTACTGAAGCTGGTAAGAATATTATAAATACTTTAAAGTTCGACCAAGTTGTACTGCTTTTAGTTTTCGAAGTGGAAGAGCTTTATAAAGGTTTACATTACTGCTTCAGAACATGGAGTAGAAGTAATCCAAGCTGTTGACACTATTATTGATCATTTATTCACGAATTTGATATTATGCCATGATAAATAAATTATTTTCACTGTCTGTATACATTACAAATATAATGGTTTATGTTAAATATAGTACAAGTCTCAGAAACAGATGATGAAGACCTCGTCGGAGGATCAGGAGACGAAGAAGGATCGGCCGATTATGATTATCAAGTAGAAGTGAGCATGCATCCAGTATCGACAGAAAAGTCTACTACCACAAAAGGAGGTAAGTTTAAATGGGAGTATATAATCTTTATCTCTTTATGGCTTATGTCTTTAAGTGAATACAGTGGTACTAGTAACCGCAGTTTATATAGAAGCATTAATATACTGGCTATATTATTTATTCCATTTAGCTATTTACCGTATCAGTCTAGATATCGGTAGAACCTGGAGTCCTGCTTTGGACAGAAGCACATCATCCATTTTTAAAATGTATCAACAAGAATTAAAAGGGGAGCTGCAGAGAGTATTAGACCTTAATGTAGAAGAACTCCATGTAATTCAATTCGAGTAAGTCAACATGAAGCATTCATCAAACGTTGTATATGACCTTCCTAAAGATATTTTTCATAGTACAAAACAATTATCAAAAACCATTTTTATTTTGTGTAGAAACGTGAATGATTCTGCTTTTGTGCGATGTGTCTTTGATTTGGGTTTAGCTATGAACAATTCACGCCCGACTCAAAAGAAAGTTATGGAGAAATTTAATAGTCACCTCGACCTCGGTCAAATCGGTAATCTACGTGTTCGAAGAAATTCATTTTCGGTGAAAAACTTATCATTGGGATTGGGAGGTGAGTAACCCTGCTAAGTTAATACCTTGGTATACTTAAGCTTAACAATATAGAAATTGCAATAGTAACTCTAGAAAAGAACCTATTGAAAAATAATTTTTCTAGGTGAGTGCTCAGATACGGAAATAAAATGTCTGAATGGGAGTTGCATTTCTATTTTGAGCCGTTGTGACGGAGTCGATGATTGCGGAGCTGAAGATTCCTCCGACGAGCAGGGTTGCTTAGACGGTCACAACTCAAGTAAATCACTTCAACTTATCAGATTATATCTATATAACTTGTTTGAAATGTTGGATAATCTTATGCATATTTATTTGAATTTTATTTTGAAGACTTGATTTTCTTTGTTAAGTATATTATATCATTTTCACCATTTGAAGTGGCTGTATATTAATTCATATGGCACACACCTTAATTCCGGATGGGAAAACATTTTGACATGCAGTCTAAATTGGTATGGAGTGTTATAAGGCTGAATATGTATGGGTTTGGGACACGCTCACAAATTATTATGTAATGTGCTCCATTTAGAGACTGTAATACCTAAGCAGAATGCATAGTTAGTTATGTAGTGAAGTCATTGCTCTGGGTTTATATTTTTTCTTTTCTTTTTTTAGTTCTGAATCACAAAGATACATGGGGAAAAGGTGGTGATATTACAGAAAGGCAAGGCTATTCCAATAGGACAGAAAATAAAACTGGGTCGGCGAAAATAACCTCGACGAGCTCTAAATTGACAATAATACTGATAATAATATTTTCGTATTACTTGCTTGATTACCATTACTAAATTAATCTCATTAACATTGATCTTTTGAAATAATAACATTTAACTGCATTGCAAAAACTATACCATACCAATTCAGTCTAGCGATATTATTTAATAGCCGGCATACAAACTAGATTGTTTAACTTTTAAAATCTCATACAAAAGTAAGGTATGTGCCATACGAATTCCTATTTTTCATTGAAATTAGGTCTTCTAAGAGGGAGTAGTTATCTTATGATATTAAGATTGTTACGGTTTGTCGTTTATGCTGTGTGTCTCTTCCAGTTCCTTGTTTGGCCAACTATCATCGTTGCGGGGATGGAACATGTATCTCCGAGGCATTCATATGTGATACAACACCCGACTGTCCTGACAAGTCGGATGAAGAAAATTGCAATAAAAGTTAATTTATTCAATTTAGAAAACGAAACTTATTTGCATATAAATGACATTGTTATCATGATAATATTGCAGATCCTTGTGACAAGTGGCATTGCAGTCACAACGCAGAATGCAGGATAATCAATGGAGTAGGCAATTGTCTGTGCAAAACTGGATTCACCGGTAAGACTTATTTTAATTTTGGCCTATTTTATTATATAATCGTAGGCTGAGAAAAATTTGCCCACCTATATATGTCTGGTAGGGTAAATTTGAATTTTAGCGCGTTGTCAGCTCGCTTGACCCAATGAGACATTGTTACTAATCGAGTCGCGCATGCCGGGGCCTACTAGTTGAGTAGATAAAATTATTTGTCATTGATTATTTTCATATAGGTTCCGCTGTTGGTGCTAGTGGCTGCCTGGATATTAACGAATGTGACCATTCACCTTGTGCCAAAGGAGAGCTGTGCCAAAATAAACCTGGCAAATTTACTTGTGAAAATCGTAAATATTCCGAATCGGGGCAGTATATAGCCACTAAGCATTGCAACAAGATAAAGACTGTACCTAAACGAGAGGAATGTTTAGAGGATCTCAAAAATAATCTGTCTTCTTCTGTAAATATCAAAGTTGTCTTACTTTTATGTCTATTGCAATAAATAAGCAAAAATTGGAATTTTTATTTCAGGATTTAAACTCTGATGCTGTTGTAACCGTTTTAAATATCATTGAAGAGGCTATCGATGAAGACGATGATTCTTGTACTAGTAATACTGGTTATGATATTTTACAAACTTCCAAATTGGCTAATGATGTAACTTTTAATGCGAAAGAAAATACAACAAAATCAGATTGGGTCAAAATTACAAATGCGGTTTTAAATGTGTTTGGAGGTCTAATAGTAAAACAATGTCAATGGAAAAATCTCAAAGAGGTTAGATAATCTACTTATACAATTAAAATTACATTTTTTTCTTGGTAATGAAAATTTCGTTGTTTATATTAAAACAGGATATAAGGACAATTGTTTTCACCGAATTTTTGGAGTTATTGGATTCGGCTTCTCTCAATCTCGCAGAGAAAATTTTAAACCATAAAATTGCGACAAAAGTATTTTATCCTATGGGGAACAATAATAATACTAAATCAAACATTGTAGTACATTTAGGTACATTGGAAAAAATGGAGGATAATTTCACAGGAAGCGACATTTATGCTGACGACCAAGTTTATTCTAGTCTAAGTTCCATAGCCGTACAAATAAACCCAGAGCAAAGAAATCATTTGAATCTTCAGTCTCAGTTAAGTTACTCAGTTCTAATTCGGCCGATTTACGTGGAAAGCATTATTAACAACACAGTGAAAAGGTATTGTCACAGAAATAAGAATAAACTAGTTTTTTACGAAAATTTAGTTCAAACAGCTTGCAAAGGTAATTCTTTGTACTTCCAATTAATTTTGTCTCTTTTGATTAGAACTGACGAAAATGGGACTGACCAGTACATCCATTCGAAAGAATTTAATGGGAAATTAATATCTATAGTCTTCAATAAGTCAATTCAGTTAAAAAGTATGTTAACATTTCAAGTGACTCAAATACGGCACTAATAAACTATGTATTTAAATGTTACAGGCCCAAAAGTTAGAATTCAGTTTGCTCACACTAGTGAAGCAGTTGGTTATACAAAAAATGTATACAGAAGAAAGTTACATGACGGAGAGCAAAAAAAGGCGGTGGGGGGATCGTCCATATGCGCTTATTGGGACACTGACAACAAGTGACAATTTCTTAATAAGTTATGCAAAGTTCGGAAATTACTAATAAAACAGTCTTTAAATTTAAAAATACTCTTTTAGAATTTGGTCTACTTTAGGATGTCATAAAAATAAAAGTTTGTCCAACAGTTTAATGACTATCTGTGAATGTAATCACGCCACAGCGTTTTCCATACTTGCGAGTTTTCATGAATATTCAGTAAGCTTTTATGCATGAATTTGAAGACTAATCACACGAATCATTAAAATAATGTCTTATTTTCTTTACCACAGGGAAAAGATTTTGGCCTACAAATCTTAACATGGATACTTTGTACTTTGTCTATTGTGTGCCTATTTCTGTCACTAACAACTTTTGCTTTAGTAAAACAAACGAGAAATGCCGAAAGAAAAATTACAATTCACTTGTGCGTGGCTTTAATTGGAGGAAATATTTTCCTGATCTTTGGCGATAAAGATAATTTCCATTTGTCCAATGTAATTAATTTTTGTTAAGTCAATCTGCTTTTATATATTCATGCATGATTTGATATAAATCCCCCTTGCTTATTCAATGTCATGCAAATTATAAATAGTAATTTTCATTTTCAGGCGACTTGTACGGTCTTTGGGGTACTAACACATTTTGCATGGTTAAGTGCATTTGGATGGATGGCCGTGGAAGGGATTCATTTGTATATCCAAGTCGTCAGAGTATTTCCGCCGACTACAAATCACTTATTTAAGATTTACTGTTCTATTGGTTACGGCATCCCTTTAATAATTGTCGCTATTACTTCCGCTATTGGGTTCTCTTCAGATACAGAAAACATTTACGTGGGAGTAATGTTGTAAGTAGATTCAAAACTTCCGAAATATATAATATGTACAGTATTCCATTATATCTAATAATTTTTTCTTAGTTGTTGGTTACAGGGACAATATATTTTGGCGTTTATGGCCCCTGCATTATTAATTTGCGTGGTATATAAAATATTTCACCAATGAAAATTAAAACTAGGAAATGATTGTCATATTATAACCAATGTTTGATTCCAGAGCAATATGTTAGTCTTAATCACAGCCGTTCGCATCGCTAGAAACCGAAAAATCACTGCAGCCAGAAAAGGTGCTGCTAATATAAAGTCCGAATCCAACAGGTGATAAATAACTGCATTTTTTCATTACAATTTTAATATAGCCACAATAACTCATTTCTGTGCAATGAAATTTATACACTGTAGTACAATAAAAAATCAATTTGTAGGAAACTTATCAAAGGAACAATTTCGTTGACTGTAATTCTCGGGCTGTCATGGATATTTGGCATTTTGACATTAGTTGATGTGGATGGACACATTTTCTTTGCTTACATGTTTACTATTTTTAATGCGTCGCAGGTATTATTATTCCAAATGTCAAAAACTAATTATTTCAGGTAGAAGCTTATTTATGATTGTATTTTGTAACTAATGAACATTGCACTTTACAGGGAATTTCTATTTTTATCTTTCGCTGTTGTCTGAATAAACAACTTCGACTGGCCATTAGTGGATTGTTGACTCAAGCTATGCCTAGCTTTTCATCTAAAGACACTGAAAAGTCCGAAATGAATAATGAATCTGTAAATCGAAGCAGAAACCAAAAACATCAAACAACAGAAACATGAAATAACCTACCTAATTGTTTTGTGTTCAACATCTTGTTAACTAGGATTGGTGGGAATCTTAAAAGATTTCAAGTTTGTATATATTTATTACCTGCCACAGTCAACAGGCTACTGTAGCCATAACATATTCGTCCCAATGATTTAGCCTCAATGCAATTTTCGTTTTGGAAATGGAAATTGAAAATAAATTCTTGTTTGATGCATGAGGCTATTTCGTGCACAAAACGAAAAGTTCATATTATATAGTTTTCAAGTAAATTTTACATTCCTTTATTGTATTAATTTTCTGTAAAAATAAAATACTGAATACAACCACTTTTGAAAATTTCTAACAAGTCAATAAACTTTAAAATTGCTTGTTGCTATAGATAATGTTCTATTAGTTCTACTTCCTCTACTTGTGGACTACCGTATTAGGTTCACCACAATCGTTTACGTGTAGCAAGTTGTAATAATAAATCTGCTAATCATTACAATGCGTGGAAAAAATTATATATGCGTCAAACATAATGATGTGCTTTCCTGTTTTATCGTTTTATTAGGAAAAAGAATAATTGAATAGACGTCATTATAGGTTTTTAATTCCAATAGCTAAAATTAACTACTTTTAATTTGCGTTTATAGTACATACATATTATAATGACAGTTCGCATTTCGCATTGTATATCTAAACCCATACTATTTAAATACCACACGATATCGCATCTATATTTAGAGCAAAATAATTACTGCTAAAAAATTACTGCTCTTCTGAATAAAATTTTGTAAACTACAGACAGAACGTGTTCTTGAATCAAAGACAATATAATAGCATTTCCTTACTTTCAGACACGATCTTGAATACGACAAAATTTGTTGAACAAAATAAGTAATGGTAAGTGCAGACTAAAATTGATAAATATAACTGAGCCGGTACAAAAAATTTATGCTTCACGAATGAACGCAGTCAACATAAGCTATCCAGTTTTTGATGCCTAACTAATTGGGACTAAATGGTTAGAGTTATAAGCATGCTTAAATTAATTTGTATGTATTTAGTTTGGGTACTAGCTAGGCTGAAAGGATTCAAGATGAACACATTTATTAGTATTTATGCTTTAAAAGGTCATGATTACTCTTCATTAATGATATAAATCTTAATTCTTTCGTTTTTAATTGAATTATTTAATCTCCGAATCAAAAGTTTTATATAATAAAAACTTATAGCATAATACACTTTAGTTTATAATGTGATGATTTTTGTAATCCGAAACGCCATAGATCTTTAAGACCATAAGATTATCGCCTTTATCCTTTTCCGCGACCCCGCCCGGAAGAACCTCGGCTAGACGAAGTACCCAAACCACCAGAATTTGTCCCTGCTGGTTTTATTTTGTTAGCACTTTCAAAATGGTTGACTTTTCCTCCAAGATGACTGACCCTTAAGTGTTCACGTCTTATTGTCGGTTTACCATCGTTGACGAATGAGACTCCAATATTTTTCTTAGGTCCAGAGCCAGTTCCTGGAGTGACAAATTTGATGTTGGATTTGATCATCGGAAATGTATTTTTCGTTTTGTAGACATCAACTCCATTAGAGTCCTTTCCATCAAGAACTCCACCTTTTACTGCTGCACTGATTTTCCTCTGATCTGCAAGGATAAATGTAGATCCTGTTTTTCCTCCTAAGGCAGCTCTCCAAGGCTTTCTTTCTGCTGGATTAGCAGGATTCGGTTGGGCATTAAAAGGCTTACCCACATAATTCTGCAGAATCTGTTGCTTTCGAGAATCTGGGATTTGTTTGCTTAGCAATTGTCTTTGGACATGGCCATGGTTGATTACATGCTTAGAACGGAAATAATCCGACAGATCTGGAGTAAATACATATAAATTATGCTGTATAAATTGAAAATTTTAAATGATAAAAAATTGGATTGTTAAAAGTACCATTTTGAGCAGCAGGCTGGCTGGAGCACTGAACAATACAAAACGTTAAAATTGCTAAAAATCTAAAATACATTGTATTTTCGGTTGTTATAATTCACAGAGCTTAAGGATACAACTTTTTCTGATAATTTCCAACAAGGCAATAAACTGTAAAACTGCTTGCCACTTATATATAGGTTGGATTTAAGTTTTTCCGTATTACAATGAAAGATTAGTCATTTACCACATTCGTTTATAGAGTAGTAGCAAGTATAGGAAGTTGTGACATTAAATTCATTCACTATCAGCGTTAAAAATAAATAAAATACGTCAAACAACATGATTTGAGGTGAAATCCAGTTATCATTTCGTTCAGCATATACTATGGGTATATCAGAGATGATAGATACTAAGCATTTGGATAGGTATGTAAATACAACAGTTTGTCAATATGATATACCCATTTATCTAAGTGTAATTTGCTGTAAAAAATTGATGTTAATATTAATTTACATTTCGAAATTCCAACGGCAAAATTTTTGCAATGGCCTACCTTCATGGCATGGATTTACTTGTCCTATAAGCCATATTTACATTTACACTAGATAATAAACTACTTGGTTATATTTGAACTTGTCAAATATTTTTGGGATATGTATCAGTCAAACAATAAGTTGGTTGTATAGTTTAGCAAATATTAATAACGCAAATACCAAAGTATCTGTATAATGTAGAAAATAAAAGCTAGCTGCATCGATACTTAACCATCACCATGGCAATAATTTGTTTTGGTAATTGTTGAGAAAGAAATAAGACCGCTTAATCCCATCATATGCGTTAATGGTTAAAATATTACCAAATAAGAATGTTTTGATGGAAGACGTTTAAAATAAATGTTAAATAAATGTCAATATTTAATTCTAGTTGAATCCCAGCATACAAAGTGTGCTAGAAAATGTTGAAATCAGTAAATTTCTAGCGACTGCGCATTGGCCCGAATTTCATAGACCGTGGATTGGACTCAGTACTGATAGGATAGTCCTTGCTCATTAATTACAAAATATTACCCTTACTCATTAATTACAAAATATTACGGACATATGTACAAACATTTATTCAAGAATAGTGAAAGAATCCCATGCGCATTCCCCACTTTATGTTTATGTAGAACTAGTTGAATCCTAGCACACAAAGTGTGCTAGAATATGTTGCAAGCAGTAAATTTCTAGCGACTGCGCATTGGCCCGAATTTCATAGACCGTTGATTGGACTCAGTAGTCTAGTCTTTATTCATTAATTACAAAATATTACCCTTGCTCATTAGTTACAAAATATTACCCTTGCTCATTAGTTACAAAATATTACCCTTGCTCATTAGTTACAAAATATTACGGACATAGACATATATACAAACATTTATTCAAGAATAGTGAAAGAATCCCATGCGCATGCCCCAGTTTATGTTTATGTAGAGTAAAGATAAAGATTAAGATTAATCCCTTAATTTGAAATAAAAAAGATTGAGCTTTGCACATAGAGGTGTAGAATAGGGCCTGTGAGGACAATTAAATCTGAGAGGCTATCTGGCGTGGCTTCAGCTTAACCATGTAATTCCCTACTTATATTTTCGAATTGATTTTTGATTTATGTCAGTTGGCCGCATTTGAATGATGTTTACATCATTAGATTCGTCTTGTCCAAATTGACAATGTCTGTAAGTTAGAAGGGCCGAGGAGGTGCGGTGTTACAGTTATAGCGGTTTCAAATTCGAAATTTAACCCTAGTAGGGTACCTACTTTCGGAGCTAAGCTCCTTCTGCCTTCTAAGAAATTCCTACCTAGTCCAAAGCGTTACACGAGGGGACCACATTGTGCTTTGGTATGTTGAAAGTGGTCCGGAAGTAAAAAACCATTGACTAGTCTAGACGTCATTAGTTGATTATTAGTTACCAAGTAATAAACTGACCTGGCTTTAATTAAACAGAAATAAAAAGGATGCACGTTTATAATAATACGTCAACTATAAAGCCTTTTTCAGTCAACCACAATATTAGAGCAAGTAGAAGTTAAAGAAAAAGTTGGTCATAGAAATTAATACCGTATTAATCGATTTAGTTCAATTAGTTCCCCAGGGGAACTCCCATTTGGAGACTATTTTTTGGTCAAAAACTCTTATAGTTCCCCACATGGGGAATTATTATGATATGGGGAACTATATTTCGAATGGAAATGCGAATTCGAATTCAAACCTCACAAAAATGGTAAATTATAGTGAATACTTACCAGAGATACACAAACGACACATTGAAATAAGTTTTTATGCTCTATTTTCTCTAAAATATCTCTAATTAAGATTTATATTTGAATGTTCACTGAAGTAGTGAAACAGTCATTTAAACGACATTATTCGCTTGGTATACAGCCAACTTTCATTTAAATAGAAAAAGTACTCATTTAATTAAAATCAATTATTCAATAAGTTAGTAAGAATGATTTTTTCCCTGATTCACTGATTTGATTTGAATAATAATATCTTTATTTTAGGATTTTAGGGTGGGAAACTATTTCGATATGGGGAACTAAACATTTGGAAAGCCATATTTTCCCAAATTTATTCGTTTAGTTTCCCAACTGGGGAATTATTGCGATATGGGGAACTAAATCGATTAATACGGTACATTGATCTTGAAGTATTCATAACTTCATAAGACAATAGGGAAAGACTTATTTGTTAGTCATATAGAGCTTTACACAGACTTTGGTGCCTATTTGGCTGTACAATTTATGTTTGGTTGTCAAAACAGGAAAAATATTGGTAGAATAAACATACTGGTAACTTTGCATATTCTTCCTGTTATATAAATTCGAAGAAAATTAATATCAATTGATGTTTCTTACTATTCATTTCTATACCACACCCCAATGTTTACCCAAAGAAATCTCAATATGACACATTATTTTTATATGTGAGTACTTCGTAGTTATTAATTCATATCTTTCTCAAATGTCAAAGTCTAATCTCAAATGACCATGTTTATGTATACTATACTGGAGCTAGAACATAATTTTTACATATTAAGACGATTTTTGGTGATTCAATTGAATTGATAAGCGAAAGGGGATATTTCGTAATGACTCTATAATGATTTAAAGGTAATTTTAAGGAATGAGACTTTAATTTAATCCTACCGTAATTTACGGATTTCGCATACACGTATGTTTTAGTTTAGCACTTGCAGACCCTGATCAGGTGTGTCGATAAACAGCATGAACCATTTATTATACAATTTATGATCTGTAGTATTTTAAATAAATCGTGTGATACAATGAATACTTTATATGGTAGATTTTGCTTTTTAGAATAATGAAATATCTACGTATTATTTATCTAACTGTATTCTTATTTACATATTACTATCTAAATATTTTCCATAAAAGGTTTTATTATTAAATTGTATATATGCATAAAAGTAATTTAAAATTCATTATTTGATATTACGTAAATCTTATCAATCTTTGATCTTCACAAAAGTACTATTCACGACCAATGGATTATGGATACATTTATTTTGAACGGATTGGCTAATAAGGTTTATTAGCGTCGCATTGAGTGCTTGAAATTTGTCGAAAGTTATTTGGATTCCATTAACCACTAAGGGTTTTACACACCTAGCCTAGTACGTCCACGACACAACGCAACGCAACGCTTAAGGACTACTTCCCTCTTAACCCTTTGAACACAGCTTCGCAACGGGCCGTTCACATAGTTGGTCAATCTATGAACGAAGCCGCTGCAACGCAAGGTTGGCGTATTTAGGATGTAATGCGGGATTAACCAGGAATGAGAATTTGGTGGTTTGGGGCAAGGAGATATGAGATAATATGAGCTGATGATTGTTACTTATGAATGAACCCTCAACTTTCTCGGCAATGCATTATGAGTAGGGAAATCTCCCTGCGATGAGATAAGCGTTTTGGATAAGCGTACAGAAGCGTGTAGTAGCTTATTCGAAAGACCGCAAAAAGTACTAGGGCACTTGACAGCCCTTTTTTCCGATTTAAAATTAGAAATAGGAAAAAAGACACCATATTTCGCAGCTCAATGTAAATTCGTACTCAATTTTTTTATTTTCAAAAAAAGATTAAAAATACTTAAAATTTTTTTTTCAAAATTCCGGCCTTCAGGTGCCCTAGGCAAAAACTGGAACTTTCAGAATATAACTGCTTCAAAGCTATAAGTTGACCCTGTGACCTGTTCTCATCGCAGGCAAAAGGGGGAAGCCACCCTTAATATTGCATCTGTTGTTAGCAGTCAGCAGCAGAGTCAGCTCAGCACACGTAAAAAAGTATCAGAATCGCTTTAATCATATTTAATCATGGCTAAACTTCTGGGGAAATATTAGCCTTTCCAGCTGATAAATTTTAGCTTCACAGCTGCGTAGAATGGAGGATACAAAATATTTGAGCCAAAGTGGGATTTAAGCGTTTTAATCTACAATGAAATGAGTGGTCCTAAAATAACATAAAATCAGATATCTAGCTATCTTTGTCGTGTTAGTGTAGTTATTAGCCCATCCCCATTCAGTTATATAGTGCTTTTATTCGTCCTAAAAATCATATTAAACAATAAAACTTGGATATAAATATATCCTGTACTACAGTTGGTATTGCAAGTGGTAAAAGCGAATTGACGTTTGTAGGGTTACTAGGCGGTCACAGGACCACCCAGGTGCTGTAGTACATGGGGCTAGTGCATCTACAAACAATTGTAAGAATTATGGTTTCTAGTAGGCCAATTACACCGGCATTCAATTGGGTCCATCACTAATATAATGTACCGGTCACAGGACCCAAGCGAGCTTATAGAACCGTACCGTCTGTCCTTACGTCCGTCCTTCTGTCCCCACGATAACTATCGAATGCAAAGACAGATATTGACCAAACTCGGCAAAAACGATGCCTATATGGACCACTGACGATCCCTATTGATTTTGGGGCAAATCGGTCCATTGGTTGCTGAGATACCTTTGTTTCATTTTGACAGTCAAAGTAGAAAATGGGTAATAAAAAGTTCAATTGTGTTTTCTCTAAATTGTTTGCGGTAAGTTTTTCACTCCGCTCCTACGAAATTTAACATTTATTTTGATAGTCAAATATAACTTATGGACGTGACTGTTTGGATTGAGACATTTTTTTTGGGACGGCTTGCATTTAGACGTTGTGAGGAGACTCCTCACCACCCACTACCACCCTCATTAACATCACACTCTAATATTCTAATTAACCTCCCAACTCCAGCTTCACCCACGGAGACTACATATACTCGGAGAGACGGAGACTCTCTCGCCAGTTGGTCGTGAACCCTCGTCAGTCACAGTTGGTCGTGAACCCTCGTCAGTCACACTGGTCGGGAACCCTCGTTGTCGTCAGTCAGTCAGTGTCGGGTTTTAGGGAACTTAGAGTAAATCGAATCGTGTCACCTTTTCTTTGTAATAAACTTCTACTATTGTCTGTGTCCAAATCTTGTCGTTCTCTACTTTGTGCAGTCATTTCACTCATCCCGATCATAAATTCTAGCAATTTTAGGTGCATTGAGCCAAACCAGAGTCAGGAATACAGGGAAACGGGCATCTTTCAGTCTAACCCGGATTTCCCTCCTGATAACGTTTTGGGTTGACTCTGACTTGGGACAGTTTGGATGGACACAGTTTCGATTCACACGGTTGGGTTGAGACAATTTCGATTCCCACCGTTTGGGCTGAGACAGTTTCGATCGCCACGGCTTGGGTTGAGACAGTTTCGAAAGACACGGTTTTTGAGACGGTTTGGGCCGATATTTAGGTTGACACAGTTTGGGTTGAAGCAGTTGGGATTGACAAGGGGTGGGTCTAACGAAAGTATACTGACCAGTGTTGGGAAATTGACCACTTTTTTGCATTTTGACCTGGCCAGGTGGTCAAAACGTTTCGGCTAAAACGGTCAAAATATGTGAGAGTGAAATAAAGAACAGCCCAATCTTAGTCACGTGCACCCCGCTAACATCACTCCTTTTAGTGCATCCAGTTCAGGCGCCAAAAGCTAACAAAGAAACTTAGATGTTACCGTGATGTTAGTGACTAAGATTGGTCTGTTCTTTATTTTACTCTCACATTTCAGTATACAGTTACTTAGGCTAGCAAAGCATATTAAAAACTAGTAAAGTTACCCGTCCTACGGACGGGATAGTAACAGAACGCTTGCATTGCTTAAAAAAGTTAAAAATTTCAAGCGTTAAATTTATCCTGATCAATGTGGTGTGATGTGTTGAGTTGAATATGGAGTAAGTGTGGAATAGAATTTGGAGTAAGTGTGGAGTAGAATTTGGAGTAAGTGTGGAGTTGAATTTGGAGTAAGTGTGGAATAGAATTTGGAGTAAGTGTGGAGTAGAATTTGGAGTAAGTGTGGAGTTGAATTTGGAGTAAGTGTGGAGTAGAATTTCGGAGTAATTGAGATTACAATATGGAGTAAGTGTGGAATAGAATAATATGGCGTAAGTTTGGAGTAGAATATGTAAGTGGAGAGTATTTTTGGATTAAAATATGTAATTGGGGAGTATATGTGGAGTAAAATATTTTATTGGGGAGTATATGTGGGGCAAATTACGTAATTGGGGAGTATATGTGGAGTAAAATACGTAATTCGGGAGTATATTTGGAGTAAATTGCGTAAGTGTGGAGTAGAATATGCAGTAAATGTGAAGTAGAATATGGAGTAAGTGTGGAGCAGAATTTGGAGTAAGTGTGGAGTAGAATTTGGATTAAGTGTGGAGTAGGATTTGGAGTAAGTGTGGAGTAGAATGTGTAAGTGGGGAGTAAGTGTGGAATAGATTATGGAGTAAGTGTGGAATAGTATATGGAGTAAGTGTGGAATAGAATATGAAGTAAGTGTGGAATAGAATATGAAGTAAGTGTGGAATAGAATATGAAGTAAGTGTGGAATAGAATATGAAGTAAGTGTGGAATAGAATATGAAGTAAGTGTGGAATAGAATATGAAGTAAGTGTGGAATAGAATATGAAGTAAGTGTGGAGTAGAATATGGAGTAAGTGTGAAATAGAATACGGAGTAAGTGTGGAGTACAATATGGAGTAAGAGTGGAGTACAATATGAAGTAAGTGTGGAGTACAATATGGAGTAAGTGTTTAGTACAATATTTTAGTACAATTCCCCCTGAAATTATATGTCAAACTTCTACTTAGAATAACCCCGTCAAAATTCTATGTACCGTTAAATTACCCGTCAAATTTAAATCTACACTTGATGGGAGTTGATACTTATGTAGTCGGAACTCGGTGCACGTATAGTTCGGAGTCGTCTCCCAACTATATGAAATAAACTGTTTTATATTATCTCCCATTTGTAATTATCTAGTTTGATTTCTTCTTTCTACTGTAGTAAACTAATTTATTTCCTTCTATTACAGCTTATCTATTTAATGACATTTTTCATTTTACTTTGCATAACTTGCATGGCAAATTGAAATTTCTTCAGTCAGAATCGTACCTGATTGACAGTGTCATAATCATTTAAATGTTCTTATTTAATTTAATTAATTTTTACCTTATATGATTTGTTTTTGCAAATTAAAATACCATTTTGGCATAACTCGATTAATTATGTTCTACGAAATTAAATTTATTTGTTACATGCAATGGAGTATGATATAGTTTAAAAAATAAAACTGATTTCCGCACCACACCGCCATGTCCAATACAAATCATGTGGTCGGAGTCGGCTGTCCCATTGGGGAGGGTCCAGTCTTGTGTTAGTGGGAGTCGGGTTTTATGTTGGGTTCCATGTAGTCGGCTTTCCTGTTGGTGGGTGTTACGGTTCCGTGTGGTCGGCTGTCGTGTTGGTGGGTTTCGGGTCGCATGTAGTCAGCTCTCGTGTTGGTGAGTTTTGAGTTCCATGTGGTCGGATATTGTGTTGTTAATTGTGTGTCGTGTCTTGTGTTAGAGGGAGTCTGGTCTCGTGATAGTTAATAGTTGGATCTTCCGTTATTGGGAGTCAGGTCTTGTGTTAGAGGGAGTCTGGTCTCCTGATAGTCAATAGTTGGATCTTCTGTTATTGGGAGTCAGGTCTTGTGTTATTAGAAGTCAGGTTTTCTGTTGGGTCCCATGAAGTCGGCTATCGTGTTGGTGGGTGTTGGGTTCTGTATGGTCGGCTGTCGTGTTCATGGGTGTAGAGTCACTTGTAAGCGGCTGACTTATTGGTGGGTGTCGTGTCCCATGTAGTCGGCTGTCGTGATAGTGGGTGTCGGGTCACATGTAATTGGCTGTCGTGTTGGTGAATGTCGGGTCCCATGTAGTCGGCTGTCGTGTTGGTGAATGTCGGGTCCCATGTAGTCGGCTGTCTTGTTGGTATGTTTTGGGTTCCGTATGGTCGGCTATCGTGTTGGTGGGTTTTTGGTTCCGTGTGGATGTTGATGGGTCTCGGGCCTCACCTGGTTGACTATCGCATTAATGGGAGTCTGCCGCATGTGGTCGGCTGTCGTGTTGATGGGTGTCGGCCGTATGTGGTCGGCTGTCGTGTTGATGGGTGTCGGCCGTATGTGGTCGGCTGTCGTGTTGATGGGTGTCGGCCGTATGTGGTCGGCTGTCGTGTTGATGGGTGTCAGCCGGTCAGCCGTATGTGGTCGGCTGTCGTGCTGCTGGGAGTATAGTGTTGGAGTGAGAAGGAGGCTGGAAGGTTTCTGTTTTCACTCTCCCCTCAAGAGCGAAAATAAAGACCTCCCAGTCCCCCTTTCACATCACCACTCACACTAATACAACATAGCAACAGCCGCACATACACTACACATATCGTACTCTCTCTCTCCTACTCCTCCTGCTTGCTTTTGTACTGTATCACTGCAGTGCAGGCATGGGCTCAGTCGCATTACGCTTAATAAGAGGTTTTGGGTTTGGAGCGGATCGCGCCATTTTTATTAGTAGAGGAGTACCAAGGTGCTCATCACCATCAACTACCCTGACTGCCCACCACAATACACCAGGATAGTTGTTGGTGGTGAGCACCTTGGTACTCCTCCACTAATAAAAATGGCGCGATCCGCTCCAAACCCAAAACCTCTTATTAAGCGTAATGCGACTGAGCCCATGCCTGCTGCAGTGATAGACTGACTGCCTGTACTCTACTCTTCTTGTGCTGTGCATAGCAGACACCGCAGACACCGACGACGACGACGGATCGCCTGTTATCTATATGATATTTAGAGAATGAAATATTACATAAAACCAATGAAATACTAATCTACTAACTACAAAATGACACACTAATTATTTTTAACTGCAATCTTTAGAAAGCTAATTTGTTGTTTACTGTTGCAATAAAAGCTACCTTGGAGTCTCAATGTACCCCAAAAGGGTATTTTGTCCATTTTGACCGCTTTTTGGGTATGTTTTGACCAGGCCGTTTTGACCATTTTGACCGAAAATGGTCAACACGGTTTTAACCACGACCCAACCCTAATACTGATGTGCCCATTATTGCCAAATACCGATTTTAGGATTTAATAAGAGTACAGTACACGGTGCATACCAAATTACGGTGCATAATAATATTATAATCCATAAATATTATTATATAATTGTTACTCTCTCAATCTTTCTGTATTAGGCATAATTTCGAATAAGTACTACAAATCTGATTTATTTTTAACTAAGACATTTAGTCAATATCGGTGATAACTTTCATGGCGACATTACTATGTGCATTGTTGTGGACAAACTGGATTTCGTGATAGATAACACATTTAAAACAAACCAAATAATGGTCTCTGCATCGGTCTGCAGAAATTTTCATTTCACTGTCATTTATCAAGAAAAAATCCTTGAAATAAGGTATTAATTCTACGTGTGCTTTGCACAGACATGCTTTAATTTTAAGATGTGTAGTACATATTTGTTTAAACACACTGTAAATTATGATGACTGTTGTAAATTATTTGCCCAAAATACAAATATTAAGCTTGAAAATATTCAGAACACAAAACACAGTAGGGATTTCTTCAAAGTAAAAGTTTCAAAATATATTTTCCCATATGCCAAATGCGAAATACATTTCTTGGTTGATTTGGCCCAATCAAATGATACACATGAACCCACACTCATTGTGGTAATTTGAGACTTTATGAAATGTGAATTTAGGTTAGTCTCATGGAATAATTAATTGAATTTTGCCTCTAAATATATGAACCTATCGGGAGCGAGTCCTTTACGACCGCGTCTCTTTTTTCTGTATTGTTTGTTCTGGAATCTTTCGTAAGGTAGAAGAGAAGTAACCGTTACGATTTTTAGATTAACGTTGGATTGTAGCTCGGCGAGTAAAGTAACAACAGAAGAGAGCTGCGGCTAGTTGTTTTCGAAGTTTATTTGGCCAATTGAATAAAGTTGTGGACACATTTTTCTTAAGTGAAATATTTTGTGTTGTTACTTGGCATTAACTAGATCCCATTTTAGTTATTTTATAATGCCCTTTTGACCTGGAGGGAACATTTCTGGCGACCGTGACAGGACTAGTTAACTGTCAAGTTCGTTGTGCCTAGAGAGTGGAAGTTTTGTACGGAATCCGACGAAGATAGTTCGTTGCACTTACCACTATTTAAATCGTGAATTTTAAGTGAAGAAAATGTTGGCCCTACGTACACGACGTACACCGATAAGGACCGCCTTTACCCGAGCTGCCAACGCGCTGGAAGCGGAACTCACCGCCGAGGCACCGGTAAAAATTAATGTCAATACCTTGTGGCTGAATCTGGAGAACCGGGCTGATGCTCTCAAAGAATTAGATGGCCAGATTTTGGACGCCATGGTGGCAGTGCCAGCCACCACCGAAGAGGAATATGAGCAAGAATACGCGGGTCAAATCGTATACACAGATAAGATCAATGCCATTAAAGCTATCATGGATGAAAAGATGTCTACACCAACTGAAATCCCATCTGAATATGGAAGTGCCACTGGTGGGGAAAAGTCTCGTAAGTTCAAGCTCCCTGAGATAGAATTTAAGAAATACGGGGGTGAAATCAAGGAATGGCTGCCGTTCTGGAGTCAGTTTCGCAAAATTCATGATGACGAGACCATCGTAGCATCCGACAAGTTCCAGTATCTTCGCCAGTCGACTATCGAAGGATCAAAGGCAAGAGAAGTCATTGATAGCTTTCCACTGACTGCCGAAAACTATAAGAAGGCTCTGGATCATTTGAAAATGAGATTTGGAAATGACGACCTACTAGTGGAAGTTTACGTAAGGGAATTGTTAAAATTAGTACTGTCTAAAGCCCTTAATCCAAAGCAAAATATTTCGTTGTCGTCCCTGTACGATCAACTAGAAACACAGCTGAGAGCCCTTGAATCTTTGGGTCTCACAAGTGACAAATTCGCCGCCCTGCTGTATCCGTTGGTGTCTTCAAGTATCCCCGAAGAGGTATTAAGAGTTTGGGAGCGCAACAGAGCAGCAACAGTTCAAGTAGATGCAGATGGCAATGCAATTCCGGTTAATCGTTTAGCCAACCTCATGAGTTTCTTGCAAGCAGAAGTCACCAATGAAGAAAGGATATCTTTAGCTCGTTCTGGATTCAATTTATTACCCGAAAAGCAGAAGAATCAGACAGCAAAAGAAAAGTTTAGTGAAAATATTCCGACTGCTGCTGGATTGTTTGGCGGGAACTCAGAAAGTAGTGAAAAGAAATTGTGTATCTTTTGTGATCGCAGTCACAAAAGCGAGGCTTGTCTGACAGCACGGAACTGCGCACTGGAGAAGAAAACTGAAGCTATCAAGAGTAAGAAAGCATGCTTCATTTGTTTAAATAAAGGTCACTTCTCTGGGAAATGTTTATCTAAGAAGCATATTAAGTGTCAGTTGTGTCAGAAGACTCATCTCATCATCATGTGTCCCGAGCACCCTCAACACAGTAAAGTAAGCTCTACTAACAGCGACCGTCGAGAGGAGACCAAGGCGGAAGTGCAGGAGACTAAGCAACTCTCCAATCAAACCTGTACAGCCGAAGTCGCACTAATGACCCTGTTAGTTCGTGTGAAAAATGGAGAGAAAAATCAAGTTGTACGTGCCGTTTTGGATACCGGATCTCAGAAGACGTATATCTTGGAAAAGACTGCCGCTGCTTTAGGACTGAAGACCTTAGAAGAAGTACAACTCAGTCACAATCTATTCGGCGGAGGTGCTACCGAAGCACAAACACATAATTGTTACAGAGTCTACGTTTCTAATATGGAGAGGACGTATGACTGTCAATTTCTGACTCTGGGAGAAACCCAAATTTGTGCACCTGTTTCGAAGATTGCTAAAGGACCATGGATAGACGATTTAAAGCAAAGGGGAATTCGTCTTACTGATGTCGGAACAGGAGAAAGTGAAATCGAGATGCTCATCGGAGCAGACATCGTTGGAAAACTGTTCACGGGAGAGAATTATACTTTGGATTGTGGACTCACCGCATTGAACACTCACCTGGGTTGGACTTTATCTGGAAAAATCCCTCAAAACCCACAAAGAAAAGCAGACCTCACTATGACCAATATCACCGGAAGTGCTTGCAAGGATATGTGGTTGAAAGGAACTGTAAGAAAGCCTGTAGCAAAAACTCACTCCATGTTTGTTCGAGAAGCTGAAGTTTCAGATTTATGGAGACTCGACTTACTGGGAATTACGGACGCTGCAGAAACCCGTGAAAAGGAGAAGTGTCAGGAAGCTGCTATGCAACACTTCAAAGAATCTTGTATCAAGAATGAGGAGGGACGATTTGAAATCGCACTGCCATTCGTCAGTGGACATCCCCCCTTAGGAGAAAATAAGTCGCTGGCTCAAAGAAGATTGATCAGTGAGACGAAGAAGTTCTCTACAACTTCGCTTCAGATTTACCAGAAAGTTTTCGATGACTGGGAGAAGGAGGTAATTATTGAAGTAGTCCCTGATCATCAATTGGAAGTCAGATCACACTACCTACCTCATCGTCCTGTTTATAAGGAAAGCAAGACAACACCAGTCAGACCTTGTTTTGATGCATCAGCCAAAGAGAAGGGATCACCATCCTTAAACGACTGCCTGGAAAAGGGACCTAATATTTTAGTAGTGATCGTGGCAGTGTTATTGCGATTCAGAATGAAGAGGATTGGAGTCATGGCTGATATTCGGAAAGCTTTCTTGCAGATTTCTATCAGACCGGAAGATAGAGATTACATTCGATTCCTTTGGTGGGAGCAACACGGAGCTGAAACTAAGATGAAGACATACCGACACCGACGTGTGGTATTTGGGCTTACCTGTAGTCCATTTTTGTTAGCTGCCGTTATTAATCGTGTATTGGATGAAGCTCCACCGGAGAAAAGTGAAACGGCTCAGAAGCTTCGAGAGGCCTATTATGTAGATAATTGCCTTCTGAGTCTCGATGATTTTGCCGCTGTGCAGAAATTTAAAGAAGAGTCCATAGCTATTATGGAAACTGCCAAAATGGATCTTTGCGGTTGGGAATGGAATGGATATCTGGAGGACGAAAATACTGAGGAAAATGCCACGGTGGGAGTACTAGGACTATTGTGGGACAAACAGAAAGATGAGCTGTCATGTGTTATCAACAAAGGATGTAAGTTGAAGGATGGCCCGATCACTCAACGGAGAATTCTGTCTGCTGTCCATCAAATATTCGACCCCACCGGATTCACCGCTCCCTTGATGATATTTCCAAAGATGCTACTCCAAGAATGTTGGCAACTGAAGCAAGGATGGGACATGGAGTTACCTGACTGTGTTGCTGTAAAGTTTAAGAAATGGTTGGATCAACTCTCCGAAGTAAAGGAAATTAGTGTACCACGTTGGATGGGATGTACTCCTGATAATTTCCACACACTCAGCTTACATGTTTTTACGGATGCCAGTAAGTTGGCTTACGCTGCCTGTGTTTTCCTCCGCGTGGAAGCAGAAGATTCAGTCCTTGTCACGCTTGTTCAAGCTAGAAGCCGTGTCGCCCCCCTTGCCAAACTTTCTTCTCAAAGATTAGAATTGACAGGATGTTTAGCTGGAGCCCGTTTAGCAGATACAGTGAAGAAGGAATTGAGGCTGGAGAATGTGCCGTGTACTTACTGGACAGACTCAGCAAATTCATTGTATTGGATTCAGCATGATGAAGCTTATGGAACTTTTGTGTGGAATCGTTCCCGAGAAATTCGTCGTCTTTCTCCCCCCGAAACCTGGAGACATGTGCCTGGGAAGTTAAATCCTGCCGATTTACCGTCGCGAGGTTGCACTGCTCAACAGTTAGTCGCGTCGAAGTGGTGGGAGGGACCCGAATGGCTAAAAAAGCCGGAAGACGAATGGCCCTGCTCCTTCGCCGTCCCGGATGAAAGTGTTTTGATGTCAGAGAGGAAGAAGAGGGTTCTGTCTAGCCTTACCTGGATAAGGAAAAAGAGAGACACCAGTTGGTTGACCAATTGTTGCGATAGCTATTTAAAAATGTGGAAGATGGTAGCCTGGTTGTCAAGATATATAAATAATTCGAAAAAGGCTAAAGACGAACGTACTTTCGGATCCCTGACCGTTGATGAACTCAATGCCGCTGAGAAGAGAATCATTCTATTGATTCAAGAGGAAGCCTTTTCTAGGAATGACTCAGATTTCGAATCACTGCAAGTTTTTAAGGATAAAGACGGAATCGTTCGAGTCAAAACCAAAGTATTTATGAGGAATGATGCTGAAGAATTTCGAACCCCTGCTGTTCTACCAAGTAAGCATCCAATTACAAGAAGCCTGGTGTTGTATTTTCATCAGAAGTCGCTACATGCTGGAATTCAAGTTGTTATGGCCAATCTTCGCGAGAGATTTTGGATTCCACAGTCCCGAAAGTTAGTGTCAAATGTGATCGGGAGTTGTGTGAAATGTAGAAGGTTCACTGCAAAACCGTTTGGAGAAGTGCCCGCCCCCTTGCCTGCTGATCGTGTAAGAGATGCAAAGGTGTTTGAAAAAACGGGAGTGGATTTAGCTGGACCTTTATATATCCGAGGACGAGTCAAAGCCTGGATAGTGATTTTTACCTGCGCAGTATACCGAACAGTTCACTTAGAGATGGTAACTGCATTGTCGACTGAAGTATTTATTAGAGCTCTGAGGAGATTTATCGCCCGAAGAGGACGTCCGTCCGTAATCTACAGTGATAACGGAACGAACTTTGTGGGAACTGAAAACTCGCTCGGGAAGCTCAACTGGAAAGAAATTAAGGTCAAATCTGCCCTGGAAAGGATTGTATGGAAGTTCAATCCGCCTACTGCCTCGTGGTGGGGTGGTTGGTTTGAACGTTTGATTGGAATAGTCAAACAATTATTGAGACGTGTTTTGGGAAATGCCTGTTTGGATGCCGATGAGTTGTTGACCCTTTTGTGTGATTGTGAAGCCGTGGTCAACTCTCGCCCCATCACACACCTATCAGAAGACCCTGAAGAATTGCAACCACTGACCCCAGCTGCATTTTTGCAAGATATTTTGGAGCCTGGAGTAGCTGATTTGGATCAAGTGGACAGAGGAGCGTTGTGCAAGGGAATCCGCCACCTGCAGATATTAAGGGAGGATTTGCGTGAACGTTTTCGTCGGGAATATCTTGGCATGCTAAGAGAACGGAAAGGAGCCAAGCCCACCCGTCCTATTAAAGTTGGAGAGATTGTGTTTGTTGGAAGTGACGATGTCAAGAAAGCTAATTGGATCCTAGGGAAAGTTGTTGCCGTATTTCCAGGAAAGGATGAGAAAATACGCGTTGCCCGGATCAAGACTGCCACTGGAGAAGTGAATCGTCCTATTCAACGTCTTTACCCGCTGGAGGTTAATGAAGACAAGTTATGTTTACCGATTGGAATCACTCGTGCTGGAAGATATGTCAAGCCGGTTGAGAGATTGGGAGTGAAATAATTTTAGTTAATAAGAGTTGTAGTTCTTAAGTTACTCATTTCATTTCTTTGTTTATTGATGTTGATTACCTCATTTTTTAAATTCGTTAATCAAGGTGGGAGGATGTGGTAATTTGAGACTTTATGAAATGTGAATTTAGGTTAGTCTCATGGAATAATTAATTGAATTTTGCCTCTAAATATATGAACCTATCGGGAGCGAGTCCTTTACGACCGCGTCTCTTTTTTATGTATTGTTTGTTCTGGAATCTTTCGTAAGGTAGAAGAGAAGTAACCGTTACGATTTTTAGATTAACGTTGGATTGTAGCTCGGCGAGTAAAGTAACAACAGAAGAGAGCTGCGGCTAGTTGTTTTCGATCACTTGTCAATTTTGTAAGTTTATTTGGCCAATTGAATAAAGTTGTGGACACATTTTTCTTAAGTGAAATATTTTGTGTTGTTACTTGGCATTAACTAGATCCCATTTTAGTTATTTTATAATGCCCTTTTGACCTGGAGGGAACACTCATGAACCCACAATGAAAAAAAAATTAAAAAGGTACCCTTCATCATGGAAATATTATAAAATTTAATCCAATATTTATTTGAACCAATTCAAGTAGTTATATCTATATTGAATTATTGAAGAATAAACATGTAAACATGTAACATGTCGCTTAAATACAAATTAAAGATATAGACATCTGAATATAAATTGAAACATATCTAACTGGAGTGCATTGAAATAATTGGTAAGCATCACGGAAAAAATAAATGTAAAAATGAATAGGAAAGTGTGAAAATATATTTAAATAAATTTGATTTAAAATATTTAACACAAATTGTTCTTTTTGCTGGAAGTTAGTCTTGAATTATGATATTGCCATCCTTGCCGTATTATCAGTGCAATACGCTTCCGTTTACTTAAAAGTAGTAGTCGTCTTCATACATTTCTCGCATATTTTGCAAGCGTCTTGCTTTCGACGGTTTTGGTCGAGGAGGAGCAGGACGAGGAATAAATTGAAATGGCTTATAATTCCAAGAACCCGAATTTAATTGCCGCCGAAATCTTCCAGCTTCACCTACGAAATTTTTGACTTCGTTTAAATGTTGTTTCCCCGACGGAAGAAGATTTTGAGTAAATGTTGTACTGTACGGCACTAAAACCACAAACAACACTACCAAAACCACAATGTTGTTGTAGTGGAGGATTTTATAGATGCTTGAATTTTGTGCTCCGTTCAATTAGTTTTCCTATATAGTCAAGTGATAGATTGATAAAAAGTAAAAGAAGTTTCCCTTTTATACGATAAATTTTATTTCTTTTGCCCTATTTTCTAAATTCCATTATTTGTGCTGTTTTCTTTTGTCCAGTTTTATTTGCATGTTTTGCAATTGGTGCAAAGAATTTATTACACAAAATTGTATTATGTACTTGTAGCGAAAGTACTTAATAATTGGCATAAGAGAGAGAGAGAGAGTAGAAATTGCATTGCACTTTGGAATTAACCTTCAGTTTATCGCTGTCCAAGAATTTCCATTCATGTATAATTGGTTTATTGTTTTGTCTTTTTTTAGCATCGGAATTGATGAAATCACTAACACCTATCCATTTGTGTGTAGTTTTTTTCATTTTTTATTGCTATAAATAATACTTTTAATTAAGGCTCTTTGTAATTCACAAATATTTTTATTTTAACACTTGGCAACCTGCTTTGCAATTTAACCGAAAGATTCATGTCCCAAAGTTGGAAACGAACAGGCATGACTATACCATATAGAGTTAAAATCTATGGGCTCCCTTCATTTGAGCCCCATAAATGGTTTTGGATGATATTTCAAACAACTCTAGCAGAAATGTTTTTTGAAATAGAGTTGTACTAAAGTCCTAATATGACGTGCACGAGGTTGCTTACAACGTTTATAGAAACGGAGTTGCCACGTAAAAATAAAACACTTTCCGTTGTGGAGACATCGTCAAAATTTAACTATCCTCCCTACGACTATCAGTAAACTTAAACTTACATAACTGCGAATCTTGCTTTCGTAAAACAAAACTATTACATCCTAAAATTATATAATTAACGTAGATTTCTGTTGACAGGCTACTCAATTCGAGAAAAAGATCAAAAAGTTAAATTGAAAGGGGGTAGGGAGCCATGACCAGTCCACCTCCCAACAACTTATTTTAGCTATAAATCAGCCACAGTTGGTGTAAGGATTTCTATTTCACGTACAAATCTTTATTTTGGTCAAATTATCGTTTAAGTTAAGTTAAAGTCGGCTGGACGTTATTAGTTAGTTGACACCAAATCGCGACGGTCAGCTAATGCTACCATTTAGGCGTCCTCAGAAAGTTAAAAATTGACCAAAAACTCCCGTTGTGAACGTTGTCGATTAACTTAATGTTAACTTAATGTCAAATTTGACGTCAAAGCCTCACAAATATATAAAGGTGGCTTGACGGTCATTTTTTGATCAAAACGAACGTACAAGTTAGTAACGAACAAACGTTGTCATATCGACTAACTTGAGTATAGATATATCGTTTTAGCTCGCCTGAATAAGGCAGCATATAGAATCGAACATTCTGTCCGTCCGTCCGTGTACATGATAACTTTTCAAGACATTGATTGATTAAAACTAAACTTGGCGAAAACATAAACTATGGACCTATGACAAAGCCAATTGAAAATATACCACATTGGTCCATAGGTTGCTAAGGTGCCGCGCTCTCACTTTGTCTTCATTTCTTACGGCAAAATGGAATCACGTGTTTTTGAACTACAGACCAAGGTTTCCCGACTATAAAATCCTATCAACTACCTTGAAACTCTACCTTCTGGGCTGTCTCCTAATACATCAAAATTCTCAGAATGATAATAATTGAGTTGTATGCATATCTTTCGATCTAGAAAATAGCTACCTAGCAATCTGAGAAGTAGATGTGGAATATTAAAGTCTGTTTTCATTTTTGTAAGCAGAATCATGTAGTTCACACTTTAACAAGACATTACTTTAAATATTCTTTGTACAGAATGTAAATTGAAAACAGAAACAGAATTTTGAGTGTGCCGTAAATGCCACATGCCGTACAGACATGCCGTACTCCCTTACAGAGTCATAGTTTTGTTTACAAAGAAGTTCTAGTTCTTTGTAAACAAAAGTTTCTTTGAAAGAACAAACCTACCCTCTAATCGTACAACCCTTCAATGTTGTCAATATATTGATTTTCTGCTGTACCCCAAATGACTACCATATACCTAACCATAGACAGAACATAACAGTTTATAATTACTAGTCTATTAGCACAATTAAAAAGTGATTGAAAAGGATACAAGGATATTATTATACCATTACATTTACAAGTCATCTTGCTAATATACTCATGCATTTTCTGAGTCAATAATTAAACCTACTATTTTAACACTGTCTGTGGGGTAAATTTTTGTACCATTTACATTAAGATAAATAGTGCTTCGATCAACTCCATTATTAAAATTAAGCTGAATTGTTAGCATTTATATGACATATTTTGAGGTACTTTTTGTTTGGCTTACAATTTATATTTGATGAACAAGTTATTCCGTCTCCATCCCCTCTAAAAAAGATTTCTTGGAGGTTGAAAGCTGAGAGTATGAGAGTCGTCTTGTTTTCCTTTCGTTGTAATCAGTTCTAGTCAGTTTTTGGTTGACCACTTTGAAGGTGATTCCATCGACGTCAATTTCATTTTTGGAGTAGTTAATAGAGAATATTTTATTTTTTTAATGCATCCCTTCTGTTTATCCCTCAAAAGTTTCGGGACAATCCTAGTGTTGACAGGAAGATTTTTGACTATATACGGTGATCGAATTGATTTGATTGATTTTTCACGCCGTAGTTTTTCCGCATTAGACATTAGCAGATCACAATCACTATTTTTGATCAGCTGGACCTTAATCGGGAAGATCTGGAAATTAAGTAATCTGTAAATTTAGAGATGCGGCGAATACTATCAATGTCAATATTTGTAAGTAACATTTTATTTTCAATCAGGTCACAATTTTTTACGGCACTCATCTGCTGTTTCTAGATTGCCATCAGATACATATTAAACAAGACATTTTTCCTCCTCAGTTCAGTTTCATCACCTCATGTCTCTTCACATCATCACCTCATGTCTCTTCACATCATCACCTCATGTCTCTTTACATCATCACCTCATGTCTCTTTACATCATCACCTCATGTCTCTTTACATCATCACCTCATGTCTCTTTACATCATCACCTCATGTCTCTTTACATCATCACCTCATGTCTCTTTACATCATCACCTCATGTCTCTTTACATCATCACCTCATGTCTCTTTACATCATCACCTCATGTCTCTTTACATCATCACCTCATGTCTCTTTACATCATCACCTCATGTCTCTTTACATCATCACCTCATGTCTCTTCACATCATCACCCGACATCTCTTCACATCATCACCTCATGTCTCTTCACATCATCACCTCATGTCTCTTCACATCATCACCTCATGTCTCTTCACATCATCACCCGACGTCTCCTCACATCACCACCCATCATCTCTCCACATCACCATCCCCCACCGCTTTACATTATCGCTTCACATTATTGACTCATCCACGTCTATTCCCCTATGAAGATGAAATCCTACGTAGTCTCCTCCTATACTAATACACTAAAAGACGCAGTAGTCCGATTTCTTCTTCACCTTTCGACGCATTTATCTTCAAGGCCATCTTCGATATTCATTCACCACCGACGCCCATCTTTCCATTCATCACCGCAGCCAATTTCTGCGCTTCTGGTCCACCACTACCTCTACTGTTCCGCAATTCCCTCCGCCTGTGCCACCCGCGCCCACTCCGCCAGTATCATAAAATCTCCGTCCTTCCATCCAGTTTTTGCCACCACAAGAGGTTAGAATTTTAGGCCTCTACCGTGCTCATCGCCTAACTACAGTTGCTTGCCCCCAGCCTCGTCCACGCAGTCTTTTAATGCCTGCACCCGAAAATCACATAAGTGTTGCACAACTATTTCGGCCTTTGTCTTACTCAACCGACTTCCATGGCCCACGTCTGCCATCACCGGCCCTAACCCTCCGACAGGAAGTAATCTTCTTCCCCATCAGTTCTTGCCTGTACGAAAGACTTCCTAACCAAGGGTCAACCCTGGCTCCACTCCTCGGCAGCCCCATTTGACGCCTGGAAATTCTATTTTGTCTACAATTCTGAACTATTATTCCCCTTCAGTGTCCATGGCTCATTTCCAATTACCCATCCTAAATGTCACCAGCCATATTGTGACATTATAGTAGCATTGTAATACCTATAAGCTAGTAGTATAATATTTAAATGCTGCTCTGCTGTGCCTGTACTCATCGAGCCAATGAGAGTTCGAGTTTCGGGACGCGAACTCTCGTTGCTTCTAGAAGGACTTGTGGCAGCAGTAGTAGTTGCGGGTTGTGCGCCAGAAAGAGTCAGTCTGGCTTTGGTATTGGGACGAGAACAGCAAAATAAATCTGTGTGCAGAGAAGATTTGTTGGTGGTTCTCGCGGAATTTCATTGGCATTCCCGGATCCGAGCATTGTTGCATCCCGAATAAACCGTACCTGGCACTAACATTTGGGCTAAAACCATCCCTAGAACACCGGTTATTTGACAATATACCTCCAAGTATAACTCATATCAATAGTAGTAAAACTGACACCCACCCTCCCATCCAATTCCTATTGTTGCTTTGATGGAACAAAGCCATCTGGATGAAGACGTGTGATAACAGTCACGAAGATGAAAATATTATATTATAGTGGATAGTGTATATTATATATGGTATACTGCAGTTCTGAAATTATTGATATATGTAAAGTCATGTATGTAATTTGCTGTGTAAGTACATTGATATTGCAAAAGTATTTTACATCATGACAATTTACTATGTGTAAATATATTTGCAAGCGTTAAGGTTTCTGTCATTTGGTATTCTTGCTATTTGTTTTTGTTTTGGAATCCGTGTGTAATGTTCTTTCTGTATTCAATTTACATTCTGTACAAAGAGTATTTAAAGTAATGTCAATATCTAATAAAGACAGTAGATATCCGGACCTCCCGAATACAAACCTCACTTCTTCTCTACTCACCTTTTACTCTTTCGTAACTAGTCAGGAAAGATAGCTCAAAAACCTGAAACTTTTGGGGAAAAAATTATAGATACAGAAAGGGAGATAATTCTTCGAACTACGTTTCATTAATTCAGCAACTCTGTCGGAGGGCCGGGTCTCCCGCTAGACACCGAAGATTCGGTTGTTCCATTGGTTGGTCATCATAATGCAATTGTCAAATTCAGTTTTCGTAGATGCAGTAGACAACTAATAGTAGTAGTAGAGTGTAGTAGACTTTCTAATCCGTACCATTACGTCCTCTCAATCCACTCTGTCATAGTAACACACAAGGTGACTGAATCCCGTCGCCTAGTACTAATTCATACGATTTGAATTACTAGGTTCAACCATTGGATGCAACCACGACACCAACCTATCATTAGAGGGTAGAGTTTTGGGTAGAGCCCCCCATAAAACCACATTCTGATATCATTCCATAGAGTATTTTAGTAATGATTTTGAGAATAAATGATAATATACATTTTACGGATTCCAGCAACAGGACAGAATATACAGGACAGGACAGACAGGGAATATTCCAGAAGTAAAAAATATTATTTTGCGTATAACAGAACAGACCTAAAATATTCTTACTTCACAGAGATTTTCAATATAGCGCTACATTACATTTAGGTAAACTATTTATAAACAATAAAAACTATAAAACAAAAATATAATTCAGATAAAAACCTTAAAAATCTCATTTGGAGACGCAAAGAAAACCAGAAAACAAGGAAAAGTAGTTTCTTGATAATTAAAATAGGGGCTTATTTAATATGCTCCAGTCTCCCGGTTGACATTGCTTTTGAATCGTTTTTCTTTCATTTCCAAATCAGAGGAAAAATTCTTTAAGGTGAGGAGAAATAGTAGTCTGAAAGAGTTGCTATCATTTGGTTTTTATCAAGAAGCATAAACTGTAGTCGTAGTCATGGTTTATGCTACTTGATTGTTAACAAGGAGCTTGGACGATGAGATTTCTGACTACTTTGGATATCCGGTCCGGTCTACTACCTAGTACTTAGATTCGATTCCTGAATTGACCATCAAATAAATTGTTATCTCTACAAAATACACCTGATGGCTTAAATTCTAACTTCTAAACAAATAACGGGTGTGCAAGTACTTAATACAATTCTAAATGCCAATTAATATAATTTCTAATTTAATCATTCATTGTCTACTTTATTGCATTTCCGAAAATTGTTTATTGATCAATAGGGGTTTAATCACTTTCGCATTGTCCTCAATGTTAAATGTGCCGGTTTAAGTAAATACTAGAATAAATTGTAAAATATTTGCAATGATTTCGCATTTTTCGTGTCATTGCGCATTCCATTTCATTTATTTAATTGGACCAAATCAACCGATAAATGTATTTTACATTTAGTAGGAAAACATTTCGAAAAAATATACCAGTTTACTTAATTACGACTGTATTTCGTATTCCAATTAGGGAAAACATTTACAAACCCTTACCTCTCCTTCATCCTTTACAGTGTATTTGAACAATGATGTAGTACACATCTTTAAATGCATGCAAGTCTAGCTATATAGGTATGTACAGAAAATCCAGATACAAAATACACTGTAAATATAGATGCGAATACCAAAGACTGTACAAAAGTTCATTTTTAAATGAACATTGTGTAAGGGGATTTTATTACTTAATGCGACATTGGAAAACTTTATCACTCATTGTGCCCATAAAAAGAAATTACATTGCTGGAATGAGTATAACCGCAGACAGGTAAACTTTATTATACCAGACGGAACCAGCAGAACTATTAAAATACACACTATGACAATATCACTATCATCATTCATTCATTCGTACACTCTCTTGCCTGATTTTCCGCGTATTGAGTAACCCACCTTGTTCTATCACTTGCATTATCTTCAGGTAGTGATTATTTTTAAACATTAATTTCACATCGAGGTCATAATAGCTTCTATCTTAAAAGGATGAAATTTAATTACAACGGTGCTTTTCTTATTTTAGTGTTGATGCCTCTAATTTTAAAACGTGTAAACTTTCTTAATTAAAAGTTTAAAAGACACGTTTATTTTGCATGCATGGAATTTTATTATGCATAAAATTAGAATATACAAAATATCGTAATATTACACGTGTGAGTTGAGCATAAACACAGTATGTACCTGGAAGATATTCTATTGTAGTAAGTTATTTGTGTATGAATTTAAGAGATGTGTATGAAAAAAAATTTGAAATTCGATATCGAATCTCAACTAATCATAACCTATGCAGATAAGGGAATGTAAAAATCAGTTTCTTTCCGAGTTTTGATGCACCGCCCCCTTCCCTCAGGACACACCCCGAAGGTCGAAAAGCATATACAAAAAATCTCGGTAACTACTTGACCGATTTGGATCAAATTTTTTTTAAATTGAATAAGACAATATTTGCCCCAGGGGTTCTGCGATTCATTTCAAAATTCGATCTCCATCATTCAAAATAAATTTCAAAATTTTGAAAAAAGTCGTATTATTGAAATTTAACACTTATAGAGCAAATCTTACTGTAGTAGCAGTAGAAACAGCCAGTTATCATTCTACATCAATTTGACATGTGAAAATGTCAAAGGTCAACTTTATGAAACGCTCCAATAAATATTGTGTAACCTATCAATCAGCATCTAAATATCTCGAGCAGAACGATTATGATGTAAAATTACACAAGTTTCGAACCAGTAATAGGTCAAAGATCAATTTGTGACAATGTTATTTTTGTTATTTTATAGAAATTGACCTTTGACCTCTTACTGGTTCAAAATTTGTGTCATTTCACATCATAATCGTTCTGCTAGAGTCATTGAGATGCTGATTGATAGGTCACACGAGATATTATGGACCGTTTCATTAAGTTGACCTTTGACATTTTCACAAGTCAAATTGATGTAAAATGATAACTGGCTGTTTCTACAGCTATTACAGTAAGATTTGCTCTATAAGTGTTAAATTTTAAAAATACGACTATTTTCAAAATTTTGAAATTTATTTTCAATGATGGAGTTCGAATTTTGAAATGAATCGCAGAACCCCTGGGGCAAATATTGTCTTATTCAATTTAAAAAAAATTTCACCCAAATCGGTCAAGTAGCTACCGAGATTTTTTGTATATGCTTTTCGACCTTCGGGGGGTGTGTCCTGAGGGAAGGGGGCGGTGCATCAAAAATCGGAAAGAAACTGTTTTTTACATTCCCCTATCTGCATAGGTTATCATTAGTTGAGATTTGATATCGAATTTAAAATTTTTTTTCATACACATCTCTTAAATTCATACACTATTCTTTGAAACTCATTTTGTGAGATCATACAGTCACGCTCATCGCAATTCCCTGAAATCCTTAACAAAAAAAGCAAACTAATACACATATTTATATATCCCCTGTAGTATTCCATTTTTTGAAGTTAAAATAATTAAAATTATGGTTAATGCCTGTACCATATCTGTAATTGTAGTGTTTATCTTCATCCTACCGGTGCAAAATTGTTGTGTGAATGACACTGAAGTTAATACTGCATCCAAAGATCAGCCTGAGGTAAACAAATATTTTAACCAGTTATTTTTCGTATTGAAAAACCATATTTGAAATGTATATTTTTGTATGTAGGACGCGGAAGTTAATACTGAATTGGATATTTATTGTAGTAGGAACACTGAATACACTCATTTCTTCAAGTACAAATGCAAACTACAATCAGGTCTTATTTTCAATGGAACTACAAATCAGTTTCACGAAGATGATGAAACAAATAGTAAAATAAGCCGTTGTGTTACAAAGTATTCTATCATCGCAAATTTCACAATACACTCTTGTGATAAAGGCAAGGTTTATATTTAGTTTAAACAAATGTATGAAATCCATACCATGAAGGAGTTGACATTTACATTTTCAAAGAAATAGCAGAATACCACAGAGATATAAACATAAACAAATCCGTCAAAACTTATGAAAGGTGGGAGACGTAGGGAGCAGAATAGACTGAAAATATATTAATATTACCCTTCTTCAAGCTCTAGTCTAACTTATTGAGATTTTTTTACAAACAAAACGCGAGAAAATAGATAGCTACTTACCCCAACCTTAAATACATAGACCTATTGTAATTGTTACAAAAAAACCATTTATCACTTACCATTGGTAAGTGGTTTGTATCCTATTTCAGAGGTATAAGTATAGTTTATAATAATAGTTTCAATAATGGAGTGACATTTGAGTGATCATTGTAAATTTTGATTTATTAATTTTAGAACCTTATAGTTACTGTGGAGACGGATGGCAGAATACTTGGAACATATATAATTATTATCACTTCTATTTCTTGGGAATAGTTTGTTTCATTGGATGTGCGACAAACATAATCAACTTTACCGTCCTCACAAGGAAAAATACAAGCAATTCTATAAATTTCATTTTGACAGCACTAGCTGTTAGTGACTTTATATTTTCGTTTTTTGGGTTGATATGTAGCACCCTTATTATCCACAGGAAGAATTTTGGAGACCAACGGACAAGCAATCAATTGTGGTGGGAAACATACACAGCTAGATTGTTTTACGGGGTAATAAATAGCGCTTGAGTTCAGAGCAATTTACTTCGTCTTTTGTATTTCGTTGGATATTGGTTGTATTTTATATAACAAAAATTTAACAGTCAAAGCTAGTAACAATGTTTAACAACAGCGAAAGAATTTTTAAACCTTAATTGACTTTGTTTGTTAATGGAGCTTATTTGTATTTTCAATGTGGTTAGACGGCTGGTTTTGAACGGTAGCTAGTAACAATTAGATTCGATACAAAAACCATGACGAATCCAATTCCTATGAAAAATCAAAAATATCAGCATTAACACTATTTCCCTATGTTAATAAGTAAGGCAGGCTAATTGCGATTCCTTCCACCTTTATGAGGCAGGCAGCCAAGTCACTACAATTCACTCCTCACTAGTTATATGATATTGAAATTTAGCTTCAATCTTTATAGAAAGGATTAACGGGATTGTCAGAAAAAAATCGTAAAATACGTCTCGTAAAAAAATCGTAAATAAGAATAATGTGTAACTCAAAAATATGTAAATGTTCCAAATTTACCCTTGCTTGACCAATTGCCATTTATTTGACTCTATTGAAGCTAGGCGAGGCGATAGAAATCGAAATGGTTTCTTAATGGGTTGGGTAGATTTAACAAAGGGTGCGTTTTAAGTCGTATGGCACACACCTTAATTCTGTATGGCGGCATTATTGACATTTAGTCTTACCTGGTATGGTGTTCAAAAGAGCTGAACGTTTGGATGTGTATGGAAGTACCATGGCCGGGTCAAGTAAATTTGCTTTAGTTTGCAATACAAAACGGATAGTGACTGTGACACTGAAGGTGACGATAGTGACAAAGAAATTGAAAAAAAGAAGGCAAGGGTTCCACAAATTTGGACAGAAATTTGTATAGTGACTGTAGCATTATTATCCTGGAAGGTTAAGCAAACATTTAAATAATATAAAACTTGCGGTAGAGTATATTATGTTTTTGTGGAAGGTGTTAGAAGTTGCCCTGCCAGTTTGAAATGTGTTACAATACCCGAAGTTAGCAAAAAGTACAATGTAAATGAATTTAATCACGATCATGATGACGGTAAAATGGGTTTAATGGATAAGCAAACAAAGGTTATAACTGACTTATTTGAAGTTAATCAGGACGTTACTCCACGTGCAGTGTTAGATGGTTTCGAAAGTAAAATTGGTGTTCCTAGGTCTAGTTCAACTATACCATACCTATTCAGATTTGCCATACTTATTCATAAATTCCATACAAAGTTAGACAAACTATTTTTCAAAATCTCATACAAAATTAAGGTGTTTGGCATACGAATTCAATTTTTCGCTTTAACAAATAGTTCAAAAGACTATCATGTAGACTAAAAAGCAGAAAAGTAGTAGCAAAAGAACTTCGGTAAAATCAGAGACACAATATTCATATTTTACAGAGTATCAGTCAGGGTTCTAAAACTTTTATGCGTAGCCAAAAACATAAAATAATCGGGTTAATATTTCTGCGAAACGGGGAGCTAATCCAACGGATAAAAAGCACTTACCAAATTGTCAAAACTAAAGAAGGCAATGTAAAATAATATTTTAGCATTCAGTGCACTACAAAAAATGACTAAATGAATTTATATTTTTTTTGTAAACAGACATTTCACGTGTTTTCATCTTACATGACGGCCTTAGTTGCTGGTTGGAAATTTTTTGGCATTGTATTTCCTCTAAAGGCCAATATTGTCCTGACCAAAAGAAATGCTAATTTGGCAGTTTTATTAACAGTTGTCGCCGTTGCTTTATATCAAGCAATATTTTTTCTTAATGTTAAAATTGAGAAATTTGACATTGAAGAATTTAAATCAGAGGAAAGAGACAAGATGAACCTACCTTTAGAAGAGGAAAAGTTTCCAGTAACATTAAGATTTGACCCCAAGGGTGACAATCCCAAATTGACAATATTCATTTTTTGGTAAGAAATAATAATATATGTTTAGTTGTATCCTTACTATCGTTGTCCAGTTTTCAAAATAAAACATTCTGTTAAAATGCAGGAACAAAAAAGAAATTTCTTAAAAAGGCACCTTTCTTAAAAAGACACCTTTTTTAAAAAGCCTTACAGATAAAGACGTAGTCAGTCTAAAACTATTTAGAGCATGAAATAACACTTTCAATCAATAGAACACTGTTTAGAAATACCGGGCTACAAAATGAGACATTTTATTTATTTTTATTGCAGCCTTTAGAAACTTAAAAGAGCAGAAAGTAACCATTTTACTATTTCGTATTTACCTTTTTTTAAAAAAGCAATAAAAGGTCTATTTTTGTTGCGTAGCTATAATTTGCATAACTATTTGCAGCTTGCAGCAATTATATTGAATTTCACAAGGCATAAGTATTTAAATGTGATTTTGTGATGTATTTTGCCAAATATGGTACACAGTTCACAAAATACCATTTACCACTTACCGGTAGTAAGTGATATTTAATGCCAGTTAACTTTAACGTTAAAAAGTATTGGTAAGTGGTATTAATGGTAAAAATAGTTTCATTTAAATGTCATGGTTAAATTTTGAATAAAATTCAGTGCAAACGTATGAAGTAGCTTTTCAACTAACTGAACTGGGGCACCAACAACCCTCGCCGATTGAGAAATTAATTGCAATTAAATTGGCACATTCATATTAATTTTGAATGGGCGATACCAAATGCAATCTTGGTTTTTATGACTTTTTATGACGGCACAATCAAATAAGTAGGATTAATTTGATTAATAAAAGTGCTAATTGAAAATAATTCATAGAAAATAAAGTTGTAAAACTTAAATTTTCGGAGGACGTCTAGTTTATTTGTACTAATCAATCGCTAAAATTTACAATTTTTACCATAAAGTGCATTTTTATCATAAAGTGCATTTTTACCACTGACGGTAAAGAAGTCTAAAAAGTGGTTAATTTTGTACACTGACGGTAAAACCTCAGATTAGAGTGGAAATGTTTTATCTAAAATCGGACCGTCACTATACCAGGCCGTGACTGGTATAAAGATATCATTGGGAAAAAAAGATTTGTAATATTGTAAGGATTGTGAGCTAGCAAAAATAATAATACAATTGATTTTAATTTTAACTGCTTTGCAGGTTGATTGAAAAAGGGATACCTTGTGCAACGTTAACATTCTTTACAGTTGGCCTGATTTGGAGCCTCATTATAACCAGCAAACATTGGAGACGACTAACAAAATCTAAATCAAAAATGCGCATTAATAGTAGCACCTTGACAAAGAGAACATCTGATAAAACAATCAAAATACTTTTAATCATTCTTATAATCTTCTTGGTGACTGAACTGCCCAACGGACTTTATGTCTTCGTGATTTAGTGATTTAGTCTTGAGTGCAATTTTCCAGCCCAAAATTTATTCCACCTTTTGGAATATTTGAGTTGCATTGGCTCGTTTTTTGCTTATGCTGGAATGAGTACAATGTTTAGAAACACAATGTTAACGATATATAAAGATATATGTAAAACTATTAGATGTAAAGAAAGTTTTAATACATCACTACAACAGCTTCACGAGTTCCCAAATTTTTCCAACCCTTCTGTCAATAACGTCTACCTGCGATAAAATTTATTTAGATGCTATGCAATAATAACCGTAAATGTTTTAAGATACTGTGTAAGCCAAAAATTGATTTTGGATGCATGCCATAAAAACCTTAATTACATAAAATGTAGCACAGCACAAAAGGTGAAATATAGCAGTAATAAACTAATGCATTTAAATTAGTTGCTATCATATTATAATGTAAGATGTATCAATTGTACAATACAATAAATGTGTTTTCATTTTTTGGAGCTTGTATGCCCAAATAAAGGTTTCGACTAACGGAATGTGATTTCTTCATAGTAAAACGTTTCAAAATATCTTTTCCTACCAAGTGAAAATACATTGGGCGCCAATTAATTTGTATGGCACACACATTACTTTTGTATGGGGATTTTTTGACATTTAGTGTGACTTTGTATGTTGTGTTATGACTTACATAATGAATTTGTATGGAAACAATGACTATGTATGGTGATAGTTTTTTATAAGCATGCCAGGGTTGCGTTTTGTCCGGACAAAACTATTACTGTCCAGGATGAAATTAGTTTTGTCCACATTCTATACAGGACAAAAGTGGGCAAAACTAATTTCTTCATGGACAAAACTAGTTTTGCCCTGGATAAAACCACTTTCGTCCATTTCTATCACTATCCACACCGCAACCCTAAAGCATGCATAGTATATGTATGAATGTGTATCACCGTAGGTTGGTAAAGCAGTCTATCGGATTTAAACACGTTTCTGGCCCCCGGGCAACCTGAGGTCATGGAAATTGACCCATCCTGGCCTGGCCCCATCTCTCAGTGTGGAAAATAAAAATGTGACACAGTTGTCACTTGACATTACATGCCATAGTTACTCATGGCATTACCTCGGTTGTACTAAGGTCAACTTTTAAATTATTTTGAAACTCCGGGTTAGGAGTAACCAATATGCATATCATCAAGGCATCGTATAATAGTAAAATGTACTAAAAGATAGTCTAACCCTGGGTAGAAGTGTGATTATGATTTATTTATGAACTACTGCAGCGACTTGTGTATGGCGAGTTACGGAATGACTGATTGAAATCTGACTGAACTGAATACTCTGCATGGTTATTACAATTACTATCAGTTCAAAAATTCTTTGAGTCCATTCATTAGAAAGAGTGGATTATGTGCCAAAATAAAATAGGCTTATCTCGGACGAAAAGTTGGAGCCGAGGCTTAACGGAGGAGGTCCAACTACACAATTGGACCTACCAAATTGATCCTCGACTCCAACTTTTCGTCGAGACAAGCATATTGCATTGTGCCACATGATCCATCATCAGTCCAAGAAGTTTTGGACTGAATAATAAAAGGACAAACAAACCTGTGGTTAATTGTGTTCTAACTTCATTTATTCCAAAAATGTTAAAATATTGCATTTCGCATGAAAGTTGAGCTTAACTGAAATCTTTTCACGATACAGTAGAATATAGTAATGCAGAAACTGTAAACAATACACAAATGGCTAGGGGGAATTCAAAAATTGTGATATTACAAAAAATAATAATTTAACACCTTAGTGTATAGTACATTACTGCTTTGTGCCAAAGAGAAATCGAAAAAATTGAAAAATGACTAGGGAGCATTCATAAACTATGTGATAGGAAAAATATACTAATCTTAGCACTTGCATGTATAGTATAATACATATCACTAAAAACAATTAAAAACGATTGAAAACTGGTTAGGGGGCATTCATAAAATGTATAATAGTACAAAATTATTATTTTAACACTTCCATAAACATTGCACTGCTGTAGTGTATCAATTACTGATAACTATTGAAAACTGGTTAGGGAGCATTCATAAATTGTGTAATGGTACAAAATTACTATATTTCAAAACATTGAAAACAATTGAAAATAAAATGTACTAAACATGCAAGTGCTAAAATAGTGATTTTGTACTATTACCCAATTTATGAATGTCCAGTGGCCAGTTTTCAATAGTTTTCAGTGATTTGATACACTACAGTAATGTACCAAACATACATAAGCTGAAAAAGTAATTTTATATTATTACACATTTATAAATGTCCCTTGACCAGTTTTCAATTGTTTTCAGTGATTTTATACACTGCAGTAATGTACTATAGATTTATCTGCTGAAAAAGTAATTTTTTGTAGTTACACAATATATGAATGTCCCTTGACCAGTTTTAATTGTTTTCAGTGATTTGATACACTGCAGTAATGTGCTATACTTTATCTGCTGAAAAAGTAATTTTTTGTAGTTACACAATATATGAATGTCCCTTGACCAGTTTTCAATTGTTTTCAGTGCTTTGGCAGCCTTGGTGTACCTATATACGCTTTTCATCAACTTGTATAGAAATACTGTTAAACTACTGAAAGATCTTTATTAAACTAAAATGTTAAGGAACTGAATTTTATAAACATTATAAGTTGTATTTCAATTCTCCCCTTCAGAGTCCGCGATCCAATATAGAAGTGACGAGACTTCGGCGCTTCGGCACATTTTCATAATTGTATCGACATGACCCCAGAAACCAAACTACTGATGACACTTGAGCACACATAGATACAACCCTTGCTCCCGATTTACATTTGCAGTAATATCCTAAAATACCTGCGCTCCCTTTTTGACTAACTATTATATAATATATATATATTATATTACATTACAGCTATAAAAGCTATTTTCATATAAGTATAGCATAGCAGTAGGATGGTTAGTAGTAACAATTTTTATATAAAAGTGTTCTGTTAAATTTCTGCAAACTCCCAAATGTAATATTAAACAGTATCAGGAAGAATATCTAGACTGGAGTAACAGTGATGAGTAAATCAAAAAATCTGCAACCACTTAAATAGTAGTAATAGTAAACTGTAATAGGCAGAAGGAGTAGGTGAAACAATAATTTACTTTACGAAAATCATCTAAAAGCTATGCAAGTATAAAGTAGTTAACTGTATCATGCAATCTGTTTTACCATATAGATGTGTATTGCGCATGGTATGTTTACTTATGATAAGATACAAATGTAAACCATATTAAGCGTGCTGTTCACTGTATTAGAACATGGAATTGTAATTCGAAATGTTTGACTAATTTTGTCAAATTACTCTGAACAATTTGAATATTTGTTGCCTAAATTGATGGTTTATGTGTAACTTGGTACAATCTGGGGCGGAATGTAATTTCATTTCCATCGTGGTGGTAACGTCCTGGCGAGTCGTATGGTATAGGCATAGGGAGCAGTGTACAAAATACCATTTACCACTTACCAGTGGTAAGTGGTTTTTAATGGTATTTAACGTTAAATACCACCAGCTAAAAACTAGTGGTAAATGGTATAAATGGTAAAAAATAGTTTCATTTAAATTTCGTGTTTAAATTTTGAATAAAGTTGAGTGCCAAAGTATGAAATAGCTTAGCAGCTGATGATTGTTGTCACAAATTGATAAATGTCCATTCAATCAGAGTTGGATTCAACCGATGGGGACACTAATCGCTCTTATTTGCCGATTGAGATAGTACATAAATTGCAATTAAATTGGCGCATTCATATCAATTTTAAATTGGCGAAACCAAATGCAACCTTGGTTTTAGTAACATTTTTTTATACCTTTCGAGGAACAACCAAATGAATAGGATTACTTTGATTAGCTAAAGGGCTAATTGGAAATATTTTATAGAAAATAAAGCTTCAAAACCCATATTTTAGTAAGTCTTGTGTATTTATACTAATCTGTCTAATAAATCGCTGAAATTTACCATTTTTACCATTAAATGCATTTTTACCATAAAGTGCAATTTTACCACTGTGATGGTAAAAAAGCCTAATAAGTGGTAAATTTTGTACACTGATAGGGAGGGAACAATAATCAGGAGAAATAAAAAGTGATATTTGTGTTTTATCTTGTGTCGGTAATAAGTAAATACAGGCATTAAGCTTAATGCCTAGGCAATCAGTAAAATTTTGAAACATTTAAGTTTTTCTTACTTAAAATTTGAAAGAGCATTCATATACAATCATTTCGTATCTGTACTTAAATAAGTCCCAAAATGGTAAAGATGTTTACTGTGTCATGAATAAGGAGTGAGATATAGACCTTAAAACTTCTGCATTAAAGCCACTACAACTTATTAAGTCTTTGTCGCACGCTATTTATATGCGGCATTTTTAACTTGTTACAATAGCTTATTTAGGAAAAACAATTTAATTGTACTATAAAAATGGTCTTCTAATTTCAAATACCAAAAACTAGAATTCTTCAAAAATTTTACTTATTGCCTAGGCATTAAGCTTAATGCCTGAATTTACTAATTACCGTTAACATATTTTCTATCTTTGTTTTCGTTATACAAAGACAGCTAAAACCATTAAAACCAGTGTAATATTCACTTGATGTAACTCCAAATGAATGAATGAGGAATTAAATAAATTAAAAAAAATAGAAATGTTATTAATACACATAATCGATAATTTATTCTCACTAATTGTTGACCGCGCCTAAATTCATAAATGTTATTTCGATCATGACATGACGTACTAGTAGAAAAAATAATATTATGTATTCCATATAAAATGTTTAGCAGATAGATTTAATCTACTATCGTAATGGAATCGGTGCAATTTCCGAAGCCAAAAAATGTACCAACATCAATCCACGAACATAAATTGAATTATATTTCCAAAGCAATATTCTGTGCAAAAGAAAACGAAGTTTTTTCATACAATTTTCCCACGCAATTAACTGTGTTCGTAAATATTGGATATTTTCTCTTTCTTTTACCCTACAGAATATTCTTTGATGGAAATCGTTATGTTTTAAGAACAAATTTGTTTCATAAAGTAAGGAAACAATAAATCTTATTTAGCTATACTAAATACCTTTATACTTGTATTGCTGTACTTTAATAAATCTTATATTTTTAGGTCGTATGTGGATGTCTCCATACTGTAATTGTGGTTTATGGCAGTTTTGGAATCGTACATATTCTAATTGGCAACATTACAAAGGCCAGGGATATATTTTTCATCTCTATGCACTTGACATTTGCTATCCAGTGTACGGTTTGTCTAAACGCATTTTGGAGAAAACGAATCGAATTACTGGCCATTGCAAACATTCCTAGACGTTTACCAACTTTAAAGGTAATTTTACCTACACAATAATATAGACTAGTGTATACTTTATACTGCTTCGAAAAATTGATTTTTTCTATAGGTTTACATCTCCGCTATTGCAATATCAGTGATTATATTGTGCTTGGGGGCCTACAATGCAATGGTAATACTTGGCCAAGGTACAGAAAATCAGGAATTTCTAAAGATTACTGAAAAGTACTACGAGTATTTATTTTTCTCTAACAAAACTTTTCACCAAAGAGACATGAACACCGAAGTTTATGTTATCTCCATCTCTTCGGCCTTAACAGAAGCTTATTTTAATACTTTCTCGGTATACACCGAGGCTATATCCTTACTTGCTGCAACAGGGATCTACGAAATTGTGAACACGTTCAGAGAATTTTTAACTTCCTACACACATTGGGATCAGGTGGAGTAAATTGAGCTTTACAAGAAATTTTAAAATACTAACGTGTAGTGTATTTGTTTTAGAATATCCTGACACTGTTCTGCACTTCTTCAAAGTTTGCAAATAAAATAGACAAATTCAATTCTTCTATTTACATTTGGACATTTGTCAATATGGTTGCATTCTTGTCAGCAAGGTCAGAATTGGTATTTAACTCTGACTCCGCCTCTGCCAGAGTATTTGTCCTGGTGTCTATTATCTACTACTTGGTCTTGTTATGGATTGCAGCAGAAGCCCATGACATTGTTAATCTATTAATCATTCCATATTAATTTGGATAATGATGAAAACAAATACAGGGCATTGATGAGATGGCATACTTAAGATTAACATAAAATTATCTTTTATACTTGCAGATTGAGAAATGCAAAAATGTAATGTTGGAGCTTTATTTCAACAGCGAAAAACAGCGCGACTCTTTTCACCAAAGCAGTATTCTATGGAAATTACAACATGGAATTATAGGAATACGTGGAGGATCATTTTTCATTATTACTTATCCATTTATAGGAGCTGTAAGGCATTTATTTAAGTTTTAGGTTTCTTTATAAATTAATTTTGCAAAACAGGTGTATTGATTTAAGTAACCAAATATCTAATGAATGACAGTGAAACCATGGCATTAATTTTGTTACTAATATTTATTATTTTTCAGACCATTGGTGCAGTATTAACATACGTTTTGGTGATGATGCAATTTCAATTGTCATGACATTCCATAAATCCGCTAAAGGGGCAGTTCTTCAGTCCTAAAACCGAAGCGTAGAATAACTAAACTGCGGATATATGTACACGACAACTTTCTACCATTGGTTTAGCAAATGGAGGTGGTTAATAATTATAACAATATAGATAATGCAATTAGTCTTGAAAAAACTATTTTTTGTTTAAATAGCTTGCAGATGTTTTGTATATATTTGCTTAGTCAGTATTTCCATTACGTATTGATTTTTATTAAGAGTAATTTTGCAACGTATATGTGTATAGCCATAAATCCAACTCAGTGAACATAATAAAATTAGCACGAACTTATTTTAAATAGTATCATCTAATATAAACTTTCTATCTGTAGTAACATCTACAGCAAAAGAATGGAGTAGCGATTGTAAATATGTTATTTCTATAGTGTTGGCGGCTTTCTAATCTCTTTTTGAGTGAAAATATTTTTTTTAAATATTTTTTTGCTATTTGCAAGATATCTTAGTAACCCAAAAAATCTAATGAAGATACTACAAATTAGTTTATTTTCATTGTATTATCAATCCCGTAATCCGATTTTAATTTGTTTTTAAACCATAGTCATTTTTTGATTGCTTTTTTGGGATACTAACTACATTTACTTGTACTTGTACAGGAAGTGTGTGTGTGTTAGGGGGAGAGCACGGCTACTACTATTGATTAGTAGAGCTATGCTACCGCTCAAGCCGCGAGGGCTTACTTGCAGTGACTCCCGGAACAACTTTACTAAGTGTACAGACTTACACGAAGAGACTTAGTGAAGAGTACTGAACCATGAGACGGAACGACTCAACACTGTCCCGCAACTCGATCTGGTGGGCAGTCAGAGAGGGACCGGAACATGTAAGCCGACCGCCAGTGACCCCAAGCAAATCACTTATGGCAGTCTACTTCAACCCACCTTATCCCCTCATGCGCATCCCATTGTCCAGACTTGTGCTAGGTAGAACTCGTAGCACGTATACAGACCAACAGAACAATCCATACACTACAGACAGGGCATTGATAGATAATCATATTGTCACTAAGATAGGCAAATCAATGCTAATAACGAATATACGGCAAAGACAGCTTCTCCCAGCTCCAGACTACTACCTTATAGACCTGAGGCGCTCCAGAGATTCGAACTCCAGACCTCAGCCTGAGAAGCGGCTGTTTAGACCACTAGACAGACCTGTACGCCCCTACAGGAAGTGTGAGACAGTATTAATTGTTTGAGCATTATTATATGATGTACCGTGTGTCCTACGTAACATACAACTCTTGTAGAATTCCTAAAATTAAAATCGTTATTTACCAATAATTAGCTCATACCAGAGTACTTTCGCTAAACTGAAGTTGAAATATCAATATAAGTTATAATATAAGATACCGCTCGTTTATTAGATGCATTTGGGGTGGGGAAATGTATCATAATATTGATATTAAAATTTAATCCTGCTTCAATACAACCTTTAGTATTTTCTTTTTCCTAAACGGAAAATTATTATTTAATTAATTTAGTTAATAAAATGTAAGAAGGGGACGCACAATAAATATTTACATAACATTACAGTGGGCTAATTAACACACTACAAAATCGGTAATATGACTAACAAGTTTAGTATAGAGTTCATTATTATTATTGTTAATCACTGCATAGTTGTGTTTATTACCAATAATAAGTTTGAACAAATTACGTCCCTCGAGTGAGATCGTTTAGATTGTCACATGCAGGAGTTTTTATAGTGACAATTAAATTGTGTAATTACAAAGTAGAAAATAGATTTCACTATCGTAGTCAAGTTTAACTTTAATACTGATTATATTAATAAATCAGTACTTAATACCATTTCAACTAGTATTGTAATTAACTAATGTGGTAACTTATTATTTCCTTCACAATTATTAAAATCTTCGTTTCATCCCTATATAGATTACTACCGACCGACCATTCCTAATAAACCGCCCTGGTACTAAGTAATATTGTGGTTAATGTGGTGACTCCATCATGTTTTTCCCGCCCCACCCTTAGACTAGGCTAGAGAGCTAACGATTTTTTCTTGGCCTATTCATATTATATTTACTATTTTACCAATTTGTTTATTACACTCAAGCTTAAAATGATACATGGGCAATTTGACAAAGTAGTGAGTTAATTGTAATTAATTATAATGAAACGACATTCATATATTTGTTACAAACGGAATCAATGCGGGAGAAATCAAATGAAATGATTGACAATTTAAGTTGTTTCTTTTAGTTGCCCTTCTAACATAAAATATTTTATAGTTCATTGAATTACACTGCACTGATTACAAGCTAAACTAATGTTTACAGTGGTGAAGTTAAGTATGAATTTGGGGCAACTCCTAATTCATGTGCATCGGTATTTCCATGTAGCAGATACGCCTAAATTTGTAAAGTAATTAAGCTTTTTGTCAGTCAACCACAATATAAAGTAAGTAGGAAAATTAAAGCTAAAAACAACTATCTGATACAAATTAATCATTTAATTGTAGTGTTTGAAGTACTGCGACTATAATAACGGGTGCATGAAGTAATGCGACGTGGTTTGTATTTTGAAATAATATTACATATGAATAGGGGAGACTGGGGATAGTGTACGAATGGGTATAGTGTACGAAGTTAAAAATTTTCATTGAATCCTTGACTTCTTATGACCGGCAAAATTTTCAAAATTTGAAGTATGTTTTTGAGGACTTGTTAACAAAAAATTGTTAATTTCGGGTTCATACTGCGTTTTCTAAAAATAAAATTAAATTCCTTGATGCCAAAAATACCCAAAAGTAAACTTTCCCCGCTTTACAAAATTTTGCACAGAGACCTTTTTAAACATAATTAAGCAGTACGAATTTTCTGACGCAGAGAATAAGCTGTCATAAATGATACCCGATGCTGTTTGGGACTATCATTTCGGAAGTTTTTTGAAGAAAAATATTTAGGACGAAAAAGCCATGATGGGGATAGTGTACGAGAATTTAAATGGGTATAGTGTACGAACATTTGGATGACCACTTTTGACCAATACCATTTATTTTCCAGCCATACGTAATGTGGTAAGCATCATTGAATGCTCTCCATTAATTACATAGGATACATCAGTAAATATTTTTCCAATTACTCGGTTGTTGTTCATGGACCATAGAAAATGCCTATTAAAATCCCTCATTTGATGCATCTGGGAAAAATAATTTTAGAAAAATAACGATCATTGCGGTGATCATGAAATATTAAAGATTTCACCATCAGCATCCGTGACAGCATCCTAAGAAATTTAACCGCTAGATTTGGGAAGAGAACATGGAATAATAACATTCGTACACTATCCCCAAGGTATTCGTACACTATACCCAGTACTGGGTATAGTGTACGAAAAAAGTGGCATCTATAAAATAAATTTTGGTAGTTTTGATAGTGATTCAAATTATATGTAAAAATAGAGTAACTGTGCTAGGTATGTAGACATTTCATTCAAATAATGAAATCAGTTTATATCCCTCAACGTGATTTTGTAGAGCCGTCTAAACAAAAAGTTCGTACACTATCCCCAGTCTCCCCTACTTATAATATTATCTCATTACCTCAAGTTCACGTTTAGCTTCAACCTAAATAAGTGAAAATTATAGGTATAGAAAACATTTTTATAATTCAAACGTAATTATTCTTCAATATAATCTTGTTGTAAAAGTTCGTATATTTCTATGAAAACTCAACACCGAATAATCAATGGACGTAAATTTGTATAACATCTTTATCAGTTTTTGTTTTATTGGCCTTCTTGTTCCTACCGCTGCTGGTAAGAATATCATAAAAATATAATAATTTAAACTGTTTCATCACTTTGATTTAGAAAATCAAGGGTTTGCACAGAATGCGGTCGAAATGCTTTGAGCCGTGGACATTGTTATTAAATATTCTTTTTCTGTTAACATTCTATAATGATTTATGTTAAATTTATAGTACGCATATCAGAAACAGATGATGAAGACCTTTACCAAAGGTTTAGAGTCCGAAGATCGGCCAAGTTTACAGCAGTGACCATGAATTCATTATCGACAAAAGTATCGACTATTGACACAGATAAGGGTAAGTTTAAATGTTGGCCAGACTAAATGGCCCCTACCTAGAGTAAGACACACTACAAACAACAAACCTAACCTATAATTTATCATAATCTAGTCTAAGATTAGTGCAGAGTGCAGGTGGGGCGCCCCACCCTAGGATCTTGTCGGTTTAAATAACTGCGTTTTACAATAATCCCTCTCATTAAAATAATGGCAATTGGATTTAGTAAGATGTGCTTCATACAGTCTTTTGTCTGGATTCTTCCGAAATCTTTTTCGTTAACGCATTATTTGATACTAATTATATGAGCTAAAAGGAAGAAAGGGCACGCCATGAAAAAACCGGATTTTTGGGTATCAACAATGTGTTTTTATTGCTCTGTTCAATGGGCTAATCCTTCCAACCTTTCCATAGTTCAATTTTATCCCGAAAAAACTACATTTTCCCCTCCCACTCATCGGGGTAAGTGTAGTACACATAAGCTGCACAAATAGGGTGGGAGTATTCATGAATTGATCATTTATTCATACGAAGTTGACGTTGCCTTAGGAACTACAAATATTTTTGCTATCCTTTTATTTTAACAATGTAATGGTTTAAACAGTTCATGACTGGGAAACAGATTTTGAATTTGATGACGAAATCGGAGGATCAGGAGACGACGCAGGTAAGAGTTAATTCAAATTGTTGTTAAACATCCCATCAGTATCATAACTTATATGACACCAATATTTATTTATATTCAAGCTGGAAACAAATGAACTATAAAACAGGTCAACTATAACTACCAATACAATGGTATGTACCAAAATTGCTGTAATTATAGTGATTGGGAATTAGGTTGGCTTAGTTTAAAATTAGATTAGTTTCTTTCATTTCGTCCAATTTGGATTCACAGCCAAATCTATCATTCATTGACAAGGATGGTTACCGTTGGCTACACGAAGTCATTCGTAAGTCTTGGTAGGTAATAGCTTTGAGTATATAGACAAAAAATTGAAGTTTCATGTCTCAAACATCCGATTGAGCCAACCTTTTACCAAATACACTGTCTCACTAACACTACATGAAATTTTGTATGCACTCAATGTTATTTCTATATAGTGATAGCTGCATCCCAATCGCTTTTGGGGTTTGTGTGGTCTTTCTACTGTGTGTGAGTAGTGGTTAGAGAATTATTCTAAAAATAGTTAGGACAAACATCACACTTGTCGAATTCTAACTTTGTTACCGGACTGCATATGCACAATAAAAACCTCTATTACTGTGCCTTGTACGACTATGTGCTAATGGGCTTGGTAGGTATCACAGAACATGGCAGGCTAGTGTTTTTGAATTGTCCATTTTCAACCACTGTACTTTTCCTCTCCCGTTCACAGCTTAATAACGTAAGCTTCTATTTACATTTTCCATCTTAGTTTAGATATAGGCCGAGATACCCAATCATATTTGCATCATTGGAATCGATTTTACAATATCTGTAATTTATAGCTTTTATCACTGTATTGGATTAATCAAAAAAGGCTGGCTGTCTATTTTCGATGTTTTTAATTAAGTAATGTAGTAATGGTTAATGTTATTTATAGTACCCGTCTCAGATATAGATGATAAATCCTATGAAGAATCCGAAGACGGAGGATGGACAGATTTTGAACCACTGACCAGACATTCGCCATCGACAAACAAGTTCGGCGGGAAGGAAAGAACGGCTTATCATAGCCCAGTGTCTATGCATTCAGTAGCGATGAAAAAGTCTACTACCACAAAGGAAAGAAAGGGTACTTCCAAACCACCATCGACAAAAAAGTCTACTGCCACTAAGAAAAACAAGGGTACTTCCAAACCAGAACCGACGAAAAAATCTACCACCAAAAAGGAAAGAACGAGTACTACCAAACCAGCATCGAAGAAAAAGTCTACTACCACAAAGGAAAGAACGAGTACTTCAAAACCAGCATCGACGAAAAAATCCAATACCACTAAAAAAACAAACGGTAACTATGAAAGAAATGCATTTTATGATAACATGATATTTAGGATATTGTTCAAATTGAAGGGATTATAGTTTACTAAATGTACATCGCAGACGATTTTTTACAAAATGTCATTGATGAATTATGATAGAATCACGTACTAAAAATACACCGAGCCGACCCGAATTGACAAAAGTAGCTTGTGGGCAGCGAGAGGCAAATGTAATGTGGAAGTCAATGAAAAATCATGAGAACCCGATTTTGAGTTATACGATTAAGTACAACAACAGCGTTAGCCCCAAAGCTTGGCAAATTGCAGTTAAAGACATCCCTGCAACAGAAAGCAGTCGAACTGTGGCCTTGTCTCCTTGGACTAACTATACGTTTCGAATTATTGCAAGCAATAAAATAGGTTCTTCGGCTCCCTCCAATATATCCGATATTTGTTCTACTCCTCCAGATGTTCCGTTTAAAAATCCAGACAATGTCCGAGTTCACAGAGCAAAACCACGTAATCTTATTATATCTTGGAATCCTTTGGCAAAAAAGGATCATAATGGTCCAGGCTTAAAATACAAAGTTGAATGGAGACAGGACAATGGTTCGTCTGGTTGGGATTTCAAAGAAGTCAATAAAAATAAGTTTACTATTACTCATCACCAAACTATCTTCCCTTATTTGGTAAGAGTCTGGGCTGTCAATGCCATTGGACAAAGTAATATCATACCAAAGGAGGTGGGAGAATATGCTGGACAATATGTAACCACTAGACATTGTAATAAGATAAAGGACCTGCCTAAACAAAAGAAATGTTTACAAGATCTAAAAAGTGTCCTAACTTCTTCGGATCCTGTAAGTAACAAATTTCAAAATTTATTAATCGTTAACAATTTAAATTGTTTTCTTCGCTAACATCTTGATTTCTATTCCAGGATTTAAACTCTGATGATGTGTTACACGTTATGGAAATTTTTGAAGAAGTCACTGTTGAAGATGATGATTCTTGTAGTAGGTCTGAATACGATGTTTTAGAAACTTCCAAACTTGTCTATAATTTGACTTCCAAGGCGAACGTAAATACCCCAAATCCTGATTGGGCAAATCTCACAAATGCAGTTTTAAATGTTTTTGGAAATCTGATAGTGAACCAATGTCAATGGAAGAAAGTTACAAAAGTAAGTGTATTAATATTTGTTGTCGTATCTTCTTGTGCTTATTACGTATTTATTCCAAACAGGATGAAAGACCTAATGTTTTCACCCAATTTTTGGAAGTACTGGACTCGGCCACTCTCAATCTTGCAGAAAAAACAGCAAACAATAAAAATGACTCAAAATTATTTTACCCTTTAGAAAATAAAGATACCACGAAATCGAAGATAGTAGTGTATTTAGGTGCAATTGGACAAAAGGAAGACAATTTCACAGGAAGCGACATTTATGTTGATGACGAAAATCCTAGCCCAAGTTCAATATCCGTACAAATAGACCCCGAGCAAAGAAATTCTTTGAATTCTCAGTCACGATTAAACTACGCTGTATTAATTCGTCCAATTTACATGGAGAGCATAATTAACAACACGATAGAAAGGCAACTCAACTTTTTGTAACCATTTTATAATATTTTTTTTTAAATAGCGGCATTAAAAATACATTATCCGTCCAATCTTCATAATGGAAATTTTGGTAACCTTTTTATTTAAAGCCCACTGGCCATCACTGTTTAGGCATAATATAATTTCACATTAGCTTTATATAAAACTGAATGCATGAAAAACGTTTACTATAAATATTATTATTTTTGGTGACCTGTGAATAATTAGCATTTTAATTTGTGTATTTTTATTAGTATGGACGAAAATGGAATTCACAGTTATAGCCAATCAAGAGACTTTAATGGAAAATTGGTATCGATGACTTTCGACAAGTCAATTCAGTTAAAAAGTATGGAAATTAATTTGTAACATTGACAACTGTAACTGAGAAAGGAACAGATGAATGAGACTTATATTTGATTGTACTTTATTGGATTACAAATAGACCCAAAAGTTAGAATTCAATTTGCACACACTTACAAAGAAGTTGGTCATTCTAAAATTGTTTACAGAAGAAAATTACATACTGGAGAACAAAAGAAATCAGTAACAGGGTCGTCCATATGTGCATATTGGGATATCGAAAACAAGTAAACATACAAAATATTATGTAACATTCTACCATAACTAGGCAATTAATCATTAATGACGAGTTGTACTAGTGAGACATAATAGATGTGTTCCTGCTGATCAAGGTTAACCCATCTAATTATCAGTCAATCTGGGCATAGTGTCTAAATTATGAAAATCTATCGTGCGGAGGGTTCTGTGGCTCAGAAAATCCCCAATTTCTATTCAAATTAGCCAAATTTTATTAATTTTAAAAATAAATCTAAAAAATTGAACTATTAATGAATTATTGCATAAAAAGTAAAGCAATTTTTGTCAATATCGTAGCCATAGAACCCCCGCAGTATCTGTAAAACCATGAAAAACAATGAAAAAAGATGAATTCCAAAATGTGATGTTATAGGACAACGATGCTGGCAATGCCACTTTATTTTTACAAAGTCTTTTTGGGTGAATCAGTCCCTATCTACTTGCAGGTATAAGAGACAAAGATACTTTGTCACTATCGTTTCCTAAGATCAATTTGATCTCCATGCAAGGTATCTACATAATCCTGGTTCGTTTATAAATCTGAACGACCGATCTGAATGATCAAAAACTGATATTATTTCTATTTTCTGCAATAATAATATGTAAATTTCCCTCATTTTGGTTCATAACTTAATACCCAGCATTACCTTTTAAAATTTTAGCATTTGGTCTACCTTCGGATGTCAAAAAAATATGTCCAACAGTTTTACGACCATTTGTGAATGTAATCATCTCACAACGTTTTCGGTTCTTGCTGAATTTCATGAATATTCTGTAAGTTTAATGTGTTACATTATAGCACCTGATAATATGTACGTGTTTCATTTTTTTCCAAAATTGAAGCGAACCGCTTGTTCAATAAAAGTAATTGGTGGTTGGCTACATTATGGTCGTATATCCAACTTTCTTTTTGTTCATAACTTAATACCCAGCATTACCTTTTAAAATTTTAGCATTTGGTCTACCTTCGGATGTCAAAAAAATATGTCCAACAGTTTTACGACCATTTGTGAATGTAATCATCTCACAACATTTTCGGTTCTTGCTGAATTTCATGAATATTCTGTAAGTTTAATGTGTTACATTATAGCACCTGATAATATGTACGTGTTTCATTTTTTTCCAAAATTGAAGCGAACCGCTTGTTCAATAAAAGTAATTGGTGGTTGGCTACATTATGGTCGTATATCCAACTTTCTTTTTGTTATACAAGCGATTTATTTTAAAGTTTAATTAAGTCTATGTACTGTAATTGCTTCTAATAATTGTAATTTCTATTCTAGTAATTGTACTGACTAATTTATTTAATTAAGGCTTTATACAACTACATTTTATTTTATGGATCAAAGGAAAAGGACTTTGGCCTGCAATTTTTAACATGGACACTGGGTACTTTGTCCATATTGTGTCTTGTTCTCTCACTAACAAGTTTTGCATTGGACAGGCAAACAAAAAACGAAGAAAGAAAAATCACAATTCATCTTTGTGCGAATCTACTTGCTGAGAAGATTTTCCTAATCTTTGGTGACAGAAACATCTTCTATTTTTCCAACGTAAGCCTTAAAATTTTAATTCTCTTGTTTTGCGTTTCATTTTATTGAAACAATCTTAATTAAATAAATTTAAGCTAAATACCTTGCAACTATTTTAGATAATTAAATTAACTAAGATTTGTCACCAAAACATTATAAATATTACCTAAACAAATAAGAGAAAAACAGAAAAAACAACTCTAGATATTCGAAAATTTTACAAGGACAATTTTGATTTGTTTTTTGTATTTAATCCATAAAGATAAACTACTTGGCTTTATAAATTGTATTTAATGCCGTAATAAATTGAAGCTGTTTTTCCAGGCTACTTGCACGGCATTTGGGATACTAACTCACTTTTCAGGGCTATGCACTTTTGGATGGATATCTGTTGAAGGAATTCATTTGTACTTTCAAGTCGTCAAAATATTTCCGCTTAAAGCCTCTCATCTATTTAAAGTTTACTGTTTCATTGGTTACGGAATTCCTTTCCTATTAGTCGCCATTACTATTCTAATTGGATTATCGTCGGCAACGGAAAATATTTACGCGGGTGTAATGTTGTAAGTTTACGTTTAAAAAACCGTTATATTTGTATTATATTATGTAATAGTTCGGAGAAACTGAAAGGCGCCACACTTTCACCCCTCGTCACTCTCATTCTCTGTACAGGGTGTCAAAAAGTATATTATAGGTTAGGTAGTTAGCCACCCTTTTGATGGAGAGAGGAGGAGTATGCCTTTCAGTGTGACCGATAATAAATATTTGTTCGCAGTTGTTGGCTACAAGGAAGTTATCGTTGGGCGTTTATGGTTCCTGCATTGCTAATCTGCATGGTAATTTGTAATATTTTTTATTGAAAAAATAAGTTATCAGCATAAAATTAAATTATTGTGGCAATAATATTACTGAATCTTAAATGTTTATACAAGGGCAGTGTCATTGTTTTATTCTCTGCCTTTCATACCGTTAAAAAACCGAAAACTACGGCAGCCAGTAGTGATGCTGCTTACAAAAAATCCAAATCTAACAGGTAATTACTAATTCACTATCTATATTACAAAGTTCTCCAGTTTTGGGACACAAAAACAAAATTACTGAATAAATTATCCAAATTTAGGACACTTATCAAAGGAACAATTTCACTGACTATCATTCTTGGAGTATCATGGATATTTGGTGTCTTGTCCTTGGTGGACGTACAAGGGCACATATTCCTATCCTACATGTTCACCATCCTCAATGCATCTCAGGTACCCGTATATCTGCTAAGATTGTAGATTAACAACATTTTGAATACAATTGTTGTAATGTATATTCCCTAATTAATTGCATCTCAGTACAAAGATATAAATTGAGATGAAGGAAACACACTCAAGACAAAATTTCTTGACAATGAATCCGAAAGTTATAAACTATAAGCCATTTTGTTAAGCTTGCTGCGACAATATAGTGACAAACTCTTAGTGGAACATAGTCGTAAGAATTCACTTTCAGGTTATAAATAATTAAAGACTTGATTTTAACTATAGTCTAAATTGACACAGACGTATTGCAAATTGTAAACTGCCAACTTTAAATATCAAATATTAAGTACATATTAATATGAAAATTAAATATTTTATGAATGGAATGCTACTCATTGCCCTGCAATTAAAAATAATTTCAACGTGGAATATACGATATTATACTTCTCGTATCAATGAGTTAGGGGCAATGCATAACGGGAAAAGGCTTAAAAAATGACGTCTTAAATTTTTTGATTATCTTTTTCAGGGAATGTTTGTCTTTATTTTCTACTTTTGTCTTAATAAACCACTTCGATATTCCACGGGTAGATTCTTGATGCAAGCAATTACCAGCTTTTCATCTAAACGTTTTAAAATCTCGGAAGTGAATACAACCTATCTCTAGACGGACGAAAAACTCAAAGAAGTACTCAAACCTCAGAAACTTGAAATGTATTATTACCTTGCGTTGCTGGTTCTTCAATTTCTTTGTTTGTTCAAACGTTCACAATTTCAATTGTCATGATATTCACTAAATCCGCTAGAAGGAGTACTTCTTCAGTCCTAAAATTAAAACCCAAGCGTAAAATAACTACACTTCGGATATATGTACACGACATAATATGATGATGAATAAAACACATTTAAATATTAATATTTACGTTAAACTTTACCAAATCGAAACTTTCTAGCATTGGTTTAGCAAATGGAGGTTAATAATAATACCAATATACTATTGCAATCAAAAGGGAGAAAACTTGAAAATGGCCAGTAAAGGATAAACGCAGAACAAAAACATATTTTATGTTTTATAGCCGATTAGGCCAGAAAAGAGGCAAAAATATTTTCAAGCTCTACACCGTGGCAACTGAGAAGATAATTGGTATAGTGCAAAATTGGAAACCATAAATTTTATTTCCTAGAGCTCTTAATGGCTCACTTTACTTCGGAACTGCTAAACTATGTAGGTTTATTCCTATGTACTAAACCGAGGAGTAGTCTGGGGCATAATGACAAGCTATTTGGTTCGGGGACATAACGACGCATTGTATCGGACATTTTTCAGCAATATAGTGACTTTATGACCACTCATGTTATTTACCCTTTTTTGACTTGACCTAAATAAATGCAAATGTTGTTTGTTATAATTTAACATTTTCTTCATCCGTCCTCATCCGAGCAGAGATGAATAGAAGTCAAGTCCCGTACTTATGCGATGAACATACTAGCTAAAAAGGATGACTAATAAAGGACATGGACTATAAATCATTTAGGAGTCTTTTGGACGACCGGCCGGCCGCCGTCATTCATATCAATAATTTTGCTGTTATAGAGGCCATTAAAACATTAAACTTTCATACTAATATTTTGGAAAAACTTTGCAGTTATCTAGAATATTATCAACCCGTTAAATTTTTAAATCAGGACAGGAATAATTTGAAATGCAAGTAAAACAGGTGATTCTGCGTCTCCAGGCTTACATTGTTGTCTTTACTTTACTAAACAAGGTTCGTTGAAAAACGAGCATTGTATGAGTTATTTTGACTTTAATATTAATTTATTTTATTGTTCAAGAAGAATATATTGTGCAGTTCTCTTGAGTGAGACTAACTAACAACCAGTGTGCCTATACAATTGAGACTTCTATAAAATTAATATAATATATATACAAGGCAGGCAATATACTATAAAAGGATTCGCTTAAATATAGTCTCAAATTATAAGAAGTTTATATATTAATAACAGAAATTTAAAACCATAATTTACATTCAAGATGAATCATTAGGTCGTAAAATTAAAAATTAATTAAGTTGTGAGTGTTGTAATCAAAGCTACAATATATTTATATATTACTGATGTACTGGGGTTTAGAAAAAAATATCGACAGTTAATTACAATTAAGATGAGCCAATTTATTTTCAGGGTTTTATGTTCTTCAGTGAAACAATCCTTTTGATTTCAACGTTTGTAAGACAATAACAAAATCCTTTTAACACGGGCGATTGTGTAGCATAGTTTGTTTTTAAATTTAGATTTGGCAGCTTTAATAATATACCAAGCAGCGAAAACAAATATTTTGACAATCATTTGGATATGTTTCCTATCTTCCCATAAGAATGCTGTGAAATATATCAGAGCAATGCAGAAACTGATCAAAAAAATCGACGAAATATTAGAATTGGTAAGTGTTATTGGCCGTGGGAGATTTCTCTTCCAGCAAGTTTTGCATTTGGTAAAATTATTTCTCATGGAATATTCTAACCATTTCTGATAAATTCCGGAATCACTAAGGGCAAACAATCTTCGTTTTAAAAACGGAAAAATCATAGGGATTTCATAACTTTGGAAAGATGTAAAAACGTGGACCGGGAAGAAGGATTTATCATCAGTCCCATAATACAATGTTTTCTTCGGTTCAACTCCACCATTATGGGGATTCCAATGAGAGTCATTCAGAAGTCGATGCAAACGAGAACTCCTGAGAATCAACGCAGAATTATTGCATTGTGCAATCCATTGTTGAGCACTTTTTGAAGGGAACTCAGGAGGAAGGCTAACAAGTTTCCAAATCTTATCCATTAAATCCAAATTCTTTGAATACCCAGTAATTTCGTCCGATTGTCGTAAGTTGACGATTGTATTTAGCAGAGAAAATACTGCACCTTTTGTAGATGTTAAACTGTTAGATCCAACGCAGACCTTGTGTAAGTCCTTTCGTAGTACTGCAATGACTGCACCAAATGTTTTGTGATTCAATTCTATTGAAATGTTACATAACGGGGACGAAAATGTATTATTTTCATTTTCACAATAACCGTTACAATAAAGGACATTGGATTGACTAAAATCACCCATATAAAAAGGTTCATGCTCACTAGCATACGAAAATTCGCTAAGAGCAATAAAATTTGATAAATTTGCCAAATGTTCCATTGATTCAATTCTTTTTACTGGGCGTGGTTCAACTAAGTCTGTAGTGACAATTCCTTTGTAACCATTTGTAAGGACAATGAACATGAGCAACATCGGACCGATCACCAATTTGATCCAGGTTAATTTGTTGGTTTTTACAGATAATGAGTAAGTTACTTCAAGCAAATAAGCATAACAAATCCAAACAATTGGAATACTTTCGTCTTTTCTGTAAAATGTCACACAACTGACGAATACAATTACAGTAAAAATAGTTATGATTATTCCCAGCCAAGCTTCAAGTCGAAAGGGCCGAATGTAGCCATAAAAAGATAAATTTTCGTCTTCCAAAACGACGCAGGAGATAAAATTATAAGAATCTTCCTTCGGTTGAATAATAACACAATATTGGCTCGTTTCTAGAAACCAATACCGTTCCATATACAGGTCCACAGACTTATGCATCATTATATGGAGTTTTTGATTATATTCATCATCATCAGGGCATAAATCGAAACCATCGTCTATTATTATTGTTGAATTTGTAAATTTCTTGGCGATAAAAGAAGGAACAAGAAGAGGCAAATTTTTATCGCTGATGAAATAAACATTTTGAATTGGTTGCCCACAGTAAGGTTTTATACCCACTTCACTATCAAATATTCCTTTAAGAATAAATGAGCTTGCGATGGTACTCTTCTCACTAAACATATTCATAGCCATAGCGTGCAGTGATTGATTAAAGCAATTGTCTAGAGAACATAGCAGCTCTAGAGTGTAACTATGTTGATATATTTTGTCTAATTGTGGACAGATAAAATAGATCTCTTTCTCAGTCGTAATAGAAACCAAAAGCCAAGGCTTTTTCCACAGAAGTTTGTGTACGACATTTGAATACTTGCCATACTTAGTTGACCCTTTAAATATAAACGAGGAACTTGGTCTTTTTAACTGCAGCTTTGGTTTGCTCATAAGCAGGTAAACAGAGGAATACTCTGCAAAATTATACAATCTGGTAGAAAACCAAGAAGGTATTTGATAAAAATAGTTACTTCCGCTGGAGAAAACTTCACTAATATGATTGATTAATAACAGATCCACCAAAACATTAGGGTTGAAGTTGACTGCGAAATGTGCCAGAGAATTAAATCGGTTCTCTAATCTAGGAGAAGATAATAAAACACTGACATTTGTCACTTTCAATTCATCAAAACATTTGTTTCCCCACTCTTCTACATTTTTATAAAAATTCCTTCCAAATACATCCCAATCTCTTTGGTTTTTTGGGGTGCATAAATGTACGTTTCGACTATATTTATGATTGCTAATTGCGTATGGAACCACAATTTTGCGTAATTCTTTATCCTGCAAATCTTTTAAATGTGCTTCAAAAATATTATAATCATGTTTGAAAATTATGTTAATGTAGTAGTTGTTATTCAAATTCACAATTTCTGACAATTTCCAACCAATTGTCAATTCAACAAAAAAATTTACTGACACTAAAAACAAAATAGTCTTTAAACTACACATCGTTTATTCACTGTTGACTTTTACTTGAGAGAACTGACTTTTGAGTAATAAGTTTTCCAATATTCAGTTATATATATTATTCAATATATAGTTTTGTGATTTATTTACCACCTATAGATTTACTTTGTACAAGTTATTTAGAATACTCCTTTTAAACTTTTTACCTCGTTTTGTCACTTAACACAAACATGAAAAATATCTAAACACAAGTAATATTGCTTTTAGAGTTTTGTACAAGAATTGAGCACACACAAAAATTGTTTGTCCCTGCAGCAAAAGATGCAAACATTTGTCTCACAACTGACTTTTTCTGGAGAATTTTTAAAAATGTTTGAAATAAATAAGAAATTTGTTTTTCTATAAGACCAAATGAAGTGGTTTAGATAGTGAATTGCCAAATATATACTTGTGTATGGCGTGTTGCGGCACAGAAAGTCTGAATATTATATTACATTGGATTAATTATTTACATTAATATTAATGTAAATTGGAAAATCCGTCATGAATATATAATAATATTTTTCTTCCAACTCCATACTAAATAATTAAATACCAGCTGAAGCTTTTATCTTTGTTGACTACACTGGAATTTCCGAATGTTGGTCCAACTTTTTAGAATATATTTGAGAAGCAGGCATAGGTAACTAAAAAGGTAACCAATATCTCAGAGCACGGGTATCTATATGTATTATTTCTAGATACGTTGCTCCATACCCATAAAGAAAGTAATAGGAGGTAGATCTGTTTGGCAATATTCATTTTGGCAATATTCATTTTATGGCAAAACAAAGAAGGCACAAAGCTAATAAGGATTCATAACAAAGTTCCTTTTATTTGTATATAACATATTTTATTGTCTAAAACCTCTACGTACATTCATTCACGTACTATTTTGAGTTGTGCTGTTAGTTAGGTCTGAGGAATGTCAGATTCTACGTTAAAATACGTATTGCAAATTTTTACAAGAAAATCAAACAGCCAAAAATAACTCTACATATCTTGTAGGCTGGTGTATGTTTTATTATGTTATGACGAATCAAAATAATTATTTGATAACCGTTTGCGATATAATTTGTTGAGATCCCAACAAACATATTTTGCATATTTTTAAAACCCATTTTGCTAAAACGTGCGCTAATTGGTTAAATTAGCTAATGTAATCTACATACTGATGTTTCCAAATTTGGCCACACTACAAAAAATCTTTTTGGAAAAGTCTTTTATCACAAAGCCAACAAATATTAAAAAATTCTATGTCGCATCTACAGTCTGTGAGGGTTCTCACATTTGGATGTAACTTGAAACCGAACCATTTAAAATATAAAGTCGATTTAAAAAACAAAAGAAAATAAATCCTGACGCCTGCAAGAAACCTATTTTCACCTAAAAACTTTTGCCAGAATTTTTTACGTTTAAATTACAAAGCAACTATCTCAAATATTGTAGCACTTTGAAATTTGTTGCATATTGGTAATTTTCGTGAATTGTACATTTAAGCCCCATATTTTAAAAAAGTTGTAAAGTAACAATTTGGCAAAACTTATAAATGAAAATATCTTGAAAACTATAGAATTACTATAGTTACATTTAGCTGGCTTCCCAAGACTTTTAGTAAGCAAGCAGAAGTTTTTGAAACAGTCTTTTTTGTATCCGTTGATTGTGATGTTGTCGGGTAAATGGTTTGCTGGCCTGCGGTTGCTTTGGAAAATGATATTACAGTCCAGCCATGGTTAAGACTACACTACGTTTGGTTACAAAAAGTTGGCAAAAGATTTATTATTACTGTGCTATTAATGTGCTACCCGTTGCATTTGCCGAGGTGAGTACGTGTGTCTTGGAGCTCCTACAATTTCGTCATTTTTGGGTGTAAAAGTACAGCTACCGGACTGAAATTAGATTCATCAGGTGCTCCACGTCAAGATCTCTCTGGACAGGTGATCGACAAATAAAAAAGGTCAGTCTTTAATTCGAAAACATTGCGATTTCCCAAATTTTGGCATGGATTGTCTTGTGTGGAAAATGGCTGACCAGAAGAGTGACCACGATGATAAACCAAGAATATGCAAATTATCTACATGCAAAGTCGCTTATCAAAGATAGAGCAAATGTAAATCTCGTCGCCCGCTTCACTTTACTCACATGCATTCATGTAAGCCATCGACATAAACACACGTACTCATACTCGAAATGATATGCACGACTCGGCTCCCCCAACTTCTGTGTTGGGTGTAGGTAAATTAATTATACATAGTTGTTATATTAATGATTTAAGCAAATACCATTTGGCCATAATATTGTAATTGCATTACAAACTAAATTATATGTATACTTTCATTCCTAAACCACCTTCGAATAGACCGTAAGGTGAATGTGTAAGTCCATGCGCGGGTTGTTTCTGCTGCAAACGGCCTCATTCCTTGCTATAAAGTCTTTCCCTATATGTAATAGTACGTACTTATATTCGATATCTATTTTGCATCTGCAATAATTAATAAATGAAATACCAGTGAATTATATTTATATTGTCTGTAAAGCTATCCTATAATATTTGTACTTAATGGCTATAATTTCAGTTGATATTATGATGTGTACTTGTATATGTAATGATACTTGACTGCATATGGCCTTTCCGAAAATAAAACCATTACCATTATTACTGTATTTCTTACACTATATAACCCTGCGTGTCAATGCTGCTCAAGTTATCATTCCGCATATTGCTACGCTTTCTTAGTTATTTCGTTTCATGTGTATTACTACATAAGCCTCAACTGCTCTGTATTTTTCGAAGTAATAGTGTTGTCTGAATTATTAAGATACGCTCTCCAGTATTGTTATATATAATGAAATGGTGTTGAATTAGTTAGTGGTTGACATAATTACTTAGAGAATAGACTATCTATTCTCCAAAATCGAACCCCTACATAAAATTCGCACTTATCTGTTTAAAATTTGCCCCTATATAAAAATTGGTCCCATTTTAATTTTTTCCCCTATAAAAATTCGCTCCTATATAAATTTGGCCCTTGTATAAACTGTACCCCTATAAAATATTCGCCTTTATAAAAAATTGCCCTTGTATAAATTTTGCCCCTATAAAAAATTCGCTCCGTTATATGTACAAGTTTTCAAAATTGAAACTGTTCAGATGGAAACACCATATTAATGTATTATCGGCAAATTTCATTTAATCTTAGCATTGCTATCTCATTAAATGTGCTCAAATTTTGTATCAAAGTTTTCAATTGCAGGAGTCATGTCGCTGACGCTTATTACCATTCTCCTTTGCTTATCCTAAACCTATATCCACCACGCTATCTAATCTGCCTACTTACTAAACCTACCTATTTATTCCTAATGGCTATTTCTAATTGATAAACAAATATTATAACTTACCTGTGATCCTTACCTCAATCCACCCACACTGTACACACATACGCATACACAGAAATCAATCTTGCAAGAGAAAATCATAAAATGTCTCAAATAAATAATAGTTAATAATCTAAATAGACACAAAGATATAGCAAACACTACTCGTATCAATGAGTTAGGGACCATGTATTATCTATTACGTCAAAAGGCTTGGAAATGCGGTCTTACACTCTTCTGAATATCTTTTTCAGGGCATTTTTGTCTTTATTTTCTACTTATTAAACCACTTCTGTATTTCACGAGTAGATTCTTGATGCAAGCGATTAACAGTTTTCATCTAAAAGTTTTGAAATCTCGGAAGTGAATATAACCAATCTCTAAATGGACTAAAATACCAAAAAAGTACTCAAACATCAGAAACGCACTTGAAATGTCTTATTACCTTTCGTTGCTGGTTTTTCAATTTATCAAAATGTTTTTTGGCTAATATCCAGTATCTGCTTTAACTTTAACTCGTAAACATATTTAAAAAATTCTGGTAAAATAAATAATATGTTATTTATCCAGTTATATTATACTCCATGCATGCTATTAACTTCATAAAAAGTTCGAATCCGCAATATAGTTCGCCAGATATAATCATTGTGTATCTAGTTTAGAAATCATTGCAAGAAATCTGCAATTGGTAAGCGTTATATAAAAACTGTCTCCATCCTGTCTTTCTATAAGCTTAAGGTAAGGCGACGATTTCTTAGGAGACGTCGAACAACAGACATTAGTAATACGATGTCAAATGCCAAGAAAGTTTTCAAAACTTTCATAACAGTTTAAACGGGAGCATTATAGTGGTGCATCATTCACCCAGTGGTGCATATATGCTCTACTTGTAATATACCAGTATACAGGTAGAATAATACAAAATATTTTAAATAGGTACTCGTCCGAATAAATATATCAAGTGGTATTTATTACTTTTTAAATGAAACATACATAACTGTATATAATACCTACTTTAGATTTTAACTGAAGCTAAATTGCACGTTTATAATTGTATTTTCTGGAATGAACTTGAAAAAAATAATAAGCAGTTTAGTATAGCTGTGCTAGTACTTCATCACAATTATTTAATAGTTTTCGCTGTAGTAATTATGGTAGTTGCATTTTTCCATTATCAGTTTAATTATTGTTTTGTTGTACTACTAAACTTTCTAGTTTAGTAGTTTTCCTACATTTCTCGGACATAAATGATTGGGAAGGTAATTAAAGTTAATGAAGTACCAAATTAAGAATTAATGTAGTTGTCTCAACTAAATGAAATCTGAAGTAGCGCTTTCGCTTGGGTACTCTGTACACTGCTATACTCACAACAGTCACAACTAGTATTTAGTATATATACTTTAAACTCGAAAACTTGATATGGACTCTATATACTTTTATTCGGTTTTCTTTTGCGCTTGTTTAAAATCAAATAATTTTGTTGCATATTTTTTACTTTATTTTTCTTCCGCTTCAAGTATGCAAATAATTCGAATATCAGTATAACCCAACCTATGCCTATTCCAACTGCAAAAAGAATGAATGGTAGCCATAAGTGTAATGTACCGAGTGTAGTAGGTTCCTTGGAAGATATTCTTTTGTAGGATCGAATCACATCCTTAACTATATTTTTGGGAATTGATTTTTCATCAGAAATTCGTGCTTTAATAACTATTGATTGAACATACTGTCTGTACATGCCCAACCATTGCAGTATCCCAAATGTATACAGCTGTTTAAACACAAATTCCATTCTTGAGCCAAAGGTACCTTTTTTAAACATGGTTGTAGGTATTGTAGACACAGTATCAGTGGAAGCACGAAAACTTTTTGGAGAGTGGAGCTGTTCAATAAGTACTTGTATAATTTTGATATTCATTTTCTGCTGTACGTATACTTTACCATCATACATGATATCAGAGTAAATATCCCATAAAAGTTTTCTCGCCTCACCTTCCAATATTTTATTGGATATTGTTTTGTAAATTTCATGATTCGGATTTTCTTTCGCGTTATTCAAAGAAAGTGTAGAGAATATTTCAGCGAAAGAAGTTTGTTCAAACCCTGCATGACTAATTCCAGTAAACAATTTGATATCTGGATCTACCAGATCAGAATACGTTAAGAGTTCTCTTTTTGGAGAAGGATCAATAATTATTCCTGTCAAGATTCCTTTGTAGCTTTCAGAAATCAGAATACAAAAGAACAACCAAGTTGTAAGGATAATTCGAAACCAGGTTCTTGCTCCAGAAACATCCTGGGAGTCTTCTGTCGATTGACAAATTAAGGGACGGAGAACACGCCAAAGAAAATTCAATGGCGATATTTCCCGTTTGGGTTCTTTATTGTCCAATTTTGAGAGAAGCCACATTGACGAAGTTACAATTAAAATCGTTGAAAGAGTCAGGCCCAGAACTAAAATCCCAATTGGTTCCACCAAATCTTGCCAACTTGGTTGATTTTGTGTACTGGATATAAATGCAATATCTATTGACCCTATCATCATAATTGAATAGCCTTTTGCCATTCCCATTGCATTGTGTAGTAGAAATTCATCTGTCATAATTAAATCAGCTTTGGTTACGTCGTAGATGTAAAATGCACTTGAATTCATGTCTTCAGTCAAGTATTTGTACACAAAGTTAATTATATTAAAGTTATAAGCTTTTAAAAATTCTTTTGCTGGTGTCTGTAAATATTTAAACATAAAACTAGGAAAAACAGCTCGATTAAATGTCTTGCCATAATGTATTCTAATTGGTGCATTATTGAAATTGATGGGATGTAGACTTTCCATAAATTCTTTTCCTTCTAATGGTTTCCAAAGCGATCCTCCAATATAGGGAACGCAAAAAACGCAAAGTTTGAAGATTTTTTTCGGTAATATCAGATATCCATGCAGAAAATAACTTCGAAAGACTGGGATAACTTTTTTCAATTTTGATTTGGATGAATAAGTAAAAACGAAAATCGATGTTTCAATATTCTGGTGCTTCATATAGTTTAAATAGTTAAATTTGACAAAACTAATTCTTAAATCATTTGCCAATATCCATTTATCATTCTTTCCAAACTTGGATGTATAAGGGAAAAAAATCATTTCCGTTTTTCCTGATTAAAGAATTACGTTCACTTTTGCCATTACTGTAATGTTCTTCGGCAATTGAGTTCTCAGAAGCAATTCGGATAGTGCATTTCATTGATGGACTTATGTGGCTCAATATTTCGTTCAGTTCTTGGTGATTTTCTTCAATAAAAATGTTACCTAATCGTGGCCTGTACACAATTTCAATAATTTTATTTTGTTTACAAGCTAGTTCTGCCAAATTTGCAACTTTTGATAAATATTCGACACTGCAGAAAACGTTTTGAAAATAAATTAAATAATATAAAATTTGAAAACCCAAAACAGCTAAATATTTCATTTCTGATATTATATTTAATACCTCCTGTCTGTTCACAGAATAATTTAATCAAGTTACAGACTTATTTGATGGTTATAGTAGTAATAATGATGGTAGTGTAGTTGAGTGTAATATGTTTGTTTTGAATATATAGTAATCCTGACCAAAGTTTTTACATCTAATCAAAACTAAATCTTCGGAATAATTATTTTCAGCAATATTAATTTAATTAGTATTGTACTACGGAACTTTTTCCTAACTAATTTTAATTACATAATTGGACACGTAATTGAAGTTAATTAAGTCCACAATAATGCAGTAAGCTAAACTATCTTAAAACGGAAATGCCCGTTCGGTTCACCTTGGGTCCCGTTAGTTGACGAAGTTCTTATACATTGCAACAAGTAACAAAAAATGCGCTCGTTGAATTATTTTCCATGCACGCAGCTTACAATAAATTACATATACGAATACCAAATTACCAACCATCTATATATTATTCCGTGTATTGCATGTAAATAGCAGGTTGAGTTGATTTACGTTTTATTTCAAGATTATAAGGTAAATATCTATGTACTATAATACGCTCACAAATATCGGTTATACCAAAAGCTATTAAAAGTACATAAAAACTAGAAATAATTATACTGCTACTTGAAATGCCCGGGCATTAGCTTATTTATTATTCGGAAACTATGAAACAGAGAAATAAGACCTTCAAAGTCCTCTTCGTGCTGTTTTCCAAAAGTATCGGTGATTTTAAATTCATTTCATATTATAAAGTGTAAATACATAATAATGATATTAAATGCCGAAAACCTGACAGTTTAAAAGAAAATTTATGTTACTAAAATTTATGTTACTATATTAACGAGCAATTTAAATCCTCCTCCACTGCAATGGTAATAGTAAAGACTAATTCTAAATTTTTTGTTTCATAAAATTTGATCAATATGACTAATTTTTAAAACTTAAAAATCATTCACAACTGAGAATATGAGAACAATATTGACAACAAATATACCTTTGGTTCCTCGCAATACAATGGATATATTTATTTGTTTTATTTAGAATTACATAACATTTGAGTACTTACTCAAAGCAATAAATTTTAACGATTAACTAGTAATTAAAAAACAAAGGGCATCAGACATGGCATTAATTTCTTATTTCAAGGAATTTTCCCTTCAAAAATGAAATACTTAAAATTAATGAAATAAATACAATGTGCATATGCGTACACGCATGCACAATGCACAATTCATTTATTTCAGGCGAAATTTATTGAAACCTACTGAAATAAATACCATGCACCCTTCTTATTTCATTTATTTCAAATATTTAATTTTTCAAGGAAAGTGGGAGTGAATTATTTCGCGAAACATTTCAAAAATTTCACCTATTTATTTCAGAGAAATGTTTCAAGTGCCATGTCCGAGGGTATGTTATTTGTGTTTAGTCAGAGGTACATATTATCTTGAATGGTGTTGATGCTGATTCTCTACAATTCGAATAGACAAAAAAATCTACCTGAAAACTCCCGACAATTCTTAATTACCCATGTACTACTCCCTGACTACCTACGCATCATACGCAATTTCTTACCATACTACCTACGGTCTCAACATTAACATCATGATGTCACTGTATGGTAAGGCATTGAAAAGAGAGAAGGGAATTTCCTCATTTCTAGAACACAGAATGATTTTCTAGAAAAAGAGCTTAGTCTACCTTTCACTTACATTCCATAATATTGTAATCAGGGTATGTAAAACCCATGCATTTTTGCTTTTGAATGACCAAAACCCCAACCCGAAACGCCCAGTCTTTGCCTTTGGATACCGGATACCCAAAAAGTTTTAATGAACTTAATAATGTATTACATCCGATAGTTTACATAAAAATGTAAAGAATATAAATAAAATAAAATATAAAGTGTATTGAAGCATCTAATAATGTAATTTTTGTATAATTTATTGTGTTTTTTATTTAGAAAAGTTTATTCTTGGTCGTGTTTTGGATAAATAGTGTTTAATATGTGTTGGTACAATATTTTTGTTTTACTAAAGTGCTCGAGTTAACCCAACTTTCTCTCCCAATAATTACTGTTTCCTTCCTCAGTACACAATACACCCACCACCTCCCACTTCTGCAAATAACAGTGCTTTTCCCTCGTCCAACATCGGGGATGGCTTACTCAGCTTTTAGATTAGAGAAATGCCACTTTCACTTGCTATCAGCATTTTGAAAGTACTGCCACAAATATCCAACAAAAATATCGGTGGACTATCGTTGGAGACGGAGCTGTAGTTTCCAATGGTGAAGGCGACCGGTCTGCATGATTTCAAGTACTTCTGTACATAGCGACACTCCATTTTGTTCTTCGAGGAGAAAAGTGAGAGACTTCGAGTGATGTCGTTGTGATGCTCTGAAATCTTGAACAAAATGATTAACACAAACAGCCATGCAACAATGACCATAGCTGCGGAGCCAGAAAACAATAATAGTTGAAACGGTGACAGTGAGTAGAAGAATTTAATGAGAATCCAGTTGCAGATTAGAATCAATCGGTTGGTGATCACAGCTATTGGTTGCAAAATTTCTCTCTGAATATTTGCAACGATATTTAGGTGCAGATTCATCATACGATGGATATGCACCAAATTGAATGCCGACCGATAAGAATCCCTCATCAGATATGAAGATTTTCCAAGCCTAAAAGGTGAATACAGCAATAGTTATCTTTATAATGTGGATTTATTGTCACAATTTAATTTGACTAATGATCATGTAACCTGATTTCATTTCCAATGATTTTCATTTCTGTGTTTATTAAATAGCATTCGTTCAAGAGGAAGTTGAGGATACACCAATAACGTGCTATTTGCCACGAAAATAGTACTGCAACCAGAATGAACAGACTCCAATGTTGATACTCTGGAGGTAACAAATTGACAGGATGAATTGGAGACTCCGAGACTCGTATAGTATGAAAGCGAAACTTGAACAGGCAATCGGATACACAACTGTTGCTATCGTCGTCAGCTTCTGGATCATCACTTCATAATTTTGCAAATCGAAAGGTTCATTCAAATAGTATTTGCCTGTAAAAAGATAATTTCGATTAAAGCGACATTTTTATCGATTAAATAATTACTTTTATAAGAATGGATGAAATTAGTGACCATACTTTCAACTTGTATGCAGACAGATAACCCGTCTGTAGTCAGTTCTGCAATAGTTTGCATGTAGATTATCATTACGAGTTGAAACGGAATTCCCAATCCAAAGGTAAGTACGCCAAAGAAGCAAATGGCATAATTGAAAGATTCGTCAAACTCCTTAGTAAGAATGCCCAGATGCACGGATAAGTAGATGAACGTGGCAAACCAAATGAATACGGAAATGTAGTTCTTCATTCGATCGTATTTTGAAGAAGACACTCTCATTGCCAACTTCTCTGAGTCGAAAATGGCTGGAAATGCACCCAAAGAATTCGCCATTTAACATTGAATGCTAAAAGGTTGTATATTTCCTGACGATTTTTTGGAATCTTGAATAGTGTTTCTTCTTCTTGAGACGACTCCATTTCAGTATGTTTCTCTGATATTGTAGTAGCCTATAGGGACAAACATCATGTAAAGTTATTTATTGGATAATCTATTGGATTTTGTGTATATTTTATACCATTAGTAGCTACATTTAAAATAACAGCTGTTAAATGTCCACTGAATGAAATTTGCATTCTCCCATGTCCTACAGTTTCCTGAAATGAAGTCGTTGATTGACTTTGAATCATGAGGTATTGAATTTTATTGTCTTCAAATGAATTTATTGTATAAATATACAACTACTTACTGCTTCCTACTTACTTTTAGCTACTTCCTAACTAATATTATCATTTATTCAATGTACATGACTAAACTAATATACCAGGATATATAATTGTAAGGAAATATGTTTCTATATATTAGAAAATAAGTATAGGAATATTTATTTGCAAGGTCATGTATATATAGATGACCATTATTTCAATTTCTGCAGTAATGTTAATATGTTTACTACAACTCCACGAATACTTACATTAACTCTGCTACCTGGAAATGATTCGCAGCACAATATGTGATTATAATATAATCTTACGGATTCTTAATTTCAATTTTCCTTGTCATGAAACGGGAAGGATAGTAATGTAAAGTCAATCATAATATGCCATTTTAATATTATTCACCTTTGCGCCAATTCTGTTTATGTTTTTAACTTTAGAGTTAATATAGATTACTGTAAATGACAAATAACAACTAACGCTAACTAAACCTAATCCCAGATGAAACAAAAAAATGACTATTTTTAAAAACTGTAGAACAGTATTTAATGTGGAATCTAGAAACTGGATGTTATTTGCTGTAATGGAATAGAACCCAGGTAATCACAATTAAAAGTTCTCTGTACACTGCTCCACTTACAATTGGTATAGTCCTAATAGTAGTCCAAGTCGTCCGTTTCATAATTTATACTTGAAAATTTGATAGGCAGCTATATATTTGTAGTTGGCTTTCTTTTGAGCTTGTTTAAAATCAAATAATTTTGTTGTGCTTTCTTGACTTTACTTTTCTTCCGCTTCAAGTATGCACATAACTCGACTTTGATTTGCCTACGTCGAGTGCCTTCCAAAGTTACCCAACATAGGCACATTGCGTGTGATGGACTTCGGGTAAACTGCTTTGGGGTACATTATCGAAAACATTATCCTTACGATATCTCGTAAGCTATAATTAATAATGATATTAAATGCCAAAAAACTTAGGTTTAAAGAAAAATTTATATTGAATATTATTATGATAGTACTACACACTTAGAAATCCAGTCAAAGTGGTTTAACGTTATTCACTTAACGTTAAAATTTAACATTAATTAAGGCACATGCAATATTTTGTTAATGTAATTTTTAACAGTAAATGTCCTGTAGGCAAAAGTCACGTTAATTTTATGTTAACCTGACATAACTATAACGTTAGTTGACGTTAACAGTATGTCATGTCAAGTCCCCTCAGCTAATTTTATCACCAACAATAACCACCTTAACTTGCAATGTGGCGGTGTAGTTCAGTGTGTAGGGTGTCCGCCTGAGTAGTGCAGGGAACTGAGATCGTTTCCTGGTTTCACTTTTTGCACCATCTACATTAAATAATGTTGTAATGACATTATTTCTAACATGAGGCAATGTTAACTTTTAACATGATCCCATGTTAATTTTAACCACATATACTGTTAAAATATTAACAGGATGTGGACAATGTTAACTTAACGCTAAATAATGTGTAACCATCCCTACGTGATTTCTAAGGTGATATACTGTTAAATGTAACAGTATATCAGCTTAGGATTTCTAAGTGTGTAGTTGAATCCTAGCACACATAAAGTGTGCTAGAAAATGTTGAAATCAGTAAATTTCTAGCGACTGCGTATTGGCCCGAATTTCATAGACCGTTGATTGGACTCAGACTCAGTATTGATAGCCTAGTCCTTGCTCATTAATTACAAAATATTACCCTTACTCATTAATTACAAAATATTACGGACATAGATACAAACATTTATTCAGGAATAGTGAAAGAATCCCATGCGCATGCCCCACTTTATCTTTATGTAGAGTAAAGATAGGTAGTACTGATCATAATATGAAGGTGCAGTTTATGCAAGTTCGGGTGCAATAGTATGCATTATGTATGCAAAGTAAAAATGCAGTGAGATGAGATGACACGATGTGCTTGGCTTTTCGGCAAGAGTAAAAGTGTTTATCAGCTGGTCAACTTGCAGTTTCGGTAGAATCATAACAATGCATGTCCTAATTTCGAAGAGTATCAAAACAAGATACTGTTGTAATTATTGCCTAGCTTAACCTTCGAATAAAAAGATCTTCCTACAGAAACAGTTATATAAGCAGATTCTTCAGATGCTGTTACATCAAATACTTGCATAGCTATTTGTGTCATAAGATATACATTACTTGGCATTGCATGGTGCATGGTACATGTGCCTATTAGTATGCTTTTAATAATCTTAAACATCTTAGCATTAAACATTAAAACATCTTAACATCTTAAACATACATTTGGGGAGGATGTTACCCCCATTTGTGGTTACTTCTTACATATAAGAATTATAGGAGATAGCCCCAGAGGAAGGTGACACCCTCCCCTGCAAACATTTTATATGAGTGGAATTAACTGAAAGCTATATCTTCTGTGGCTTATTCTAGTGCTCGAGTTAATCCAATTTTCTCTCTCAATTACAAAACCAGGGAACAAAAAAGGACCTTGTTTATAAAAAATGTAGGAGTAAGATTTAAAAACGCAGTCCCTGTTTGCCTTTTTACTTTTCTTGTTGTAGCAGAGTGCCCCATTTACTTCTAATTTACTTGTTAACAAGGCAAAAAAGGACTGCTTTTTTTTAGAAAAAGTAGTACCTTTTACCTTTTTTGTAAAAAAGTAACATCTCTGTTCCCCGTACAACAAAGGTTTCCCTTATCCTAAATCCTAACTAACAGTGTTTCATTTTGGAAAGTTAGAAGTTGTTTTGACCAGCCAGGAGGCTAAAATGGCTAGTACCCAAAAAGCAAGATTTGTTCAATCAACAAGAAGTTTACCGCTACACAGGCACGTATCTAGAAATTTTGTTCAAGGGGGGGGCGCAACCAAAAATAATGACAAAAATAAGACAAATTCCCACTACTGGATACGTGGGCTATAAACCAATTGAATGATGATTTTCTCAGTACATTTACTTATTACATTATTTACATTTAGTCATTTACTATTTTCTTTGCCAACTTAGCCATTTAGACCACTGCAAAACAAAGAATTTCAACCAACCGGGTGGCCACTTTAGCCAGCCATTTTAGCCGACCAGCTGGCTGGGTGGTCACTGAACACTGAGGGTGTGCCTAAACTGCTTTTATATTAGAGAAATGCCACTTTCACTTGCTATTAGCATTTTGAAGGTACTGCCACAAATATCCAACAAAAATATTGGTGGACTATCGTTGGAGACGGAGCTGTAGTTTCCAATAGTGAATACTACCGGTCTGCATGATTTCAAATATTTCTGTACATAGCGACACTCCATTTTGTTATTCGAGGAGAAAAGTGACAGACTCCTAGTGATTTCGTTGTGATGCTCTGAAATCTTGAACAAAATGATTAACACAAACAGCCATGTAACAATGACCATAGCTGCGGAGCCAGAAAACAATAACAGTTGAAACGGTGACAATGAGTAGAAGAATTTAATTAGAATCCAGTTGCAGATTAGAATCAATCGGTTGGTGATCACAGCTATTGGCTGCAATACTTCTCTCTGAATATTTGCCACGATATTTAGGTTCAGATTCAGCATACGATGGATATGCACCAAATTAAATGCTGACCGATAGGAATCCCTCATCAAATATGAAGATTTTCCAAGTCTAAAAGGTGAATACAGTTAAGTTGATTATCTTTATAATATTATTATTCTTACTACTATATTATATTTGATTTGGTTAACGATTTCATGTAACCTGATTTCATTTCCAATGATACTCATTTCGGTGCTCATTAAATAATATTGGTTTAGGAGGAAATTGAGAATACACCAAAAACATGCGATTTCCCACCAAAATAGCACTGCAACAGGAATTAAGAGACTCCAATGTTGATACTCTGGAGGTAACAAATTGACAGGATGAATTGGAGAGTTGTATGTCAGGAAAGTGAAACTTGAACAGGCAATCGGATACATTACTGTTGCTATCGTCGTCAGCTTTTGGATCATCACTTCATAATTTTGCAAATCGAAAGGTTCATTCAAATAGTATTTTCCTATAAAAAGATAATTTCGATTAAAGTGACAGTTTTATCAATTAACTAATTATCTTAAAATGTTTGAAATTAGTGGCCATACCTTCAATTTGCATGCAGATAGATAACCTGTCTGTTGTAAGTTCTGTAATAATGGGCATGTAGATTATCATTACGAGTTGAAACGGAATTCCCACTCCAAAGGTAAGTACGCCGAAGAAGCAAATGGCATAATTGAAAGATTCGTCAAACTCCTTAGTAAGAATGCCCAGATGTACAGATAAGTAGATGAACGTGGCAAACCAAATGAATACGGAAATGTAATTCTTCATTCGATCGTATTTTCCACGGGAAACTCTCAGCGTCAACTTCTCTGGGTCGAAAATGGCTGGAAATGCTCCCAGAGAATTCGCCATTTTAACGTTGAAAGCTAGAAGGTCGTATACTTTCTGACGATTTTTTGGAATCTTGAATTTTTTTTCTTCTTCTTGAGACGACGTCTTATCCATTTCAATATTTTCCTCTGATCATGCAATAGTTTATTGAGGACTTTATTTTGAGTATATTTTGTACCATTTAATAACAGTCGTCGAATGCACACCAAATGAAATGTACATTGTATTATATCCCACAGTTTGCTAAAATGTAGCCGCTGATTGACTTTAAATTGTTAGTTATTGAAACTATTGTATAAATGCTTCATTTTAAATAGCTATTTCGCTAAGCTACGTCATTTAATTTAATGTACAAATATTAATAGTACCATGATATATAATTATAAGGAAATATGCTTTTATATATTAAAAAATACAGTTGAGATGTCTGTATGCCATGCATATAAAGAGAGCTATTATTTCTATAGGATTTATGCTTGCCAATACAATTCCCCGAATATTTAAATTAGCTCTGCTACCTAGAAATTATTCGTAACACAATTATTGGTTCCCAACTAACTGGTAAGCTTTGTGTAAGAAAATAATGACAATTTGACTGTCTTGCCTTTTAATACTTGGTTTATCAACGTCTTCGATCTCATTGGGATTATTGGGAGTAGGTATAATACATTACAATATGTAGTACAATATTGAATGTCTTTTACCAAGAACCTAATAGCGCACAGTTACTACTCCAACTCATGTAAAACATTCCCTGTACTAGTCAAATGGCAAATCCAATTACGTGATTACAATTTATTATTACTGATTCTTAATTTCAATTTCCCTTGGCATGAAAAGGGAAGGATAGTAATTTCAAGACAACCGTGCAAGCCAAGCAAGGTTAATATTATTTACCTTTGGGCCGATTCCGTTTAATTTTTTTCAATTTTAGGGTTAATATAGACTTCTGTAAATGACAGAACAGTATCATAAACTAACGTTAAACCTAATCCAAGATGAAACACAAATAACAGTGAATGTTGAACATTACACTACATACAACAAAATGCTCATGGTAGTTGAATAATGTTAAATTGATGATAGGGAATGATGATAATAGTGTTAATGATAATTCTGATTTCTTCGCACTCCATTTTTCACATTGCATTTCAAAAGTAGTTCCGAATATGGGTTCTTATATTAAACACGAATTCGGGCAGTAACCCTCTAGCCTACTTTATTGTAAAATCTGAGAAAATTGATAGAACCTTGGAGAAGTACTGGAACAATATTCTCATTGGGCCTACCCCTTTTTGTCATCGACATTTTGTCAACAAATTATTTTTAGAAATCACTTTTTGTCAACACATAGTAAGCTTTTTGTCAACACATAGTAAGTTGTATGGTGTATAGTATGTATAGGTAATATGTGTATGCAAAACATGATTTGTCCACGAATGGATAATTGTGAAGCAAACTTTTCTTTACAAAAAAGATCCTCAGACTATTCTAAAACTTAAAAAAATATTCGAAAGTTAACCAAAATGACTCTCTGGGTGGATTTATATCATTGCTAACAAACTATAAAATCTTAGAATATTCGGGATACTTTTCTTACTGATTATTTTGGCTTATTTAATTGTTTGATTTAATCTAGTACAAGCACTAATAGCCATTACCTATTTTTACTATTAAGTCAGAATTAATTTCTAAGGTATAGCATCGATAACAGTTGTGTTGACAAAAAAGATAATTGTTGTTGACAAAAAATAAAATGGTGTTGACAAAAGGTGTTTTCGATTTTTTTGCTCTGTTGACATTTTAGTGTTGACAAATTGGGGGTAGGTATCCTCATTCACTTTTAGCATTCCCTAATTGATTGCTTTCATTTATATGCAGAACGAATCAACGGGGTAAATTAATAGATAATATTGCTTGTAAATAAAGTTTAAATGTATTATTGCACCGTCAAATCAACAGTTACACAAATATTCAAGACTTAAAAATTGTGTACACAATAGTGCGATAAAATGAAAAGCTACCGTAGATCCATTGTACCGGTACGTACAATAGCAGTAACGGAAGCATTTTTTTGACACTGTGCATTATATTAACACTGTATTTATATTCATGTGCATTGTGCCGGTAAGGCATTGAAGTCTAAATTCAATTCAAAATAAAATATTATATATTATTTCTAGAAAATTATATGAAGAAGCAACCCTGATTTAACAAAACTGACTGATTCACAACATAGTCAAAGCAGTTAATATTTTCTATGGGCAAGGTAAATGAGGGCCACACAAGAATATGAATGTAGACTACATAATAATAATAAATACTGTGCATGCAAAATATACATCACGATAGGAAAATAGGAATGGAACAAAGGAAGATGCATTTTTATTAATTGCAATTTCCCAATATTTTTCCGTTTCGAGAGGATATTTAAAAACATCACAGATTATATAATTGTAAATTGCAGATATTATGAATATCCTAAAGATATGATTACTAGACATTGATGTTACTAACCTTACCTAAATAGTTGATTACATTTTAGTGTCTAATGATATATTATTTGCATAATATTCTTATTTACTGTTTCATGTGTGCTATTTTAAGCGGGCTACAGTTTAATTTCGACGTATTATTGAGTAAGACTTTGTATTAAACTTTGAATAGCAGCATTAAGCTGCTGGAAAACTAGTTCTGACTTCATTTTGTTGCTACAATTCTTCGAAATTGTTGTTTACTCTTCTTTCAAAATATGACAGTGCTTAATATAGTACCTGTCCCTTTATATTACTCGGATACCTATTTCAAAAAAGCAATCAATTTGAGATTCGAAAAAACTTTGTAGCGGTTAATAGTAATAATGCGACTCATGTTATCAGAACACGTCAAAACCACGGTAAGAAATTATTATTGTCTTAAACCAAAATATATTGAATATAACCTTTTACCTTCAATTTTTATTAATGAAAGGTAAAAAAGGGTCATTTTTAGTTTCCTGTCCACAAAGTATGGAATTTTCAGTGCATGGGCGATGTTTATATTGAGTCAATGACTACCATAATTTACTGTAAACGGTGTCAAGGTGTCAGACATAGGTCACATTACGTTACACTGCAAGTGCTTTTAAAAATATCCTAAGAATCTGTTTACTGGAATCTACTTTATACAGTATAAAGTAGATAAACAAATATATATTGAGACAGTCAAAGTATAAATTATACTTTGACTGTCTCAATATATATTTGTTTGTTCTATTGACCATTAATGATTTTAAACGTTACCTAAGCCTGATTAATATTTTTTCAATGAAATAAACAAACTTTTGCCAAAAAAACTGATGCTCCATTTTATTAAGTTTCTTACTAGTGGTTGTTGGAGTTCTAATAAATCGTTTATCAACGATTCGAATCGAATGGTTCAATAAATTTCTTAAATTTATATATTATATATTATGTTATGCCTAAGTTGTCATTTGTCTTTCATTTCATTCGTTTCCTACTTAACAAAATTGTACTATAATTCTACACTTAGCCGGACTATATTCGATCGTATGGCTATCCTGCAGAAGCTCATGAAGTGACAACAGCCGACGGATACATTTTGACAATGATAAGGATTCCATTTGGTAAAGATAAAAATTTACCTAGAATAAAAGCCATTTTAGTCCACCATGGAATATTTTCCGATTCCAGTTGCTGGGTACTTAATGACCCAGACAAATTACTGGGTAAGTAATGTTACACATGTTGTAAAATAGTAAGTAATGTCTATCAATATTAATAATAATAATAACACTAACATTGCTTTATTAAAATCTGGAAAAGATTATTATTATGTATTTTATTTTGTAACCTGATAGATATTAATCACTCCTCTGTGCCTTTGCTATTGAGTACCAGTTTTTTCTATACAAATTTTACGACATACAGATCATTTCTTTCACAAATATTAAAGATGCTACATTTTTTCAAAAATTAGTTAGTATTTTTATAATCTCGTGTTTTTCTATTCTCATTACATTTGAAGAAATGTTATATGTTATATGAACTTATTACGTAATTACAATTTTGTATGTTTGTAGTGCTGCAGTTGGCTGACGTTGGATACGATGTTTGGCTTGGTAATTAATATACCTAACCTAAATTCACAGCGGAAGTAGATAATAATAGTAAGACTGGAAGAGGGATACAGTACTATGATCACCAAATAACTTTGGACAATAAGATTGAAGAATAATAAAACCGATAAGAAAATATAATAGGCGAGTTCGCGCATCAGTGAGCATGAACAATACAGGAGTTCGTGCTTCAGTGAGCACCATTGTTCGTGCTCACTGAACCGCGAACTCGTCTATTATGTATTCTTATCAGTTTTATTGTTCTTCAATCTTATTGTCCAAAGTTATTTGGTGATCATAGTATTAACGGTAATAGGCAATATTATATACAGATGCTGCAGCAGCTGCTGCATTTCCCATTATGTGCACGGTACTTTTAGTATCAGTAAATCTGTACTAAAACGAACTTTTAATACCTACTACCGTATTTTCCGAATTAATTCACCCTGTTCAAAATATATGACCTCCTCCGGGTCAACTATTATTTTTTCACGTTCCCATGTGCCTTCAAACATTAGTTGACCCTCCTCGAAATAATTTGCCCCATATTTTGTACAGTGGGAAATGATATGATACACTAGTTTAGATATAGTTGAATATTTGCATGGAAAATGTGATGAATTGGAAATTAGAATTTACTTTGATTATTATAAGAAAATATGTATATGCAATCACTACAGCTTAAAGCTTAAGTCACTATACTATCATTTTAGTGAAAAAGCCTACCTCCAAAGGTCGTATCCAAACTCCAAACTACTCCTAAAAGACTAGTAAAATACAATTCTCATTCGGGAGTAATTATGATAAGCGATTATACAGGGTGTCCACGAAACATGTGACTACTGATATATGTATGTTTATATAACTGAATACATTCTTAATAACTTTTAATTAACTTGTATTTCCTTCATTTAACATTACACTTCGCTCTTTCTATTCATTAAAAATTAAGCAAAAAAAGGTAAAAAATTTAGCATTCGCCTCATTGAAGCAATAATTGACGCTGTTGGTTTTAGTTGACACACCCCCGTGGTCATCTATTTATTTTTTGAATGAATGGCATGGATGAAAATATGGTTGACCCTGGTCAACTAATTCGTAAAATACGGTATTTTTAAAAATGAATACGCACATTTCCGTACTAGTACTAGAAGGTAGAATATCCCTGTTAAAATACGTTTTTGTACATCTATGCATACTATAATATTTTTTTCCTTGTGGCGTTGCCCTATAGAGGGTTACGTCTACTTTTATAATATTTATATTCTTGATTCAAATTTCCAATATTGAGTTTGTGGTTTAAAACTGTGAACGCAGCATTATCATCACAGCCTTTAAGGGTGTTTAATAGCGGGGTAACTTGAACATACACTTACATCTCGGACTTACGGAACGTATTGACTTTATAAAAATATTTCGGAGCCACAAGTTCAAGATATTCACCTTCCGCCACTTTTTGGAAATTTTGAAGACTTTTGGTAAAAAAAAATACAGACTACACTCTAATCCTAATTAATACACACAAAGTGTATGCTTCAGTTACCCAGCTGATAGCCACCCTTAACGAGGTATGTGTGAGGACTTTCAGCGCATATTACTCAGAAAAATCGGTTGAAAGTACACAACGTTTTCAGTTTCAGGATCTACCAAAATTTTTAAGACACGATTTTCAAATCATTCAAAATTCAAATTGAAAGTTTTAATTTTGAGTAGAAAAATCCATGTAAGAAATATATAGGTCAACTTAGCTAGGTCTAAACTTTAATCACCTAACCTCCAGTAGTATTTTTTAATCAGCGTGCCTAAACAATATATTGCCAATATGCAGCTAATGTTCGTGGAACAAGATACTCCCGGAGACATGTAAAATACACTGTCAAGGATAAAGCCTTTTTTGATTACAGGTGACAATTTAAATACTTTAAGAAGTTAAACAAATACTTTAAAAGGAAATAGAATCAATTAATGTTTTCAATAATGTACCCCAACGCATACCTTCATTTGCTAAATTTAGTACATGGAGGTATGCGTTGGGGTACATTATTGAAAACATTAATTTGTGAATAACCTCTGTTTAATTATTCAGCATGGATGAAATCGGACAGTACGATGTCCCTGCAGAAATTGACTATATCCTAAACGCAACAGGATTCCCAAAACTACAATACTTAGGACACTCTATGGGAGGACTTATATTTCACATAGCAATGAGCGCTATGCCAGAGTATAATAAAAAAGTAAGTCTAATGATTGGAGCTGCCCCGGCTGTGTATAACGCACATCTGACAGGAACAGCAGGACTCGCTAAAACACTTGGACCAAAAGTAATAAAAGTAAGAAATCTAAATAATATTTTCTCTCAGGCAAAAATTCTGATGGATTACTCATCTTAATTAATTTCAAGTATAATATTCGTTAATGTTTTTATAATATTCGCCATTCACTCCTTCTAGTTTCCCGCCTTTTCTTCTTGAAAATCTTTATTTTTCACTTTATTTTAAGAAAAAACCCTGAGGATCAGTTTCAAAAATTGAAATATTTTAGCCACCCACATGAATTGAAAACGTTTTTTCATTCATTCTCACAATCACAAAATTATTATCAAGTACTATAGTTTTTTTTTTGGTTGAGCGAGAATGAGCTTACTATGCGACAAGAAACGGCTGATGTATTTGTAAACCAACGTTTATCAAATATTATGGATTAGCGAGGCTGAAATGAATGGTTAGTATGCTTCCTCCCATCATAGACCACTGAAAATTGACATAATCGAATCTAAGATTATTACAAGAACAAAAGGGAAGTTGACCCGACCTGGATCACTCTTAGATCTTATCTTCTACTAGCTCGTTTGTTTTAGTTTGTTGTTAGATTCAGTTAACCTAAATGTACAGAAGAGATAGGGGATCTATACTTGCTATCCCTTCCATATTAAATGAAATAATAAAGGGTTAGATTTGTCGCCCGTCTGGTGTGTGCTAAAAGTGATTTTAAAGTGTGAAAGCTATGTCACGCCCTTCTGCCCTGTACGAAAGTCATTTTGGATATGATATCTAGACTGTTTCCATAGAGCTGTAAAAAACAAACCAAATTGCTCACTCTTTTAAGTTTACCAATTTGATCTGTTTTTTACAGCCCTATGGAAACAATCTAGATATCATATCCAAAATGACTTTCGTACAGGGCAGAAGGGCGTGACATAGCTTTCACACGTTAAAATCACTTTTAGCACACACCAGACGGGCGACAAATCTAACCCTATGTTATTTTAGTTAGTATGGAAGGGATTACCGGCGTAGTCACTCCGTTAAAAAAGTCAACAATTACCTTACTTTCTACAGTGAGTATAGGTCGTATCCTATCCTGTACATTGACATTGAAAGAATATAACTATACAACAACTTTCAATATAACCCATTTTAACACTTTTTAGTTCGGACTGGGTCTCCTTGGAAATGTAGCTGGGCAATTTCCACACCCCACATATACAAATCTGTTTCTTCTACTAGACTCGGTATACTGTCTCATAAGTTTGTTTACGCCTATTTGCAAATTTTATCTGGACATCAGTGTCGGAGCTCTCGTTCAACATTCACCAGTAAGAAATTAATTTTTAGCAATTTAGATAAAGGATTTCATAAAAAATTTCATATCTTCCTACAAGCTACAACCAAAATTTATTCCAAAAGATACTATATAATAAGATTTTTATTTTCAAATGTACTATGACTATAACATTTTTAAGATTTTTATGAAAGCCCGATTTTTTAAAACCAATTTCACAGTATAGAAAATTCAATTTAAAAAATTTGACTTCTAGTAGGGTGTTGTCGATTACGATAGGTTAGTAGCATGTTGCCGATCACATGTAAACAAAATGCAAATGTAAATAATTTGAATGTGAGCGGCAAGTATAGCATGTGTAGTGTGCGGTAGTTTTAAATATCTGTAATATTTTCTCCGACGGAGGCTTGGGCACTTTAGCCAAATTTAGCCAAATTTACTCTTTACTAACTAATATTTTGTCTGAGAATTGTCCGTTGGAGAATCCTCCGATGGAGGCTTGGGCAAACTTAGCCATTAGTAAAAATGACTAACTAAAGTTTTGTCTGAGAATATTTGTCTGAGAATTCTCCGATGGAGGCTGGGGTACACTTAGCCATTAGGAGAAAAAGGTTAAAAATATTTGTCTGAACTAATGTCTTAGAATATTTGTCTTGGAATATAGGGTAAATAGAAAGTAGGAAATAGTCATGTGATTGATCTTAAGAAAGATGTCATGTGATAGATTGTAAGAAAGATGTCATATGATTAAGTGTAAGTTGTAAATGTCATGTGATTTAGTTTAAGTAATATTGAATTGTTAAAATGTCATGTGAGTGAATTGCAAATGTCATGTGAGTGAATTGTAAATGTCATGTGAGTGAATTGTAAATGTCATGTGATTAAGTTTAAGGAAAAATTGAATTGTTAAAATGTCATGTGATTGAATTGTGTATGTCATATTATTACATTGTAAAAGTGGGGTAGTAGGGCGGTTGCTAGTAGGTCGGCACCGACCCCTTATGTATAATTGAATTGTGTATGTTATGTTATTACATTGTAACAGTGGAGTAGTAGGGCGGTTGCTAGTAGGTCGGCACCGACCCCTTATGTATAATTGAATGTGTTGAGTGTGTGTAATTGGAGTAGTTGACCCCTGTGCTTGAACGTCCGCACTGAAGGTATAAGTATGAGCTCCTTGTGAAACGGAGCTCAGTCTCGTTCGGGAAGTTGCTGTGGTAGTCTCTCTTGGGAAGTTCCAAGTCTCTTTCTGAAGGTTGCTCGTGTAGTCTCGTTCTCAGAAGTTTCTGGTGGAGGAGTTGGTGTGTTTAGCCTTTTGAACTAAAGGCTAACTAAAGTTTTGTCTGAAAATTTCTGAGTGGAGGCGTTGGTACGTTTAGCCAACTGGGAATGGCTAACTAAAAGCTAGCTAAAGTTTTGGCTAAAAGTGTTTGTGAAGTTTTTCATACGTTTTGAAGAAATGGCTTAGCAGAGTGACTTGCTAAGTGGGAAGTTCTTCGTACGTTTTGAATAAATGATTGATTGAAGTTTAGCAGATGTGACTTGCTATTTTGTGAAAGGCTTCTCTGGGGTGGAAGTTTGCTTCTTTCTTCTCAAGCCATTTTCGAGAACGAGCAAAGGGTCTATTAGAAAAATAGCGTTTGTATTGTTTGATGGCCAGGAAGCTTATTGGTTGTCAATAAGAATTAGAATAAGAGACATTCTAATTGGGAAGTGAGACCCAGGAAGAAAAGTGTTTTTGGTTCTTTTGTGAATTAATTAATTGTGTTTTTGTGAATTGATTAATTGTGTTTTTGTGTGAAATAAAGTGTAACTGATTTTGTGTGAATGAAGATCACGGAATTAGTGCATTTTTTGTTTATTGAATAGAAAAGCAGTGAGAACGAAAAATCCTTAGGTAGGTTCTGTCTATTTAAGGTTGGTCCTTCGAGTATTATCGTGACGACTCTCTATCTTAGCAATACTAACGTTGTGTTGCGAGGTAGCGTGCAATTACAGGCAAGAAGTTATAACAGACTTTGACTTCTCTGTAATATAATGGTCCTTCGAGCCGGATCGAAGTGATCGGCGATCTGTGCTTTGTGCAAAAGTGGAATTGAACTGTTACAGTGATATCCTGAATCGGCTCACATGGTGAGTGCGGGTTGGATTGTAACAAGTGACCTAGCTATTGGTTGGACATCAATAGTGAAATTGTGAAATGGTAGTTGTAACCATTGGTATCCTGAGTCGGCTCACATAGTGAGTGCAGATTGGATGTTTCAGAATAGTGGAAAGTAAGTGAAATTAAAAGTGTTGACAATGAGTGCTAAAAGTATTGCAGTGAGGAGCCGGAGAGGCCAACGTGTTCCTGATAGTCTTGGTGAAGGAGTTCGAGAATCTCCAGTAGTAAGGAGAAGAACTGATGCCGCAATAGTGAAGGAAGCGAAGAATGGTCGACGTATCTCTGGGAGCAGGATGTCTGCATTGTCCAAGGAAACTGTAAGTACTCAGGCCATGTCATTAATACAGAATAAGTTGCACGAAGAAACTATTATTGGAACTGAGAAACTGGATGAGACTGTAGCAATCCAGTGTATGAAAATTGAAGAAAGAAGTCCGAGTGAGCGATGCTGTACGGATGCAGACGAAGATCGCAGCGTGACTTCAAGTAAGAAATCTGTTGTGTCCAAAGAAAGTAATTCCTCGAAGGAAAGTGTAAAGGCGCAACGATTATTGCAAGCAGAGAAAGAACATCTTGACAGAATGGCTGAACTAGATGCCAAAGAACATGAAAGATGTAGGCTTCTAGAGGAAAGACGTAAGCTTGAAGAGAAGGCAGCTATAGATAGAATTGCTGAACTAGATGCCAAGGATCGTGAAAGACGTAGGCTTCTAGAAAAGGAGAGATCGAAACTCTTCGCAGCTTTAGCTGAAGAAGAAAGAAGACTCGCCAAGCAGAAAAGCAGACGACGTCTAATTGAGAAACTGAAAAGGATGATGCGGACTGCTCAACCTTGTACCTTTACTTCGGCTGAACAGGAGGAATTCAAGATTCTGAGCAAAAACCCCAAAGTGATGCGGGAGTTAGCCAAAGCTTGGAAGGAAGGTCAGGACAATTTCAAGACCTGTGAGGAAAATCAACATTTGAAGGACCTGGTTAATGAGATATTTCGGCGTTACCAGGATAGTGACAAAGTTTCCATAGGTTCAAAGAAGGATGACAGGGAGACATGTCTGGACGACAGGAATTCCCAGGCATTGACAGATGAACTCGAAATGGAAGACTCTGTTTCTTGTGCCACAGATGAGGTGAGGATTTCCCGCTCAGAAGAAGACATTGCTGTATCTGAGATTGGAGAAGACTTTCCATGTGGTCAGATGGATAACAATGAAGTTATCATCTTTAATGATGATGAGATCGAGACTGATCAAGTAGAAGAAGAATCTCAGTTGCTAACTGAGAATGTATGTGATAAGGATCTGCCAACTCTTCTGGATGAAGGGGACTCCGGAGAATTCGAAGATGAAACTGGAGCGGATCTATTAAACCTGAAGGATGAAAGTGAGCCACATTGCTGTACCTGTCGGAGTGAAGATATCTCGTGGAGGTTGCAGCAAATCGAAGTTGATGACGTGGTCACCAATTCCATTTGTGTGATGAAGGGACTCAAGACGAAGAATCCCTTAGTGAAGGATGTGTTCCAACCTCTGCCGTTAGATGGACCAAAGTTATCATGTGATACTTTGCCAGGAGGTTGTCAAGAGATGACGCGACTGGAAGATGCTGTTGAGGCCGAGCAGCCGTCGAGTCAACAGTTAGTTGAATTGTTCCTGCCGTGTTCAAATGTAAATGGAGACGCTGTTGAAGCCAAGCAGCCGTCGTGCCAGAAGCCGGCATTAGAAACCCAGCATTTGGAAGAAGTAGATGACAATGCTGGGGATGTCAAGCGACCTATTAGTCAAGTTGTGACTGGCCGCATAAAGAAGACTCGAAGATCTTCTAAGTACCAAAACAGAAGGAAGGCTGGACGACCTTCCCAGCATCCAGGATGTAAGGTGAAAGCTGGACGACCTTTCCAGCACCCAGGACGTAAGGTGAAAGCTGGACGACCTTCCCAGCATCAAAGAATTAAGATGAAGACTGGACGAGTTTCCCAGCATCAGACTAAGAGAGCTGGACGATTTCCCCAGCATTTGAAACGTGAACAAAGATGTCTCACATTGAAACCGGGTGGTAGCCAGAAGCAGATGCTTTGGAATAGACCCAAGGAGAAATCTCTGCTAATGGAAGGACGTGTACCTTGGAGTTACACTGCAGAGACTAGTGGTGACAGTGATCGACGGGGAATGGAGAGCAGATGCCCTAAAGAGGTTCCTCCCGCCGAAGACGAACCTGACTGTCGTTCGCATCTTGTACATGGTGTTACAAGAACAGGAGATATGAATTCCTGTGACGACCTGGTCAGGAAGGGAATGCATTGCACAGAATGGAATTCTGTTATGAAAATTGTTGACGAGCGCCAACTGCATAGGAACGTGCAGAAAACTAGTGTGATGACCTCTGGATTGAGCATCACATTTGCTCAGGAAGATGGAATGAGCATCACATTTGCTCTGGTGATGTGGATGAGCATCACATTTGCTCTGAGAAAATGGATGAGCATCAAATTTGTTCAAGAAGAAAATCCGATATTGACGACGACGTAATCGACGTGAAAATAATTAGTAGATGTTCCCCTAGAAGCATCTACGGGGGGAAGTATGTTGTCGATTACGATAGGTTAGTAGCATGTTGCCGATCACATGTAAACAAAATGCAAATGTAAATAATTTGAATGTGAGCGGCAAGTATAGCATGTGTAGTGTGCGGTAGTTTTAAATATCTGTAATATTTTCTCCGACGGAGGCTTGGGCACTTTAGCCAAATTTAGCCAAATTTACTCTTTACTAACTAATATTTTGTCTGAGAATTGTCCGTTGGAGAATCCTCCGATGGAGGCTTGGGCAAACTTAGCCATTAGTAAAAATGACTAACTAAAGTTTTGTCTGAGAATATTTGTCTGAGAATTCTCCGATGGAGGCTGGGGTACACTTAGCCATTAGGAGAAAAAGGTTAAAAATATTTGTCTGAACTAATGTCTTAGAATATTTGTCTTGGAATATAGGGTAAATAGAAAGTAGGAAATAGTCATGTGATTGATCTTAAGAAAGATGTCATGTGATAGATTGTAAGAAAGATGTCATATGATTAAGTGTAAGTTGTAAATGTCATGTGATTTAGTTTAAGTAATATTGAATTGTTAAAATGTCATGTGAGTGAATTGCAAATGTCATGTGAGTGAATTGTAAATGTCATGTGAGTGAATTGTAAATGTCATGTGATTAAGTTTAAGGAAAAATTGAATTGTTAAAATGTCATGTGATTGAATTGTGTATGTCATATTATTACATTGTAAAAGTGGGGTAGTAGGGCGGTTGCTAGTAGGTCGGCACCGACCCCTTATGTATAATTGAATTGTGTATGTTATGTTATTACATTGTAACAGTGGAGTAGTAGGGCGGTTGCTAGTAGGTCGGCACCGACCCCTTATGTATAATTGAATGTGTTGAGTGTGTGTAATTGGAGTAGTTGACCCCTGTGCTTGAACGTCCGCACTGAAGGTATAAGTATGAGCTCCTTGTGAAACGGAGCTCAGTCTCGTTCGGGAAGTTGCTGTGGTAGTCTCTCTTGGGAAGTTCCAAGTCTCTTTCTGAAGGTTGCTCGTGTAGTCTCGTTCTCAGAAGTTTCTGGTGGAGGAGTTGGTGTGTTTAGCCTTTTGAACTAAAGGCTAACTAAAGTTTTGTCTGAAAATTTCTGAGTGGAGGCGTTGGTACGTTTAGCCAACTGGGAATGGCTAACTAAAAGCTAGCTAAAGTTTTGGCTAAAAGTGTTTGTGAAGTTTTTCATACGTTTTGAAGAAATGGCTTAGCAGAGTGACTTGCTAAGTGGGAAGTTCTTCGTACGTTTTGAATAAATGATTGATTGAAGTTTAGCAGATGTGACTTGCTATTTTGTGAAAGGCTTCTCTGGGGTGGAAGTTTGCTTCTTTCTTCTCAAGCCATTTTCGAGAACGAGCAAAGGGTCTATTAGAAAAATAGCGTTTGTATTGTTTGATGGCCAGGAAGCTTATTGGTTGTCAATAAGAATTAGAATAAGAGACATTCTAATTGGGAAGTGAGACCCAGGAAGAAAAGTGTTTTTGGTTCTTTTGTGAATTAATTAATTGTGTTTTTGTGAATTGATTAATTGTGTTTTTGTGTGAAATAAAGTGTAACTGATTTTGTGTGAATGAAGATCACGGAATTAGTGCATTTTTTGTTTATTGAATAGAAAAGCAGTGAGAACGAAAAATCCTTAGGTAGGTTCTGTCTATTTAAGGTTGGTCCTTCGAGTATTATCGTGACGACTCTCTATCTTAGCAATACTAACGTTGTGTTGCGAGGTAGCGTACATTTACAGGCAAGAAGTTATAACAGACTTTGACTTCTCTGTAATATAGGGAAATACATAATACAACCAATTTATTCAATTCTTCATGAAATAATGATTAGGTACCACAAGTGGTCAGAACTAATAAGTATAGAAGCGAACTTTTTAAGAAAATTCAAATGTCTTTTAATTAGCAGAATTGTGAAATGTATATAAATATTCTGTAGATGTAAAATTAAAATATGCTATGTAAATATCTAAATATATAATTAATATACTATATGTAATCTTCCGACAGGGTTCCATCCCCAAGGGACTTCATACCCAGCCTAGCCCAACATCCGTCAAGTGTACTGAACATTTTCTGCAGATGGGGTTTGCAGATAATTTTCAGCATTATGATTACGGCCCCAACAAAAATCAAGAAGTTTATGGCTCCAAAACACCTCCCTTGTACTATTTGAAGGACACAACTATACCTGTTGGCGTATTCTATGGAAAATCTGACAACCTAGTCGTTGCTAAGGTAAAATATTTTATCCTACTTCACTTTTCCTAAAATCATATGCTGAATATAAAGGAAATAAAGAGAGATTCAGCACGTAATTTTACGGTTTGATTCGTGATACACTTTGTTTTATCCTTTAAAGAATTAACAGACCTGACATCAATTTTTTATTTCAATCAATTTTTCTTGAAACATGAAATATTTGAAATTAATGAAACAAATACAATGTTCATGTGTACACGCATGCGCGTTTTATTTATTTCAAGTGAAATTTATTGAAATGTTTGAAATAAATACCATGTACCGTATTCATTTCATTTATTTCAAATATTTCATTTTTCATGCAAGGAAAGTGGGGTAAAGTATTTCGCGAAATATTCCAGAATTTTTGGCCATTTATTTCCGAGAAATATTTCAAGAGCTATATCTGATTACGAGGTTCAAAATATAGCTCGCAGAAGATAACTATATTACTTCATTGTTCGTAATTATTTAATTTCACATTACATAACAATCCAAGTCAGTACAAAATTTCAACAAATTAAACTGAAAGTTGAAATGGACTATGATCAACTATTTTCTGCGAGTCTCTTTGTTCCACTATTGTTCTTTTGCGATAGTTCTAGTAAGTCTATCCGTAGTCCTCGACACAATATCGTGAAAGCCTGCGTTTATTTCTATTTCTTTAACCGTTTTTGATTCTTCTGGCGTTCTAGTCTTTATTTAACCCAGACACATAAATATCATTTTGCTTGAAAATGATCTGAAATAGGGTAGATATTTATTTTTAAATATTTTACCAAGACTCCCCAATAGATTAGGTTAGGTTAGTAAGTTACATTTCATAGCTTTCATAGCACATATCATAGCTTTCTGTTGGCATGTTAAAAAGCCGTGAAAAAGGGCAAAAATAAAATTTATATGACCAGGGATGGAAGCCTTGTTCAGTTTACTTCCCATCAACTCAACTCTACTAATCAGCCATGGTTAATATTATTAACGTTAAAGTTAGGGTCGGCTACACGTTATTATTCAACGTAAAGTTGACGTTAACGTCATTATTTAGTAGGGCATGAAAAACATTTCCTTTTTGCACATTTTTGCCTTTCTCCTACGACATTCGCTACATTTGAAGGTGAATTATAAATAAATTTGAGGTTGTTACAAACTTCCTTTGAACATAACAGAATAATATTGCCGTTTTCTATGACTTGTATATCGCATAACATAGAATTGCAATTTATTTCATTAAATTTAAAACAACCAAAAATGCAGAAAGGTTACCTTTTGCTGGGCATAAAGGCAAAAAGGAACCTTTTTTGCCTTTTTCATCTGTTACAAATAATACGCTGTAGATACGTTATCGTAATTTCAAAATTGGACGTCAAGGCTCGCAAATATTTATTGGTGGCTTAACGGTCTTTTTCTGATCCAAACGAATCTGCAACTAAATTGTTCGTTATTTAGTAAATTATAACGAACACACGTTTTCAACCAAAACTTTATGCTAGGGTATTGCTATTGACGTCATGCATAGCCTTATGTATTAGTAATATCATATAAAAAGCAAAATATATAATTTAAGATCCTTTTTATCGAAAATGAGCCAAAAATGGTAAAACTCACATCCAGAGCAAGGGATCCTCACGTACATACAATATATTTAGAAAAACGTATCCACCAATTTGGAATCTCTATATCAGCTCCTGTTTTTCACTCAAAAACATGATACCATAATACCATCCTTCCAGAACTATGTTAAGTCTCACGTGCATGATAGGTAGAGTTTCAAAACGGTAATATATTTAAAACTGTATGCTTATGATATTGAGTCTATTGAGTATAATATAATGGTGTATACTGTATACTATAATATATTATTCAAGAATAGAATTAAAATAAACAATTATTACACAGGCAGTCAACCATTCAACTTTTCTTTTTTATTTTCAGGATGTTTCACGATTGGTTTCTGAATTGCCAAATTGTGTTTACGTGCAAGCTGTAAGAGAAGGGCGGAAGGGGAGCCACATCGTCTTTCTCGTTTCAAAAGATGTCAACGAGCTGTTTAACAAACCTTTCATAGATCTTGCTTTAAAATATTAATAGGAAAATGCAGAATTGGGAATCTTTAAAATAAATAACTGAATTTTCTTAATGGATCCAATCGCAATCTCTGTAGTTACATCTCTATAAAGTGGCGTGATGTGTCAATTGTGTATTGTGTACAAATATCTTAAAATCATGGTTTTGTACAAGAATCGTATGCTTGGATGTGAAATACATTCCAATAGCTATTAATACATACTATAATGGTGTAAAAGTAATTTATTAATTTGAGATGTTCTGATTTATTTGTAAGCATTAAATTCGTCTTATTAAATCATATTATTATTAGCATTAAATATATAATAAAATATGTTATTATCCCCATTATTTTGTCATCCACTTACACAAGTTTTCTTGTGCTTTTTCAATCAAAAGTACATACTTTTAGTAAATTATCTCCAAGTTATTAAGTTCCATGCAACTTAAGGTTATAAAGGCACTGCGTTGTAATGTAACCTGAATTGAATTTCTAATAAAAAATTAACCTATGCACATTCCATTTAAATATATTACTGATTTCCATTCAAAGTTTGTGTGCATGTACAAAAAATTATTTTGACATTCTAGATATACTTTTTAGTAAAAATTTATTTATGCCTACATGCGAATATAAATAGTAAAAGTTGTGGAAAATCGATTTGCAAGGGATACAATAATTCGCTAAAGTATTTACAGTATAAAAGAAAGAGTATAGCAAATAAGATTGAAGTTGGGAATGAGTCTGTATAGGTTTTGTCGTGTATCACTTTAGATAGGTCTACACTGTTTCAGAGCCTGGAAGGATACAGGTATCTATCTACGAACACGTCCCTGCAGTTTATGTCTTGGTCGTCGTCATTAACCAACGGTTGATGGGACAGAGCACGACTCTGTGCACTCTACCCATGAGGTGGTAGTGGAGAACCGAATAGCCATGATGACACCCGGGACTCAATGTCTGCGACATAAGCAGGAGACAAATTCAGGCTGTAACATAGCTTGTCGCAGTTCTGAAAAAGCAATGCACATATTACTAACAATGAGCCAAGGATACAAAATTTCATTGACTCAACCACTCCAAAAGTAAATGTCCACTGCAGAGAGCTGTAGGTAATCTCATTAAAATTGGAGTGATACACTATACTTCCAGAATAAACCACAAGACTATAAAATAAGTACGAAATGTGTTCTATGCTCTCAAACAATAAATAACCCAAGAGGCACCATGGGATTCGTTTTACTTTCAAGATCAACAGAAAGACACTTATATACACAAATCAAAATGCATCAGCACAATATATTAAACAGTATGAAATTGCTACAGTCTGGAATGGCTTTTCTTGAATGTCACTCTCTGTATGCTGATTACTTATTTATTTATTATTAGAATCCATATTTTTCTAACATGGACATAGATGGATGGCAAAGGATGTAAAAATTGTTATCTTCCTTCCTGTAGTCTTAATTTACGTTCTTTATTTAAATATAATACAACAAATTACACATCAGAAACTCAGGTACCTTCCCTCTTAACAAATTATAAGATGGAGAAATGAAATGGTTTAATCAAATGGCAATGAGCATTTTCAAGGTTCCCTCGCATATATCCAACAAAAATACCGGAGGACTGTCTTTGGAGATTGAGCTGTAGTTTCCAATCCTAAAGAAGACCGGTCTGCAGGATTTCACGTATTTCTGCATATAGCGACTCTCCATTTCGTTATTCGAAGAGAAAAGTGACAGACTTTGAGTGATGTTGTTGTGATTTTCTGAAATCATGAATAAGATGACCAATACCAACAACCAAACAACAATAGCGATAGTCGAGTAGGTCAAAAATAAGCATAAATTGAATGTTGAGAGATTGTTGAAGAATTTGATGATAATCCACAAGCTGGCGAGAACAGATCGGTTTATGAGCACGGCCATTGGTTGTAAAAATCCACTCGCTATGTCTGTCGTCACATTTAAGTGCAGAGCCTGAATTTGATTTATGTACACCAAACTCATGGCCGACCGAACCGAGTCCTTCGTTAAATAGGTAGAGTTACCAAATCTAAACAATCAATAAAACAGGAGTATACCCCCACTAATTACTAATTAGTAATGACAATTATTTAGTGGATAACTAATTTTTAAATTGTTACCTGATTTCATTTCCGAGGAGCTTAAAATGTGTATATAATAAATAACACCCGATTAGGAGGAAGTTTATAGTGCACCACGCACATAATTGCATCCACCATATTATGATCGCATACAGAATGAAAAGACTCCAATGTTGATACATTAAGGGTAGTAAGTTGAGTGGATGAAGTCGAGAGTCATACATTACAATAGTGAAACCACCAACTCCAATGGGATACACAAATAAAGTAATTGTCATCAGTTTTAGGGCGATGACTTCAGATTTTGTGATATCGAAGGGCTCGTTCAAATAGTATTTGCCTAATAAAGATTTTACCAATTACAAATTATTCAAGATTTAAATAATATTGACTATATAACTCACGCACTTACTTTCAATTTTTTTGACCACTGAGAATCCGTCTGTGGCCAAGGTTGAACCGATAGGTAAATAGATCACCATTAAGAGCTTCAGGAGACCTGATGCCAGGCAACAAATGGTACCAAGGAAGCTGAAGGCGTACTCGAATGAGTCATCCTGTTCCAAAGTAAGGATGATGAGGTGCACCGATAAGTAGATCGTTAAAGCAAACCAAGTGATCACCGAAATGCAACTCTTCACTCGATAGGATTTTGAAGAGGAAACTCTCAGCGTCAACTTCTCTGGGTCGAAAATGGCTGGAAATGCACCCAAATAATTCGCTATTTTAACATTGAAAGCTAGAAGGTCGTATACTTTCTGACGATATTTCGGAATCTTGAATTTCGTTTCTCCTTTCTGAGACGATGTCTTATCCATTTCACTATGCTCCTCTCACTCCTCTGATCTTGTATAGTTTATTAAGACCAAGACCAACACTATGTAAAGGTAATTTACTAAATAGTTTATAATATGTATGAACTATATTTTATGAGTATACAGTAGCTACATTTAAAGTAGCAATCGTCTAATGCCCACTAAATGACATTGGCATTGTATTATGTCCAACAGTTTGCTAAAATGTAGTCGTTGTTTGCCTTTGAATTGTATTTTATTGAATGTTATTATCAACAAATGAAAATATTGTATTAATACAACTTTACCTACTTATTCAACTCCTTTCCTTTAGCTACTTCCATAGCTATTGAATCATTTAGGTCAATGAACATATTTTAATAGGACCAGGCCATATAGTTATAAGGAAATAATGTTTCTATATAATATTATAAAATACAGTAGAGATATTTGTATGTCATACATATAATGAGAGCCATTATTTCTATAGCATTTGTTCTATAATGCTTGCTTGCCAATACCATTTCACAAACATTTAAATTGACTCTACTACCTATAAATGATTCTTCGCAATACAATTGAGAATTCCCAACTGTTTTGCTGTGTTTAAGAAAACAATAACAGTTTGATTGTCCTGCCTTTTTTAATACTTGATTTATCAACGTCCTCGATCATAATGGAAATATATAAATTACATTAGGTAGTACAATATTGACTGTCTTTTACCAAGAACCTAATAGGACGCAGCAACTTCCAAACCCATGTAAACATTTATACTCTTACGGATTCTTAAATTAAATTTCTCTTGGCATGAAAAGGGATGGACACTAACATCAGCCTTGCCACTGCCAGTTTACTCTCTTATTTCTTTTGTGCCAACTCCGTTTCATTTTTCTCATTATTACAGTTAATATCTAGATAACTATAAGCAACAGCACAGTATCATTACCTAACGCCAAACCTAATCCAGGATGAATTAAATTGACAAATGAAACTTGAACATTAGATACAACATTATATTATTACTGTTCATAATAATTTAGTTCACAGATGTAATGGATGTTGGAGGGACTACAGCGCCAGCCCCAACAACAACTCAACATAGAACTATTCTACGGCAAGGCAAAGACTCGCTTCGTGTCTGCTACTTACGAGGAAACTCGCAGACTAAGCCGTCAGTGAATAGAAAGGCGAGCAAGGAGTTGGACATGCAGGAGGATCAGAAGGAGAAGATACTATTCTAATACAATTCGGTTATCATAACATCATTGTAATTCGGACATAATAAATTGTGCACTAATCTATCTAATCCTGTGACATCCGGTTCTAATTAGTCATCCTTGGTCATCATCATCATCACCTCGACGTAGTAAAGGGATAGGTAGTGTAAGTACACAACTCAGCATAATAATTACATATCTATATTGGCAGATAATATAAAATACGTATTCAATCATTACAATAATAATAATAAATTGATACATATAACGGAGTGCTCTGGCTTAGGGAAAGAAGAGTCACTTCAATTGTCGCCCACCGTGGTTTTCCCCACCGAGTGTTGAGTCAAACGTGGCATAATTAATTTAATATTTATTTTATTGTAATATTTGAATTCATTACTAAAATTTTTGGATATTTTCAGGCACAATTACCTTGGCCTGATCTACTACGCCTATCTGAAAGAAACTTACCTGTGTTCTATCATTCGTAGTGCTCATTTGTCATCAAAAATTGGGGATTTCGGACATACAAAATAGAAGTCTTAATTAAGTGTTACACCCACAATTCGCGTAAGACACAAGTATAAAATACAAACACAAATATAATATACAATCACTTAAATCATTTTATCATGTCATTTATTGATGATTAATGTTGTATGTGCTAAATTAATCCTCTTTAACGAAATCTAATATAATTTTATGCGCCAGGCGCCAGGTTTTTGTCTAAAAGGTTAGATATCATTACATATCTATGCAAATTAGCTAGAAGCCACGACGGCACTAACATTTATGCAAATTATCCTTGTCTCCTCACGTACCTTGCTCGTATTTCTTCTATTTCACTCAACTCATAACTAAACTACTTGATCTCACTCAAGATAAATTTAACTTTTTCGATGTTATGCTATCCCAACCATAGCTAATGGTTATGGATATTTGATTTTTGTTTAAAGCAAACATTTACATTGCTAGTACAGCCAGAGTTACTGGCCATACATTATTTCTCATTTTTAACTTTGAAGACAGTCACAGGCAGTGACTTACAGCAAAGTTCAATCATTTAAATAATTCCTATTTTATCTAAAAGTCAAGGTTTTCAATACTACCTACCTAAGCAATTACATTTATAATATTGCAAAGATCGCCAGAGTTACTGGTGTGCTATTTCTTAAATACTTTCCTGCATGAAGAAATTAACATTTTCGCCAAATAAAAGCAGAACAGAAAGACAAGACAACTATAGGAAGAATAGAGAGAAAGCATTAGAAGCAGAAGCCAAAAAAAGGAAGCTAATTCAAAAGCCACTCCCACTGGCCAATCGACTTCAGCCACATCGTCGAGTCAACAACCTCTTACCACAATGTCCATTCCGATTCCAGGAAATCTTACTGCAAGCATGAGCTCACCAGATAGAAAAAGTTTAGAAGATTATATCAAAGCAGTCACACAAGCTGCAGTTTCAGCCGCCACCAGACAGACGGTTAACTTATACGCCCCCAACACCAACGTCAAGATACCTGAGTACAAACCGAAGGAACATACAGCAAAAACCTACCTTAATGACTTAGAAAGTTATTTCAAAAGTCAAAATTACAAAGACACCGATTACATCAACATGCTAAGTTCTGTGCTACCTAAGGAAAACAAGCAATGGTTTGAATTAATAAAGACAAGCACAATGGATTGGGACGGTTTCAAGAAAGCATTTAAGGACAAATATGATACTACAATTCATCAAGCGGAACGGGCTAGAATACTTCATTCTCGCCGACAACATTTAAATGAACCTTTGGAATCCTACGTATACGACATGTTGACCCTGGCTAGACAAGTAAATCCCACGGAAGCTGAAGATATTTCCATTCAACGAATAATTTCAACTTTGACACCTCGACTTCGACTTGCCATTCCTAACTTTACACCATTAAATGCTGACAATCTTATTCTGCATGGTACTCAAGCACTTAAAAATCTACGCGACGAAGATAACTTCTACAGAAGACACACCGATTTACCTCCAGCAACACAACAAGAGGCTGAACAGAAAAAACATTTTGAATCAAAACATTCTCAGCAGCAGTTTTCCAACGAAGGGATCACTTGTTACTCCTGCGGCGCCATTGGCCACTATTCTTTTCAGTGCAATTCCAGCCATAGTAAATGCCAAGAAAACTCATCCAATGACGAACAATAGCACCAATTATCATTTCTTACCCGTAATATGTTTAACTTTTTGAAAAACACTCAATACGTTTACTCATTACTTTATTAACCTTTCATTAACCTAGTTCACTTGTGACGGGATGTCACAAATCAGTAACATGTAGGGTTGCATCTAGGATTGGCATCTGGTCCTTGCTACAGTTGATTCATTCCTCGGTCTCACACCATAAATAGGAATTAAAGGCTCTCACGCCTGTAATTTGAATTGAATAGGGTCTCACACCCAATAATCCATTTTTGGTTTGCCTTTTATAGTTTATATGTAGATTACAGTTTGTCTTGGTAGGAGAAGTTCCCGTATCCATGTACCTATCTGTATCGATATCTTTGCGTTCATACATTTCAGTTTAATATAATACAAAGGCCTAATAGTTAATTACAGTTTGTCTTGGTAGGAGAAGTTCCCGTATCCATGAACCAAATCTGTATCGATTTCTTTGCTTTTATACATTTCAGTTTACAATAATACCAAGTTCTATTAGTGAATTGTAGTTTCAGTCCTGGTAGGAGAAGTTCCCGTATCCATGTACTAAAACCTTCACACTAAAATTTATCGAGCGACATCAATTCAATCAAAATACGTTCTCACACATTCATAAAATATTACAGTTCATTTCTTAATTAAGCTAAGCGAACTAACATTCATTCCTTTACATCTACTACAACATTTAAAAACATGCTAAATTTTCTAAACCTAAACCTTTTCCTGCCAGATAGGGTTCCTTTTTGATTTTTGTAGAAACGGCCACAGTTAGTGGCTTTCCAGCAAATCCGGACCATCACCCACATGAAGAACAGTCATAGTTAATGACTATTCCAGAAGATGATCAGTTGGAAGTGTTACCTCACAAGAGGACTTGCCCGGTACACTTCCTTTTCAAACGGGGGATATTGGAGGGACTACAGCGCCAGCCCCAACAACAACTCAACATAGAACTATTCTACGGCAAGGCAAAGACTCGCTTCGTGTCTGCTACTTACGAGGAAACTCGCAGACTAAGCCGTCAGTGAATAGAAAGGCGAGCAAGGAGTTGGACGTGCAGGAGGATCAGAAGGAGAAGATACTATTCTAATACAATTCGGTTATCATAACATCATTGTAATTCGGACATAATAAATTGTGCACTAATCTATCTAATCCTGTGACATCCGGTTCTAATTAGTCATCCTTGGTCATCATCATCATCACCTCGACGTAGTAAAGGGATAGGTAGTGTAAGTACACAACTCAGCATAATAATTACATATCTATATTGGCAGATAATATAAAATACGTATTCAATCATTACAATAATAATAATAAATTGATACATATAACGGAGTGCTCTGGCTTAGGGAAAGAAGAGTCACTTCAATGTCTAAGCTGATGCTTTTAATTATAGCAAAGTTTTTACTCTCTGCTTGGCAGTGATTGATAATAATATAGTGGCACTGATAACATCCTTGTTATTAATGAGGATGTTATTATAAAGTAGTGTAGTATAGGTCAAAATCTATATGGACAGTTATATGACAAAGTGTAAATTGCGTGAATTAAATAAGGTTGCATCTACCAATCTCAAACTTACAGGCGCACATTATATTTTAATTAAATTATATCCAAGTATAATTTGTCCCATCAATATATTTATTTGCATTAAAAAGATTTAGAGCAGACTGGGTTTTAATTCATTTCGACCGCTGGTCTCTTTCTTAGCTACTAGGCAGAGTAGCTAAAGTACGCGATTCTCCCATAGCGCGTCAAGGTACATCCAAATGCGAACAGGATCCCGTTTTGGATTAGACTTGCGTGCATATTGCAATACCTGTTATAGTGTACATACGGCCATATAGAGTATATATACGCACATATATAGTGTGTATGCGTCCACAAATAGTTTCTATACGCCCATATATAGTATATATACGCCCATATATAGTATCTATACGCCAATATATAGTATATATACGCCCATATAAAGTATATATACGTACCCATACAGTATCTATATACCCATATATAGTATCTATACGCCCATATATAGTATCTATACGCCCATATATAGTATATATACGCCCATATATAGTATATATACGCCCATATATAGTATATATACGCCCATATATAGTATACATACGCCCATATAGAGTATATATACGCCCATATAGAGTATATATACGCCCATATATACTATATATACGCCCATATATACTATATATACGCACATATATACTATATATACGCACATATATACTATATATACGCCCATATATAGTATATATACGCCCATATATAGTATATATACACCCATATATAGTATATATACGTCTATATATAGTATATATACGCCCATATAGAGTATATATACGTACACATATAGTATCTATACGCCCATATATAGTATATATACCCCCATATATAGTATATATACGCCCATATAGAGTATATATACGTCCATATAGAGTATATATACGTCCATATATACTATATATTCGTCCGTATATACTATATATTCGTCCATATATACTATATATTCGTCCATATATACTATATATTCGTCCATATATACTATATATTCGTTCATATATACTATATATTCGTCCATATATAGTATATATTCGTCCATGTATAGTATATATACGTCCATATATAGTATATATTCGTCCATGCATAGTATATATACGTCCATATATAGCATATATACATACATGTATGGCATATATGCATACATCTATAGTATATATACATACATATATAGCATATATATACATGCATATCAGACATGGCATTAATTTCTTATTTCAAGGAATTTTTCTTGAAAAATGAAATATTTGAAATAAATGAAATTAATGAAATAAATGAAATTTTTGAAATAAATGAAATAAATACAATGCGCATGTGTACACGCATGCGCAATTCATTTATTTCGCGCGAAATTTATTGAAATTTATTGAAATAAATGCCATGTACCCTATTTATTTCATTTATTTCAAATATTTCACTTTTCAAGGAAGTTGGGAGTGAAATATTTCGCGAAATATTTCAAAAATTTCGCCTATTTATTTCCGAGAAATATTTCAAGTGCCATGTCTGATGCATATATATCATATATAAACACATATATAATATATCACATGCAAATACATTATGGCTATTTAACTTACTTTATGTACGGACGTTTTATATGAATTTAATTTTTCCATTTAATTTATCTAAAACCCCAACACAGGAAACCTTGGATTAAAATAGCCGAAAAAACTGCTAAAACGAAGTTTTTTCAGAGATTTTCAAACGATTGTAGTAAATCAGCAAGACCTGGGCGCCAAAAACTTCAAATTACAAACCTGTAGCATTTTTCTGTACAATTTTTTAAAATTATCTCTATTTGGCGCCCAGGTCTTGCTGGTTTTATAAAAATCATTTTCTAATTCTATAAATTTAATTTTTAAAATTTCCGTTTTGAAAAAATTTCAATAAAAATATTTTTACAATCATTATTGAATGGTCCCGGACAATTGACAATTATCGTAATATACTACTGATTGTAAATCTCGTGGTAATAAATTGTTTTTGTCATGGCCGTTATATAAAGACTCTAAAAAGTGTACTTTTGAACCCCCATTAAGGGGGTTTACCAAATTTTGAAAAATAAGTAAAGTGTCGATTCTACATAAATGATATGTGGACAATGCGATGGTACAGTTAGTTTTTTGATTCAAAATATGTCAAAATAGGCCGGTCGAAATGAATTAAAACCCAGTCAGCAGCATATTGGACTATGCATCGATGAAGAACAAATTACGTATTGCACAAATCCATGAATTTATTTAGAGAGAAAGCTCACATAGAGAAACGACTCCCCCTGAAGATTCCTGACAATTTTTAATTACCCATGTACCGCTACGTGCCATGTGGACGCAATTTCCATATCTACTGCTAGCAGGTTTGTCGAACATCCAGTTTGTGTAATTAAATGGTTTGTTTGTATCCAACCATTCAAAATTATCTTCGTGATTTATATCCCAACCTCCAAGCCAAAACAAACTCCAATCTGGAAGAATGCAATTACTAATATTCAAGAATTCAAAATTTAAATAACCAAGATTCGAGATGATTCGAGTTTTTTACATCCAGTGTCCGAAAAGTAGTTCGTCAGCACTTCATTTTCCCTTGCTGACATCACCGAGGCTGTGCGCATCATATTTACTTGACAAAATTGAACATATTCAGCAAAATTCACACTCTGGAATATTTCGAAATTTTGGTAAAATAAAGCTATCCAAATTATAATCTGTATATTTAAATACTTATATGCAAAAACCAATTTATTTTTTAGATAATTTAAATTACCTTGTTGGCAGAGTCACGGAAGTATGCTTTTCCATCTGCAATACCAACAAACGTCACAGTATCTTGTGCGTTGGGCAGAATAGAATTTAATTTCTCTTCTGCTGCATTTAAACTGGCATCTAATTAAATTTCAAAAATATAATGAGACTTTCAAAATTTCATTATTTAAAAAAATGCGGAATGACTTACCACTGTAAACGATAAGAGTTACAAAGGTCACAAACATCAAATGAGATAATCCAAATTGCTGAGCCATTTCTGCCATGGTTACAAAGTTACAATGAACGTTCGTCTGAATTCTTTCTTCGAGTTACTGCATGGGCCCAATTGAAATAATTTGTTATAGTGAGATTCATATTTATACCTAAGTAAAATCATGCACCCGATCCATGTGTCGGTGATAATAAGTGTTATCAAACCAACAATTAATTAACTTGTTTTACATAGTGACAGATAGCACAACAAAAAGCAGATTACAATGTTATTACAATGTTATTTGAAAGTTCACTTGTAAAAGCATTAATTGTTTCATCATTTTAAATTATATTTACATGTAACGATGAAGTATGCACATTAAGTTATCTTATTACACAATAATAGTAGTAAGTGCTTCTCATGTAGCAAAGAAAAAACATTTTCGGCACTGTTTGTCTTCAATTGATGATGCCGCGGGTATTCAGCTAATTTAATTGAAAACTTATAAATCAGTAATGTTTCCACACCTACCACTTGATTTTTTTCAAGTTATCAATTAACTGCAAGTACCTAATTATTTAGATTTAAAGGAGCTTAATCATTAGGAGCAACAGCCAATGTTGCCTCTGAGTCCCCTACAGTGTTCGGTGACCATCTGATTAGCCGATTATATGTTACTAGCCGGTCACAGGAGCTAGGCCCTTTTATAAATAAAGCTAGTGTGTATTCCGGGGGCATCGGGCAATATTGTAAGATGAGAAAAAAGTATTTCAGATGCATAGCTTTTTCCAATTGAACTTTTCATGGTTTCTCATTAGTTTGTCGGTGTCGGAGGTAGAGATTTTGCATTGGTAGGTGTAGGGACTTTTGTTTTAGAAAACTGTCCGTATCTCCAGACAGGGAAAAGGTACTGGACAAGTTTATTGTCTTGTATCATAATTTAAACAATGTTAATGGCCAAATTTTAAATTTTCCCAAATGAAATAATGGGAACCTTAACCGAACCGAACGCTAGAAATATTTGCATACAGAACGCATGAACTGCTTTGTTATGAAATATACGGACTTATTGGGATTTGTCACATTTAGGTAACGTTTAAGATTGGGTTCTGTTTTGCTGCGTTATCAGAGCCGCAAATTATCCCACGATGTTATAAACAAACATACCGACCTACGGAATTTTTCATTGCGCAACTCGAACAACACGATTATACTTGTAGTGATGATATATAATAAATTCAATGCGCATGTGTACACGCATATGTGCAATTCATTTATTTATTCATAAATTTATTGAAATTTATTAAAACAAATGCCATGTGTACCCTATTTATTTCAATTATTTCATTTATTTCAAAAATTTGATTTTTCAAGGAAATTGGGAGTAAAATATTTCGCTAAATATTTCAAAAATTTTGATCATTTATTTCAGAGAAATATTTCAAGTGCCATTTGACTGGATAGTCGAATGCCTGGATAGTCGTAGTCATTGGCATTCGACTAACCAGTCAATGTAATGTAGCTATTCGCATTCAGTTCAATTTATTAAGTACGTAATTCATTCAGACGTTAAGTATCCCATTATTTCATGTGCGGCAAAATTTGAAAATTGGACCATTTACATGTAAAATAAAAGTCGCAAAGGCTTTTTAACTAATTGCTTAATTGAAAAAAATAAAGAGACAAAAAATGTTTTTCATATTGTCATCTAAAAAGTGAAGTAGCTTTTTGACGATAGCCCACTTCCTTCCCATTTTACAGCCTTCCAAAGTGAGAAGGAATTGTGCTATCGTCAAAATACTACTTCACTTTTTAGATGACAAAATGAAAAACATTTTTTGTCTCTTTATTTTTTTCAATTAAGCTATTAGTTAAAAAGCCTTTGCGACTTTTATTTTACATGTAAATGGTCCAATTTTCAAATTTTCCCGCACACGAAATAATGGGATCCTTAATTTTCTCGGCCTCGGAAACTCGTCGAAGATAAACATATTGTATTTTGCCACATGCCTTTCTAATAAATAGCTAAAGGAAACAAGCTTTAAAAGCCTAACATTACCTATCACATATATCGTCCCTTAAGGATCGAAAAAGCCTGTATCCACTTTCAGATTGGTGGACGAATAAGCCTTTATTCAATCTTCGTTTGGTGCAGGAAATAGCCTCTGTCATCTTACAACCTTACGTAAAGTTGTCGGGGCACAGTAAGAATAAACAAGTTGACGAAATGAAGTATTTATTATTTTTATGTTGATACTTGAAATATATCAGCTAGAATGTACATAAGCATTATAAAATTTTAGCTAATTACACAATAAGACAAAAACAAAACTTTTAATTACACAAATTCGTATTTTGATATTGGATAAAACTGAACTGGTTGAAAGAAGAATAAAAGTTCAATATTTCCGCCGCCTATATTAACTATGTATCACTACGCCCCTATAACTTTACAAGCAAAGCTGCAAGAGGATAGAGGCTATTTCCTGCACCAAACGAAAATTGAATAAAGGCTTTTTCGTCCACCAAACAAAAATTGAATATAGGCTTATTCGTCCACCAAACAAAAAATGGATATAGGCTTATTCGTCCACCAATCTGAAAGTGGATAGAGGCTTTTTCGATCCTTAAGGGACGATATATACATTCCCACTAATAAACTGTAACTATCCGACGGAGGAATAAAATGGCTCAAATGGCCATGAGCATTTTTAAGGTTCCACCGCATATATCCAAAAAAAATACCGGAGGACTGTCTTTAGAGATTGAGCTGTAGTTTCCAATCCTAAAGAAGACCGGTCTGCAAGATTTCAAGTATTTCTGCACATATCGACACTCCATTTTGTTCTTGGATGAGAATAGTGACAGACTTCGAGTGATGTTGTTGTGGTGCTCTGAAGTCTGGAACAGGACGATCAACTCGACCACCCATCCAGCAATCATCAGAGTCGAGAAGGTCAAAAACATCAATAAATTGAATGTTGAGAGACTATTGAAGAATTTGATGACAATCCACAAGCAGGCAAGGACAGATCGGTTTACGAACACGGCCATTGGTTGTAAAAATCCACTCGTCATTCCTGTCATCTTATTTAATTGTAGAGTCATTATTTGATGCATGTGCACCAAGTGGTATGCCGCCCGAACGGAATCCTTCATTAAATAAGTCGAGTTTCCAAGCCTAAACAGTCAACAAAACAAAAAATCTACATACCATAATACTATCAAGTTTTTCATTGCTATGACTCTAGACATTTTGTAAGTTTATAATATTTCACTTGGATCTTCATGTAACCATGTATTCAGAAACTGAAGCGTGAGTATCAGTGTACAAAATACCATTTACCACTTACCAGTGGTAAGTGGTTCTTAATGGTATTTAACGTTAAATACCACTACCGAAAAAGTAGTGGTAAGTGGTATAAATGGTATAAATGGTAAAAAATAGTTTCATTTAAATTTCGTGTTTGAATTTTGAATAAAATTCGGTGCCAAAGTATGAAATAGCTTAACAGATGATCATTGTTGTCACAAATTGACAAGTGTTCATCAATCAGAGTAGGATTCAACCAATAGGGGCGCTAACAACCCTTGCCGATTGAGAAATTAATTGCAATTAAGTTAGCATCAATTTTAATTGGGCGATACCAAACACAATCTTTCTTTCTTCATTTTTTATAACTTTTGGTGTACAATCAAATAAATATGATTAATATAATTGATTAAGGAGCTAATTAGAAATATCTCATAGAAAATAAAGTTTTAAAATTTATATTTTAGGAAGTCTATAGTGTATCTTTACTCAGCTGTATAATCAATCGCTAAAATTTACCATTTTTACCATTAAATGCATTTTTACCATTAAGTGCATTTTTACCACTGTGATGGTAAAAAAGGCTAAAAAGTGGTAAATTTTGTACACTGGTGAGTATACGCCGGAACCACACTGTATACTATCTATTCTAATGGAATTTATTCAGTAGATGAATAATCTATTATATTATAATTGGATACTTTTTTAAATTAATGTTTACCTGATTTCATTTCCGATGAGTTTCCAAAATAAATAAAATATATAACATCCGATTAGGATGAAGTTGATAGTGCACCACGCACAGGAAAAGATCCACCATATTACGACCGCAAACAGAATGAAGAGACCCCAATGTCGATACTGTAAAGGTAGTATGTTGAGTGGGTGAAGTCGAGAGTCGTATATTGTAAATGTTAGCATACCAATTCCAATGGGATACAAAAATGCAGTAATTGTCGTCAGTTTCAGGACGATGACTCCAGATTTTGGAATATCAAAAGGCTCATTCAAATAGTATTTGGCTAATAAAGGTTGTATCAATTAAAAGCTGTTCAAGATTTAAATAACATTGCGACTATATATTACTCATGCACTTACATTCAATTCGATTGGCCACAGAGAACCCGTCTGTGGCCAAGTCTGAAATGGTAGGTATATAGATTATCATGAGGAGCTGCAGGAGAATTGCTGCTACCGAACAAATGGTAACAAGAAAGCAGAAGGCGTAATCGAATGATTCATCGTTTTCCAAAGTAAGGATGATGAGATGCACCGATGAGTAGGTCGTTATGGCAAGCCAAGTAACCACGGAAATGTAGCTCTTCGCTCGATCGTATTTTGAAGTGGAAACTCTCAGCGTCAACTTATCTGCGTCGAAAATAGCTGAAAATGCACCTAGATAATTCGCCATTTTAACACTGAAAGCGTAAAGGTTGAGTACTGCCTGACGATTTTGTGGAATCTTGCATTGTGTTTCTTCTTCTTCTTCTTGTAAGGACTCGTTATCCATTTCAATATTTTCCTTTGATTCGGATGTTACAGCAGCCTAGGTATTCACAAGTTCTAAAATTTTTCCTAATTTACTTATATTCTTATCTATGACAGAATATGAGTTGGATTATATACTTACCATTCAATTCGAACCACTTTTAAAAAATGATCTTTTAATTTCCACTATTTTGAAAAATTGTTTTGCGTTTATATTCTCCTGTTAGCTTTAGCTGTAGTTATTGATTGACTATGGAATGTTAGTTATATTGAAAGTATTCTTCTTAAAAGTAAAGCTATACTGATGTCTACTTTCTTGCAAGTCGTATAAATCAATTTATAGGGATATGCTTTTATCAGGGAACAAAAAAATACCATTTTTGTCTTTTACATTTTTTGCCTGTTTTATAAAATTGGAAAGGAGTAAGATTTTTTTTGCCTTTTTTGATGTAGCAGCAGCAGCTTAACCTGTACCCATGCCCCATGCTTACTTCCACTTTACATGTAAATGAAAAAACGACTGCTTTTTTAGAAAAGAAGTACTTTCCCTTTTTTGTAAAACAGGAGTGCCTTTTTTGTTCCCTAGTTTTTTTAATACCGTTATGGTCTATTGTAAAACTTGTCCTCAAGTTCACAGACAGACAACTATATATAATTGTCAACTTAATAGTATGCATACATATTGAAATTAAATGAACTATATAAGTCAAACATGTTCACCATTATTGATTCTCAATTTCCTCGTCGTCCTTACTCCTTACAAAACATGCAGATAATAACATAATGCTTGCCTTATTTTTATTATTGCCATCCAAACTTAATACTATAATATTATAATACAAAAACTAGGCTTGGGTATTTCACTATTTACTACCAACATAAATGTTATTTTACTATAGGCTACTGTTATGAGTCATGAGTATATCTAGCTGTATAAACTACGTTTTGAACTAGTAACGCTTAAACAGAAAAGAAAATAACAAAAAACATTTAAACATGAAAGCTAATTATAATTACAAATTTATCGACTACAATTTTAAAGTAATTAGATACTCGCCAAGCACTTCGCTCGTGTGTGTTGTTTGAAAGTTGATTTGTAAAACTACTAAATTATTTTATCATTAACTTGTATATTGTAACAATGAAATAAGTACATTATGTGTTTTCTAAAGTACAATATGACATAATAAATTCTAAAGTATATTTTCGGCTATTTGTTTCAATTTAATTCAGAAAGCTTTGGTTATGTGGTTGTTTAATTGATGGAGGAGTAATATTATGATTCAAATGGCCATGAGCATTTTCAAGGTTCCGCCGCATATATCCAACAAAAATATCGGAGGACTGTCTTTGGAGACGGAACTGTAGTTTCCAATCCTAAAGACGACCGGTCTGCATGATTTGAAGTATTTCTGGACATATCGACACTCCATTTTGTTATTTGAGGAGAAAAGTGACAGACTTTCGAGTGATGTTGTTGTGGTGCTCTGAAGTCTTGAACAGGACGATCAACTCGACCACCCATCCAACAATTATCAGAGTCGAGAAGGTCAAAAACATCAATAAATTGAATGTTGAGAGATTATTGAAGAATTTGATGACAATCCACAAGCAGGCGAGGACAGATCGGTTTACGAACACGGCCATTGGTTGTAAAAATCCACTCGTTACTCCTGTCATCTTATTAAATTGCAGAGTCAGCATTTGATGCATGTGCAGTGCACCAAGTAGTATGCCGACCTAATGCAATCCTTCATTAAATAAGTTGAATTTCCAAGCCTAAACAATCAATAAAACAAAAAACGTACATAACATAATACCATCAAGTTTTTCATTGCTATGACTTGGACATTTTATAAGTTTATAATCATGTAACTGGATCTTCGTATAACCCTGAATTCAGAAATCGAAGTGTGAGTATAGGCCGGAAGCACACAGTATGCTAGTGTTTAAATCCATTCTTATGCAGTGTTGGGAAATTGACCACTTTTTTGTATTTTGACCGGGCCGGGTGGTCAAAACGGTTAAAACCGGCCAAAACGGTCAAAATATCAGTATACAGTTACTTAGGCTAGCAAAGCATATTTAAAATATTTAGAGAATGATATATTACCTAAACCCAATGAAAACCTAATCTCCTAACATCCAACTACAAAATGACACACTCTAATAATTTTTAACTGCAATATTTAGAAAGTTACATTTCTTGTTTACTGTTGCAGTATAATAAGTTACCTTGGGTCTCAATGTACCCCAAAAGGACATTTCGTCCGTTTTGAACGGACCGTTTTGACCGAAAATGGTCAAAACGGTTTTAACCACGACCCAACCCTGTTCTTATGGCATATTTATTATTTATTCAGCAGATGGGTAATCTATTATATAATTGGATATTTTTTAAATTAATATTTACCTCATTTCATTGCCGATGAGTTTCCAATATATATAAAATATATAACATCCGATTAGGGTGAAGTTGATAGTGCACCACGCACAGGAGAAGATCCACCATATTACGACTGCAACCAGAATGAATAGACTCCAATGTCGATACTGTAAAGGTAGTAAGTTGAGTGGATGAAGTCGAGAGTCGTATAATGTAAATGTTAGCATACCAATTCCAATGGGATACAAAAATGCAGTAATTGTCGTCAGTTTCAGGACGATGACTCCAGATTTTGGAATATCAAAAGGCTCATTCAAATAGTATTTGCCTAATAAAGGTTGTATCAATTAAAAGCTGTTCAAGATTTAAATAACATTGACTATATATAACTCACGCACTTACTTTCAATTCGATTGACCACAGAGAATCCGTCTGTGCTCAAGTCTGAAATGGTAGGTATATAGATTAACATGAGGAGCTGCAGGAGAATTGCTGCTCCGGAACAAATGGTAGCAAGAAAACAGAAGGCGTAATCGAATGATTCAACGTTTTCCAAAGTAAGGATGATGAGATGCACCAATAAGTAGATGGTTAAAGCAAGCCAAGTGACCACGGAAGTGTAGTTCTTTGCCCGGTCGTATTTTGAAGTGGAAACTCTCAGCGTCAAATTTTCAGAATCAAAAATCGCTGGAAATCCACCCAAATAGTTCGCCATTTTAACATTGAAATCTAAAAGGGTGTGCAATGCCCGACGATGTTTTGGAAACTTGAATTGAGTTTCTTCTTCTTTTAAGGACTCGTTATCCATTTTAATATGTTCCTTTGATTCGGATGTTACAGCAGCCTAAGTATTCACAACTTGTAAAATCATTTCTTTCTCAATTTACATATATTCTTGTCTATGACATAGAATATAAATTGGATTATATATATATTTACAATTCAATTCGAACCACTTTTAAAAAAATGATCTTTTAATTTTCACTATTTTGAAAAATTGTTTTGGGTTTATATTCTCCTCTTTGCTTTTGCTGTAGTTGTTAGTTATTGAAAGTATTCTTCTTAAAAGTAAAGCTACTAATGTCTACTTTCCTGCTAAGGATATAAATCAATTTATAGAGATATGTTTTTATCAGGGAATAAAAAAGACTATTTTTGCCTTTTACATTTTTTGCCTTTTTTATAAAAAGAGTAGGAGTAAGATTTTAAAAACCATAGTCCTTTTTTGCCTTTTTGGATGTAGCGGCTTGCCCCATTTATTTCCACTTTTCATGTAAATAAAAAAAGGACTGATTTTTAGAAAAAATTGTACTTTCCTTATTTTGGTAAAACAGGAGTACATTTTTGGTTCCTTGGTTTTTATAATACAGTTATGGTATATTGTAAAACTTGTCCTTAAACTCACAGACAAACAACTGTAACTGAAACTTTATAATTGCCAATTTAATACTATGCATACATATTGAAATTAAATGAACTAAATAATCATAACAACATGTTCACCATAATTGTTTCTCAGGTTCCTCGTCGTCCTTACAAAACATGCAGATAACAACATTTTGCTTGGCTTACTTTTATTATTTCCATCCAATCTTAACACTATAATATAGTAATACAAAAACTAGGTTTGGGTATTTCACTATTTACTACCAACATAAATGTTACTTTACTATAGACTACTGTTATGAGTCATGAGTATGTATCTAGCTGTATATACTACTTTTTGAACTAGAAACGCCCAAACAGAAAAGACAATTACAAGTCATTTAAACATAAAAGTTAATTATAATTACAAATTTATCGACTACAATTTTGAAGAAGTGATTATAGATGCTGCCAAGCACTTCTCTCGTGTGTGTTGTTTGAAAGTTGATTTGTAAAACTACTAAATTATTTTATCATTTTAACTTGTAATAATGAAATAAGTACATTATGTGTTTTCTAAAGTATATTTTCGGCTCTTTGTTTCGCTTTAATTCAGAAAGCTTTGTTTATGTGGTTGTTTAATTGACGGAGGAATAATACGATTCAAATGGCCATGAGCATTTTCAAGGTTCCACCGCATATATCCGACAAAAATACCGGAGGACTGTCTTTAGAGATGGAACTGTAGTCTCCAATCCTAAAGACGACCGGTCTGCATGATTTTAAGTATTTTTGTACATAGCGACACTCCATTTTGTTCTTGGAAGAGAAAAGTGACAGACTTTGAGTGATGTTGTTGTAATACTCTGAAGTCTTGAACATGATTATCAACCCGACCACCCATATAGCAATCATCAGAGTCGAGAAGGTCAAAAACATCAATAAATTGAATGTTGAGAGATTATTGAAGAATTTGATTACAATCCACAAACAGGCGAGGACAGATCGGTTTATGACCACTGCCATTGGTTGTAAAAATCCACTCGTTATTCCTGTCATCTTATTTAAATGTAGAGTCATTATTTGATGCATGTGCACCAAGTGGTATGCCGCCCGAACGGAATCCTTCATTAAATAAGTCGAGTTTCCAAGCCTAAACAATCAATAAAACAAAAAACCTACATACCATAATACTATCAAGTTTTTCATTGCTTTAATTTGGACTTTGGACATTTTGTAAGTTTATAATATGTCACTTGGATCTTCATGTAACCATGTATTCAGAAACTGAATTGTGAGTATACGCCGGAACCACACTGTATACTATCTATTCTAATGGCATTTATTAAGTAGATGAATAATCTACTATATTATAATAGGATATTTTTTTAAATTAATGTTTACCTGATTTCATTTCCGATGAGTTTCCAATATATATAAAATATATAACATCCGATTAGGATGAAGTTGATTGTGCACCACCCACAGGAGAAGATCCACCATATTACGACTGCAACCAGAATGAAGAGACCCCAATTTCGATACTGTAAAGGTAGTAAGTTGAGAGGATGAAGTCGAGAGTCGTATATGGCAAATGTGAGCATACCAATTCCAATGGGATACAACAATGCAGTAATTGTCGTCAGTTTCAGGGCGATGACTCCAGATTTGGGAATATCGAAAGGCTCATTCAAATAGTATTTGCCTAATAACGGTTGTATCAATTACAAGTTGTTCAAGATTTAAATAACATGGACTATATATAACTCGCACACTTACTTTCAATTCGATTGGCCACAGAAAATCCGTCTGTGGCCAAGTCTGAAATCATAGGCATGTAGATCATCATGAGGAGATGCATGAGAATTGCTCCTCCACAACAAATGGTAGCAAGGAAGCTGAAGGCGTAATCGAATGACTCATCGTTTTCCAATGTAAGGATGATGAGGTGCACCGATATGTAGGTCGTTATGGCAAGCCAAGTGATCAGCGAAATGCAATTCTTCGCTCGATCATATTTTGAAGTGGAAACTCTCAGCGTCAACTTCTCTGCGTCGAAAATAGCTGAAAATGCACCTAGATAATTCGCCATTTTAACATTGAAAGCGTAAAGGTTGAGCACTGCCTGACGATTTTGTGGAATCTTGCATTGTGTTTCTTCTTCTTGTATGGACTTGTTATCCACTTCAATGTTTTCCTTTGATTCGGATGTTGCAGCAGCCTATAGATATTCACACCTTATTAAATACGTTTTTCATAATTTACCTATATTCTTATCTATGGCCTAGAATAATATGACTTGGATTATAAATATACTTACCATTTAATACGAGTCACTTTTAAAAGAGGGTCTTTTATGTTGCACTATTTTGAAAAAATTGTTTTGGATTTATTTTCTCCTGTTCGCTTCTGCAGTAGTTTATTGATTGACTATGTAATGTTAGTAATTGAAAGAATTCTTCGTAAATGTAAAGCTGCTGATGTGCTTCTTTAAAGTCATACAACTAATTTAGAGGGAAATTGTTTTTATAATATCGTCATAGTAACAGTGTACAAAATTTACCACTTTTTAGGCTTTTTTACCATCACAGTGGTAAAAATGCACTAAATGGTAAAAATTCATTTAATGGTAAAAATGGTAAATTTTAGCGATTAATTAGTCAGATTAATACAGAAACACAAGACTTAATAAAATATAAGTTTTAAAACTTTACTGTCTATGGAATATTTCCAATTAGCCCCTTAATTAATCAAAATAATCCTATTTATGTTATAGGTTCCCCGAATGTTAATGTATTTGGTATCGCCAATTTATATACAATTAATATGAATGTGCTAATTTAATTGGAATTGATTTCTCTATCGGCAAGTAAGGACGATTAGTGGTTGGTTGAATGCAACTCTAATTGATGAACACTTATTTAATTTGTGACAACAGTCATCAGTTACTAAGCTTTTTAATACTTTGGCACCGAATTTTATTCAAAATGTAAACACGAAATTTAAATGAAACTATTTTTTATCATTTATACCATTTACATTTACTTTAGCTAGTGGTATTTAACGTTAAATACCATAAAAAACCATTTACCACTGGTAAGTGGTATTTTGTACTCTGCAATGTAAACTTGTTCCCCAACTCACTGACTATATATTAAATGCCAATTTAAATCCATGTATACTGAAATTGAAATTAAATTGCCTTTATATCCTAAACATGTTTCCTATAATTGATTTTCAACTGCCTCGTCGTCTTAACAATATTGCATATAATATCATTTTATTTTGCCGTGTTTTGATTAATGCTAAATTCCATCCAATCATAATAACAATAAAGAAACTAAGCTCGGTATTTCTCTACTACTAACAAATGTTTTATCATATATAGGCTTAATAGGCTACAGTTATTGCTACGTCTAGATATATTAGCTTCTCTTTAAAACTTCAAACGTTTAAACAAGAAACCAATTACTACCAGATAATTAAATATTAACTTAAATAGTTATAATAATTATGACCTTTTCGTTCACACTGTGATACTGTTCCATAAATGTCTCATTACTATTTGTTATATTTTGATGATTATCGTTAACACATAATTTTTAATGAAAAATAAGAATAGTTGTGCATATTATACTTTTCTGGGAAAATTAATCAAATATAGTATATCATAATTATTTCGTGGTTCTTTTAGTTGACATTGGCGAAAATGGGAGTCACAAATACAGTCAATCAATGGACTTTAATGGGAAATTGGTGGCTATGGCTTTCAGTAAATCAATTTAATTAAAAAGTAAGGAATGTAAATTATAATATAAACCATCGTGGGTGAAGCATGAAAGTAGGACTATAATATTATGAGATTTATATGAATTTACTCTTTTGAAGTAGACCCATTGAGTGGTATGAATAAGAATAAGTATTTACTACAAAGTAAAAAGTATAAGTAAAAGGTCTAGACTTGAAGTAAAAGGTAGAAGCAAAAGTATTTGCTTCAAATCGAATGAATAAAAGAAAACTTTTACTGTCAAGCAAATACTTTGCAATTGTAGTATTTACTTTTCATTTTGTACAGAACAAAATTTGGTTACTATGACTCAGCCAATCAGAGACCAACAACGAATCACATCTATATACTCCCAATTCACAAATGCAATTTCGTGGTCATGGTTATAAGTAACCGGTCAGAGTTATCTATGAGTTACTTTAGAAAATTAATCGTGAATCCTACTAATCCTACTCTTTTGCGTGGGGAAGTAAAAGGTGAAGTTGCTATCGGAGAAACTTCAAATTTTGGAATCAAATACTCAAAGTAGAAGTAAATTCAAGATGTTATTCATACCAAAATGTAGTATTTACTTCTAACGGTAGTAAATGCTTCATGCAAATGAGCAAATACTTTTACTCCTAGATTAAGCATAAGCAAAAGTAATTGCTAATATTTTTATTCATACCAAAGGAACCTTTTACTTCAAAAACTTTAAGTAAAAGCATAAGGTAGACCTTATTCATACCACTCAATGGTTAGAGTTCAATTTGCGCACACTTATAAAGAAGTCGCCGGTTATTCCAAAGCTGTAACACAGACGAAAATTGCAGAAGAAAACAGTCGCAGAATCGTCGACATGTGTCTATTGGGATCAGGGTTGTGGGTCAGGGTTTTTTGGCAAAAACCCACCCGCTTCTCTTAAAAAGGATTATTGGGTTTTTACAAAATATTCAATTATGTGCACTTAAGCTCCATCTAGATAAGCAAAACATACTAATTTTCTCATCTTGCAAGGACTCGTTATCCATTTTAATATTTTCCTTTGATTCGGATGTTACAGCAGCCTAGGTATTCACAACTTATTTCTTTCCTAATTCTTATTTAATTCTTATCTATGACATAGAATATGAGTTGCTTACCATTCAATTCGAAACAATTTTAAAAAATTATCTTTAAATTTTCACAATTATGAAAAATGGTTTTGGGTTTATATTTTCTTGTTTGCTTTAGCTGTAGTTATTGATTGACTATGGAATGTTAGTTATTGAAAGTATTCTTCTTAAAAGTAAAGCTACTGATGTCTACTTTCTTGCAAGTCGTATAAACCAAATAGGGATATGCTTTTATCAGGGAACAAAAAATACCATAATTTTATAAAATTTGTAGGAGTAAGATTTTTTTGCCTTCTTCTGATGCAGCAGCTTGCCCCATTTACTTCCACTTTACATGCAAATAAAAAAGCCACTGCATTTTTAGAAAAAAAGGACTGCTTTTTTAGAACAGAAGTTGTAAGGTATATTGTAAGCGATTGTATGTGAAGGATAGGGTTAGAATTTTAGAGTTAGATTGAATGTATGTGGCCCGATACTTACTAATACTCTCACAAAAATGTGTATTTATGTATGATCGAATAGGATATGAAATGTATTTCGATGCCAGTTCTTTACACTAATTTAATTATGCTAAGACACAACGGATTTAGTGTTAAAGAAAATGTCAAGATAAGTGAGAGATTTGCTCTTTTAGGTATGGCTCATACCTTTAGTTATGCTATCTTAGTTTCAGCTCAAAATACAATTACAAATGGGTACACACTTGATTTCTCGAGTTTAGGTATCAACGAAATATAATATTAACTAATATGTAAGAAAACCAATTGAAATCTAACACAAGAAATTATTGTATGAGATCTATGCAACCTATTGGGCTTACAAGTGTAAGTAACCAATGTTTGATTGTCACCTCTTAATTTGTAGTTTGTCTGTAGTAGACAGAAATCTTAGATTAGGAAGAGTAATTTAGATTAAAAATACCAATTCAAGTAAATTATTTGTAGGAGAATACTGATTTGCATGGATGATCAGTGCTTTGTGGAAATAGTAATTAACTTGGCCAAAGCTAAGCGAAAGAATATCGCAACTAATTAAGATATTTTAGAGCTTGGCTTTGGAAGCAAAGCTAAATATTTTTTATTAAGAATGGAACCTGTTATTTGGGTGCTCGGATCCGTATGGTGAAGACGTCTTGCTGGGGAGATATCTCAGGACACAACTTGAGAGTCTTTCACTGTAGCACAGTACTTTTGAGATAAGTATAAACTCGTACTTTTCAGAAAAGTATAAATAATACTTTTGTGAAAAGTATAAACTGATAAAACTTTAATTCTTCCTTTTCCTGCGTTTACAGTTGAAAGTGTAGAACTGAGACTAGACTGAAATTCAGTGTAGTCAGAAATAAAAATAATTAAGTAACAAAGGTACTTAGTTAAGTAACTTGAGAAAAGTGTACTGGACAAAATGCTTGAGAATAATGAGTAATTAGTTCTTTGTGACACTTTCTTTTATCAACTCTGTTTCGTTGATAAGCTTTGAGTTCAGCTTAGGTCATTCGTTTGTCCAGTAGAATTGTTGTGCATATCTTATTTTATGCAATTGTATAATTATTATGCATCCTACATATGAATTGGGAATTAGGAATTGATAACTAAGCTTTGATTTGTACCTTATGGAAATATTATGCATAATTGCCTTTCAAGTAAGATATTACTACTATTGTATTTGAGCTGTCTATACCTTATACCTTTATGATGCAGAGCCATGAGCATGTAAAGATTTAATTCTTTACAAAGTACTTTCCCTTTTTTGTAAAACTGGAGTGCCTTTTCCCTGGTTTTTATAATACCGTTATGGTCTATTGTAAAAGTTGTCCTTAAGTTCACAGACAGACAACTATATATAATTGCCAACTTAATAGATGCATACATATTGAAATTAAATGAACTATATAAGCCAAACATGTTCACCATTATTGGTTCTAAATTTCCTCGTCGTCCTTACTCCTTACAAAACATGCAAATAATAAATAATAACATTATGCTTGCCTTATTTTTATTATTGCCATCCAAACATAATACTATAATATAGTAATACAAAAACTAGGCTTGGGTATTTCACTATTTACTACCAACATAAATGTTATTTAACTATAGGATACTGTTATGAGTCATGAGTATATCTAGCTATATAAACTACTTTTTGAACTAGAAACGCGTAAACAAATAAGGAAATTACAATTCATTTAAACATGAAAGTTAATTATAATTACAAATTTATCGACTACAATTTTAAAGAAGTGATTAGATGCTGCCAAGCACTTCTCTCGTGTGTGTTGTTTGAAAGTTGATTTGTAAAACTACTAAATTATTTTATCATTTTAACTTGTATTAATGAAATAAGTACATTATGTGTTTTCTAAAGAATACTTTCGGCTCTTTGTTTCGCTTTAATTCAGAAAGCTTTGTTTACGTGGTTGTTTAATTGACGGAGGAATAATACGATTCAAATGGCCATGAGCATTTTCAAGGTTCCGCCACATATATCCAACAAAAATACCGGAGGACTGTCCTTTGAGATGGAACTGTAGTCTCCAATCCTAAAGACAACCGGTCTGCATGACTTGAAGTATTTCTGCACATAGCGACACTCCATTTTGTTCTTGGAGGAGAAAAGTAAGAGACTTTGGGTGATTTTATTGTAATATTCTGAAATCTTGAACAGGATTATCAACGTGACCACCCATACAACAATCATCATAGTCGAGAAAGCCAAAAATAACCATAAATTGAATGTTGAGAGACTGTTGAAGAATTTGATGATAATCCACAAGCAGGCGAGGACAGATCGGTTTACGAGCACGGCCACTGGCTGTAAAAATCCACTCGCTATGCCTGTCATCACATTTATGTGTAGATTCCGCATTTGATTCATGTGCACCAAATTCATGGCTGATCGAACAGAGTCCATCATTAAATAGGATGAGTTTCCAAGCCTAAAAATCGATAAAACAAAAAGAGCCACATGACATAAATTCATGGTTAATGAAGAACCCGAAAATACTGGATCATATGATATGCATATATGTAAGGCGTTCCACTGCCACTAAGCAATGGAATATGTTTGCTATGGCTTAACATTAAATGGTTCAAAAAGTCTTCAAAAATTTATCAAACTTTACAAAAATTTTCCATTAAATTGGTGGTTATCAAACCTTCCAATTTATTTGGACATATAGCCAAAACAAACCTGGAAACCATGAGGCGAAAATAATTAGCAAAATTTTCTTTTGTGGCTGTGAAAATTTCTGAAATGTTGAAATTGTCTATTTTTATAAATCTTTTGAACCGTGAACCCGAATTAACTAGGGTTTTTTTGTAAGGTTTATAATGTCACTTAGACGTTACATTATACCCGTAATTCAGATACTGAGGGTTGGGAATAGCTTAGGAACAAACTATGCTCTTGTATCCAAATTGATTTTAATGACATTTACTTAATGATTCAGTAATAAATAGTTTAATATGTTTTAAAACTATTTTTCAGTTTACTTGATTTCATTTCCGATGAGTTTCCAATATATATAAAATAAATAACATCCGATTAGGAGGAAGTTGATAGTGCACCACGCACTGGAGAAGTTCCACCATATTACGACCGCAACGAGAATGAACAGACTCCAATGTTGATACTGTAAGGGTAGTAAGTTGAGAGGATGAAGTCGAGAGTCGTACATTGCAATCGTGAAAATACCAATTCCAATGGGATACACAAATAAAGTAATTGTCATCAGTCTGAGGGCGATGACTTCAGATTTCGAGATATCGAAGCGCTCGTTCAAATAGTATTTGACTAAATAAAGATTTTATCAATTACAAATTATTCAAGATTTAAATAATATTGAATAACTGACATTCTTACTTTCAATTTGTTTGACGACTGAGAATCCGTCTGTGGCCAAGTCTGAAATCGTAGGCATGTAGATCATCATGAGGAGATGAATGAGAATTGCTCCTCCACAACAAATGGTAGCAAGGAAGCTGAAGGCGTAATCGAATGAGTCATCCTTTTCCAATGTAAGGATGATGAGGTGCACCGATAAGTAGATCGTTAAAGAAAGCCAAGTGATCACCGAAATGCAATTCTTCGCTCGATCATATTTTGAAGTGGAAACTCTCAGCGTGAACTTCTCTTCGTCGAAAATAGCTGAAAATCCACCCAAATAATTCGCCATTTTAACATTGAAAGCGTAAAGGTTGAGCACTGCCTGACGATTTTGTGGAATCGTGTATTGTGTTTCTTCTTCTTGTAAGGACTCGTTATCCACTTCAATATTTTCCTTTGATTCGGATGTTGCTGCAGCCTAGATATTTACACATTATTAAATATTTTTTTCATAATTTACCTATATTCTTATTTATGGCCTAGAATATGACTTGGATTATAATATACTTACCATTTTACGAGTAACTTTTAAAAAGGGTCTTTTAAGTTTCACTATTTTGAAAAAATTATTTTGGATTTATTTTCTCCTGTTCGCTTCTGCAGTATTTTATTGATTGGTTGACTATGGAATGTTAGTAATTGAAAAAAAGAAGAAAATAGAATTAAAAGAAAGAAAGAAGAAAGGAAGGTAAAGTTGCTGATGTGCTACTTTCAAGTCATACAAATAATTTATAGGGAAATTGTTTTTATAATACCGTTGTTGTAAAACTTGTTCCCCAACTCACTGACTATGTAATTGCCAATTTAAATCTATGTATACATATTCAAATTGAAATTAAATTGACTATATAACCTAAGCATGTTTATCATAATTGATTCTCAACTGCCTCGTCGTCTTTACAATAATTCAGACATTCAAATTCAGATAATATCATTTTATTTTGCCGTGTTTCGATTAATGCTAAATTTCATCCAATCATAACAGTTATAAAGAAACCAAGCTCGGCATTTCTCTATTTACTGTTAAAAAATGTTTTGCTATAGGGTACTGCTATTACTATATCCAGATGTATAAACTTCTCTTTAAACTTCAAACGCTTAAACAGCAAAAACAATATAATATTATGGTAGTTAGTTATAATAATTATGACCTTTTCGTTCACACCGTGTGTGTACCATGCCATAAATGCTTCATTACTATTTTTTATATTTATAATATATATTGTTGACACATGAAAAATAAGATTAGTTATGCATGTTATACGGGAAAATTATATGTGACTGTATGTGAGGAGGAGTGGTCCTCACATACAGTCACTTTTCTGAACTTAACAATTGCTTGAATTAAACAACTGAGGACAAAAAATAATTGTTAATAGATTATTAACCATTATATAATTGATGTTTGTTTGGTAGCATATAGTTTAGAACTAAACATATAATACAAGAAATAGCCTACTTTAAGGCCAAAATATATCTATTTTGAATTTGTATTGAATTTACAGTAAAACTTACATTATATACGAAATCCTAGTTATTTTGATAGTTATTATTACTTAATTTTGATTTTGTTTTCAATTTCATAGTCAATTCTAATCAATTTAAATTTCTTATCATTTTGATACTCAACAATCGATTTTGATTGATTGATTGATTGATCCAATTTATTTAAGTGACGAGTATTTTTAACAATTATTTGTGTAATAATGGTTATCTCCAGTATACAGTCACTCTAGCTACTAAAGTAAATAAAAGAGTATAAATAGATACAATTAAAATTAGTGGTATGTATGTACATAGGAATGTCAAGTCTTGGTTGTAGATTCTGTATTAATATAGATTAGCTCAGTCATTTCTTAGTTTTAAAAAATGTTCGCGAATATTTTTATCAAAATCCGTATAACAATTGGATTCTTTAATTTTAGATGGTAAATTGTTCCACAATCTAGCACTTCTGTAGGAAAAGGCTGATCTTGCTATTTTCTATTGCTTTTGACAGCCAACATTAATCAATTTTGATTTTCTGGGGATTTTGATCGCCAACATTAATTTATTTTGACTTTCTGGTGATTTTGATAAATAACATTAATATATTTCGATTTTCTGTTGACTTTGATAATAACATTAATATATATAATCAAATCGGCACTAATACATTCCACTCCCTCAAAGATTATTGTGTAAATGTTACAAGAATTATGCATCTCAAATATTGAAATTCATTCAGTGAGATATGCATCGATTAGGTGTAGTTAAGAATTTCTATTTTAGCAAGGTATAGGGATGGTATAGGTATTGTAGGTTGTAGATTAGGTCAAATTAGATTATTGGTTAATATTTTCTACTAGACCCTTAGGACTCCTATAATGTTATCTAATTGTCTATTAAAACCTCACCTAACAGCTAACACATGCCTGACTAAAATTGGACATCAAAAAGTTCAATAGTGTTTCCTACAATTTGACAGCATAATATATTTCATTCCGCTTATACTGAATCATAGATACTGCTCTGAATGGGCTGGACATAAGTTTTCTGAATCATGATCAATATTGATCTAATTTTAATTACTGTTGACTTTAATAACCAAACTGTATCTATTTCTACTATTATTTAACTAAAAATGTGCACATGATCCGTTTTACTAAGGCGAGTGAGTATGTACCTAGTAGAGCCTAAATAAGTGGATTGAATGAGATGGAAGCCTGGAGAGAGAGTGAGGCTGCTGGCAGGCAGGTTGGTTTGGTGTAGTAAATAATAGTAGGTCTATTGCTGCTGTTGGTGTAGCAGTAGCTGTCGACAGAGCGAAAGTGAACATAAGAGTTAGTAGCTGTGCCTTGGTGCTACATGAGAGAAAAAGTCATGGGAGATGCAGAAGTTGGGCCGCACCGGATGAATTTATTGTGAAGGATCTGAGCTGATGATGATTTAGAGAGCCAGAGAAGTTTGGCTTTTTTGATGGAGGGATTGGAAGAGAAGGGTGAAATTTTGGTGCGGAGGCTCTTTGACTCACTTACATTGATTGGTATCGGCAATCAATAGTATTCAGCGTATTAGTGACTAGTTTGAGATGAGGAGAAAGTTATCAGAGACAGCAATAGCAGCTCCTCATGTAAAAATCTGACTTACAAAAAATCATAAACGATTTCTATGAAACTTAGCGTTATGAAAATGATCATTTGTGACGTTTTCAGCAATATTAAACCTTAAGGTGATGACAAAAAATTTGGAAATATTTTCCAAATCATTGGAAATAGTTGGAATTACTTCGTAAAATGATTTGTAGGACGTTTACATAACTGTTAGGTTTATAAATTGGTATTTTGCTGAAAGGTTAGAATGAAGAGGTTGGTTTGTATCCCCTTTTACTCGATACTATAGTTTTCACCTTAAGGTTTAATATTGCTGAGAACGTCACATTTGAGTTTCTGATTATGAGGTGCAGATTAATGCTATTATTATAGAGATAAATGCCTTATTTGGAATTCAGCCTTGATATTTATCGCCAAGCCTCTTCTTAATGCACCGGGTAGTTAATTTTTAAATAAATAAAATTCATATTATCTTGTAATAGCATTTTAAATGCTGGTAATAAAATAATAAATGGTCAGTAATAAATTATATAAATGTTGATTTAACATTTTAATTTAGCTTCATTTTAATATTTGGGTAAAAAATATTTATCTTGAATACTTTAATGGTTTCTGTTTTTGTCTCAGCCCAGTGAAGCTTTAAATGAATAACGAGAGTGATATTATGGATTATCTTATTTAGGTAGTTTTATTGCAAAGATGCACAGGTACAGATAGATACCTTTTTTGTATATTTATTAGTCTTTGAATTAACATAATCACCTCATAAAATTTAAAAAATAAACCAACAAATGATAATGACAGAATATAAACGTCAATATGTATAATTTAGGATAAATTTGTCAATGTAAGAGACAGATTATTTAGAATATTATTTATTATACAGAGTATTTCAGCATATCCTCAATGCCTCATTACCGAAGCCAGGGAGGTGCACCTCTATCTATATGTCCCCCAGAGCCGTCATTTGGGCTCTTTATGTATGATATTTCACTCAAATCGGTTAATCGGCAAAATAAAGTTAAGAAACCCAAAGGTGGTTTTTCTACACGTTAATGCCCGAGCTATCCAGCCGTGGACTGATACCTAAATGCAATAATCCTTGCATGGACAGCTTGGCCGTTTGTTTTCGTAATTTTTGTATATAAAGGTATGATACTTGCCTTATTTTTATTATTGCCATCCAAACATAATACTATAATATAGTAATACAAAACCTAGGCTTGGGTATGTATTTCACTATTTATTACCATCATAAATGTTATTTTACTATAGGCTACTGTTATGAGTCATGAGTATATCTAGCTGTATATACTACTTTTTGAACTAGAAACGCTTAAACAAAAAAGGAAATTACAATTCATTTAAACATGAAAGTTAATTATAATTACAAATTTATCGACTACAATTTTAAAGAAGTGATTAGATGCTGCCAAGCACTTCTCTCGTGTGTGTTGTTTGAAAGTTGATTTGTAAAACTACTAAATTATTTTATCATTTTAACTTGTAATAATGAAATAAGTACATTATGTGTTTTCTAAAGTATAATTTCGGCTATTTGTTTTGCTTTAATTCAGAAAGCTTTGTTTATGTGGTTGTTTAATTGACGGAGGAATAATACGATTTAAATGGCCATGAGCATTTTCAAGGTTCCGCCACATATATCCAACAAAAATACCGGAGGACTGTCCTTTGAGATGGAACTGTAGTTTCCAATCCTAAAGAAGGCCGGTCTGCATGATTTGAAGTATTTCTGTACATACCGACTTTCCATTTTGTTCTTGGAGGAGAAAAGTGAGAGACTTTGAGTGATGTTGTTGTGATTTTCTGAAATCATGAATAAGATTACCAATACCAACAACCAACCAACAATAGCGATAGTCGAGAAGGACAAAAATAAGTATAAATTGAATGTTGAGAGACTGTTGAAGAATTTGATGATAATCCACAAGCAGGCGAGGACAGATCGGTTTATGAGAACGGCCATTGGCTGTAAAAATCCACTCGCTATGCCTGTCATCACATTTATGTGTAGACTCCGCATTTGATTCATGTGCACCAAATTCATAGCCGATCGAACAGAGTCCATCATTAAATAGGATGAGTTTCCAAGCCTAAAAACCGATAAAACAAAAAGCCCCACAGGACATAAATTCACGGTTTATGAAAAACCCGAAAATACTGGATCACGTGATACGTTCCACTGCCACTAAGCAATGTTCACTATGGGTTAACATTAAATGGTTCAAAAAGTCTTCGAAAATTTATCAAATTTTACACAAATTTTCATCTAAATTGGTGGTTACCAAAACCTTCCAATTTATTTGGACATTTAGCCAAAACAAACCTGGAAACCATGAGACGAAAATAATTAGCAAAATTTTCTTTTGTGACTGTGAAAAGTTCTGAAATGTTGAAATTGTCTATTTTTTATAAATCTTTTGAACCATGAAACCGCATTGACTTGGGTTTTTTTGTAAGGTTTATAATGTCACTTGGACGTTACATTGCACCCGTAATTAAGATACTGAGGGGTGGGTATAGCTCAGGAACAAACTATGCTCCTGTGTCCTTTGTTTTAATGACATTTACTTAATGACTCAGTAATAAATAGTTTAATATGTTTTAAAACTAATTTTCAGTTTACCTGATTTCATTTCCGATGAGTTTCCAATATATATAAAATAAATAACATCCGATTAGGAGGAAGCTGATAGTGCACCACGCACAGGAGAAGATCCACCATATTACGACGGCAACCAGAATGAAGAGACCCCAATGTTGATACTCTAATTGTAGTAAATTGACAGGATGAAGTCGAGAGTCGTACATTGTAAATGAGAGCATACCAATTCCAATGGGATACAGAAAAAAAGTAATTGTCATCAGTTTTAGGGCGATGACTTCAGATTTTGTGTGATCGAAAGGCTCGTTCAAATAGTATTTGCCTAATAAAGATTTTATCAACAAATTATTCAAGATGTAAATAATATTGAATAACTGACATTTTTACTTTCAATTTGTTTGACGACTGAGAATCCGTCTGTAGCCAGGTCTGAAATTATAGGCATGTAGATTATCATGAGGAGCTGCAGTAGAATTGCTACTCCACCACAAATGGTCGCAAGGAAGCTGAAGGCATAATCGAATGACACGTCGTTTTCCAATGTAAGGATGATGAGGTGCACCGATAAGTAGATCGTTAATGCAAGCCAAGTGATCACCGAAATGCAATTCTTCACTCGATCGTATTTTGAAGGGGAAACTCTCAGCGTGAACTTCTCTTCGTCGAAAATAGCTGAAAATGCACCCAAATAATTCGCCATTTTAACACTGAAAGCGTAAAGGTTGAGCACTGCCTGACGATTTTGTGGAATCGTGTATTGTGTTTCTTCTTCTTGTAAGGACTCGTTGTCCACTTCAATATTTTCCTTTGATTCGGATGTTGCTGCAGCCTAGATATTTGTACATTATTAAATATTTTTTTCATAATTTACCTATATTCATTCTATGGCCTAGAATATGACTTGGATTATAATATACTTACCATTTAATACGAGTCACTTTTAAAAAAGTGTTTTTTAAGTTGCAGTATTTTGAAAAAATTGTTTTAAATTTATTTTCTCCTGTTCGCTTCTGCAGTATTTTATTGATTGATTGACTTTGGAATGTTAGTAATTGAAAGAAAGAATAAAATAGAATTGAAAGAAAGAAAGAAGAAAGGAAGGTAAAGCTGCTGATGTGCTACTTTTAAGTCATACAACTAATTTATAGGGAAATTGTTTTTATAATACCGTTGTTTATAAAACTTATTCCCCAACTCACTGACAATGTAATTGCCAATTTAAATCTATGTATACATATGAAATTGAAATTATATTGACTACATAACCTAAGCATGTTTCCCATAATTGATTCTCAACTGCCTCGTCGTCTTTACAATAATTCAGACATTCAGATTTAGATAATATCAAGCCGTGTTTCGATTAATGCTAAATTTCATCCAATCATAACAGTAATAAAGAAACTAAGCTCGGTATTTCTCTATATTTCTCTATATTAACAAATGTTTTGCTATAGGGTACTTTATTACTATATCCACTATCCAGATGTATAAACTTCTCTTTAAACTTCAAACGCTTAAAAAGCAAAAACAATATAATATTATGTTAGTTAGTTATAGTAATTATGACCTTTTCGTTAACACTGTGATACTATGCCATAAATGTTTCATTACTATTCGTTATATTTTTGATAATTATTGTTGACACATTAAAAATAAGATTAGTTATGCATATAATATAGGAAAATTGTATGTGACTGTATGTGAGGAGTGGTCCTCAGTCCTCACTGTCATAGTCACTTCTCTGAAATTTACAATTGCTTGAATTAAACAACTGAGGACAAAAAATAATAATTGTTAATAGATTATTAGTCATTCTATAATTGATGTTTGTTTGGTAGCATATAGTTTAAAACTGAAACATATAATACAAGAAATAGCCTACTTTAAGATCAAAATATATCTATTTTGAATTTGTATTGAATTTACAGTAAAACTTACATTATATACGAAATCCTAGTTATTGTGATGGTTATTATTACTCAATTTTGATTTTGTTTTCAATTTCATAGTCAATTCTAATTAATTTAAATTTCTTATCATTTTGATACTCAACAATTGATTTTGATTTTCTATTGCTTTTGACAGTCAACATTATTTTATTTTGACTTTCTGTAGATTTTGATAGTCAACATTATTCTATTTTGATTTTGATTATAACATTAATATATTATATAATCAAATCGGCACTAATACACTCCACTCTCTCAAAGATTATTGTGTAAATGTTACAAGAATTATGCATCTCAAATATTGAAATTCATTCAGTGAGATATGCATCGATTAGGTGTAGTTCAGAATTTCTATTTTTAGCAAGATATAGGAATGGTATTGGTAGTATAGGTTGTAGGTTAGGTCAAATTAGATAATTGGTTAATATTTTCTACTAGGCCTTTAGTACTCCTATAATATTGTCTATTAAAACCTCACTTAACACATGCCTGTGACTAAAATTGGACATCAAAAACTTCAACTGTGTTCCCTACAATTTGACAGCATAATATATTTCATTCCGCTTATACTGAATCATGGATACTGCTCTGAATGGGCTGGACATAAGTTTTCTGAATCATGATTAATATTGATATAATTTTAATTACTGTTCACTTTAATAACCAAACTGTATCTATTTCTACTCTTATTTTACTAAAAATGTGCACATGATCCCCTTTACTAACTCGAGTGAGTAGTGGCCATGAGCGGATTGTTGACTCAAGCGACTCCCAGCTTTTCATCTAAAAGTACTGAAAAGTCCGAATGAATCACTATGACTTACGACTAGTCTCTAAACGCCGGCAAAAGCTAAAGAAGTTTTTAAACTAAAATTATACAAATTAAAATATCTTCTTTCGACTTCTTTATTCGTTAAAAACTGTCGACAATTATTGATTTTATTGCACCAAAAATCTCAAACAGTAAACCTTTGTAGAATATTTATTAGTCTTTGAATTAACATAATCACCTCATAAAATTTAAAAAATAAACCAACAAATGATAATTACAGGATATAAACGTCGTATAAAATATACATAATTTAGGATAAATATGTCAAGGTAAGAGAAAGATAAGCATTTCAGGATATCCTCAATGCCTCACTGCGAAGCCAGCATCTCTATCTAGATATCCCCCAGAGCCGTCATTTGGGCTCTTTATGTATAATATTTCGCTCAAATCGGTCGATATCTAAGGCAAAATAAAGTTAAGAAACCCAAAAGTGGTATCTTTTTTCTACACGTTAATGCCCGAGCTATTCAGCTGTGGACTGATATCTTAATACGCTATTCCTTGCATGGACAGCTTGGTTGTTAACGTTTGTTTTCGTAATTTTTGCATATAAATGTATGTTAAATCCTTAAGTGGACAGTTCAGGCGTTGGCGTTAACATTGATTTCAACAACCGGGTGCACTATAGGGTGGAGTTCCTAGCCGCATTTATTTCCTGTCTTAAAATTTAGGCATAAAACATGTTTATAAACATTGTAAGCGCCGACAGAAATAATATATCATCAAATAATGACATGAACAGTGTACAAAATACCATTTACCACTTACCAGTGGTAAGTGGTTTTTAATGGTATTTAACGTTAAATACCACCACCTAAAAAGTAGTGGTAAGTGGTATAAATGGTAAAAAATGGTAAAAATTGTTTCGTTTAAATTTCGTGTTTAGATTTTTAATAAAATTTGGTACCAAAGTATGAAATAGCTTAGCAGCTGATGATTGTTGTAACTAATTGATAAGTTTTCACCAATCGGAGTTAGATTCAACCAATATGGGCATTATTATTAGCCTTTATTTGCCGATTGAAAAATTAATTGCAATTAAATTGCCTTCAAATCAATTTTAATTTGACGATACCAAATGTAACCTTGGTTTTAGTAATATTTACCTCATTAATTTGATAATTAATTAAGGGGCTAAGTGGAAATATTTCATTGAAAATAAAGTTTTAAAACCTATTGTATTTAAGGAAGTCTAATATCTGTACTAGGCTGTCTAATCAATCTCAAATATTTACCATTTTTACCATTAAATGCATTTATACAATTAAGTGAATTTTTACCACTGTGATGGTAAAAAAGCCTAAAAAGTGGTAAATTTTGTACACTGGACATGAACAAAGCTTCCCTGCTGCAATTTAAAAGTTATCCTTTAAAACAGTTTATTAGTATATAACCGCCTTTGTTCATAATAGTTCATATTCAACTTAGAATATTGTCTCAGAGTTCCAGACTGTTGAATGGCTAAATTGAATCGTTAGTTTATTGGTACAAGGTTTCGACAGAGAAATACAACTCACAGGAAATTTCCCACTGGAAAATATGGGTAATAAAATGGAGTGGGAAATTGAGCAAAAGTTGGGCCAAATTTCAAAGTTTTGGGCATTATTTTCCATATTTCTCACTATTATTCCCATTTCCCACAATTTCCCGGATGCCCAACAAAGTGGGGTGGGAAATGGTAATATTTGTATAACTCTTGGTAGGTATTGTTCAGCTGTGCCTTGTAAATTTTGTTTTTATTGCCTTCGAATGTTTAATTTCAACTTATTTCAACGATTCATTTGTTCTTGATACAAAAGCAAGAATTTTAACAACCAATTGTTGATAGTATGTAAATACACGCTTCTTTAAAATTGGCTTAGTACACATAATTGACTGTAATGTCCATAAATATATATTCTGTACTGTAAGTGGTGCTTATATAGTTCAAGCTAACATGATTTAGGTGTTGCCAGATGTAGTAAAATATATACTCACATTGTAATTATTTTAATACTGTCTTCAACTTTAAGATTTATAACTGCTTTATTTTCAAATTATGGGTCAAATGATTTCTACTTCTGTAAAGCTACGGAAATTAAGGATGAGACCTATAATTTGCTTTTATGTTTCAAAGAAAAATCCTTTATTATTTACGATAAACCTTGTTGAAGTTAATTTTCCTTTACTTGAAAGAAATTCAGTAAGCTAATAAGTAAATACTGGAATAAAAAATTGATGCTTTCAGTATTGAGCTATATTGACAAGCAACTGCTCTGCACCAAAATAGAATTTTTATATCAATCACCTCTAATAAAATATTGGCGGACGAATTAAACATTTTTTAGAAAAAAGTTACCAATAAAGCAAAAGTAGTGAAGTATTAAGTAATTGAAATTTTTGTGGTCAGTGGAAACATTAGTACCCATAAAAACTTTATTTTAAATTGATATTGTTCTAAACATTGAATTAAAACTTTTTACAGGCAGGATTGCACATTAATAATGTAAAATTATTAATTAGCATATTTAATAATATTGGCTAAATTTGTAGCAAAATTGATCTATTTAAAGATGAATACAGCCACAAATTCAGTTTCAGATCGCCTGTTTTATTGGGTTGTGAAATTGTGTAACATTGTTGGTTCTGTTCCTTACTATTGGAACGAAGACACAAAACGCTATGAAGAATCGAAAAAAGGACTGTTGATACACAAATGGGCAACATATATAACTACTGGGCATATTCTTTCAGCTCTGACACTAATTAGAGCAATTTACGAAATGCGGATAGGAAACAAGGCTGGGAGCACATTGTGCTTCCTTTCTGTTATGGTAAATTTCATTAATATGTTTTTGGCCTACACCGTAATAATCAATGCAAAAGAATTTATTGGTCTCATTAATGGATTCAGACATTACTATAAACTACAAGGTAATTTTTTTAAATCTGCGTTGCTAGTACGAAATTATTTTTTAAATATCCCATTTAAAGACATTTAGAATTTTTTGTTATATATTTGTGTATTTTGTACCATCTAAATAGACGTATATTTAAATTAAGCTAATGACTTAGTAAATTTTTGTTTTGTATTTCAGACGAGCACTTCATAAATCAAAAACCATTTCAAAAATCGACGCTAAAATCCAAAGCTTACGAATATGCTTCGAAGAATGCGGAAAAATTATTAACGGCTTGGATGTTTACAACGTCATTTTTTGCAATTGTGATGATTCAGATGAATCCAAAGTGGCCTATTTCCCCTCTTTCTCTACTAGATGAAACGGACGTTGGATACTCGTTTCTATGGGTGGCATGCGGATTTGGTGCATTTTGGTTTCTTAGCTGTATTCATGGACACGTTTTATTTCATTTAATTTTCGTAGCTATCATTTTGAGAGGCTACAAAAACATTATGCGACAAATCAAGTGAGTCATGAAATCAATTAAGAATTATTTAAGCAATTATTGAAGTAAAATAGAAAGTCTAATAGAGTTTATACCTAAATTGAATGGGCGTGAATGAATATATATCCATCTTATAATTTAAAATACAAACGTTTATAGTTCAAGTAGCTAAACATTTAACAGTATCTAACTGATTTAGCTATTATTGTCTGAACATGTACGATTTAATGACAATGCAAACTTTCTATTATTATAGGTTTGGCAGAAAGTGCTATGAGACTCACAGTAATTACCGTTCTCTGGAAAACATTTGCAGAGTTTATACAAGTACAGCCCTTTTGATGTCCGTTTTAAACTCTCGTTATTCCTTCCATTTGGCTACCATGCAATTCCTGACGAAGCGTTTAATTTATTACCTGATTTACGTTATTGTTCGAAGCGAGAAGCATGAATTTGGACCTTTATTCGCCTTTGCCATGGCAAATACAGCATTTTACGTCATAATTTTGTGGTCGTTTATTCTTATGAGTGGTTCAAATGTATACCATGCATCTTGGAGCTGTATCTCTTCGTGGAAACGATTCCATAAGTTTGACCGACAATATGAAATTCTTTATCTAAAAAAATTCAGGATTTCTTGTCGACCGAACAGAATAAATGTTGGCGAGTTTTCGATTTTAAAAAGACGAAAAGTATTGGCTTTTCTAAAGTCACTAAGTAGAGGACTTATTGAAATGCTAATGGCTTTCTAAGCTTCTTTGTATAGGATGTAGGTGGATTTGGCAAAAGGCATTTTGGCAAAAATGTTGGCAAATGACCACTTCGGATAATTTGGAAAAATGTATTCGGTGGGTTTGGCAAAATGTGGATACGGTCTTATCCTTATTTGTTTTCTTACCATTGCTTTGGCAAAGTTTCGACTGAGAAATACCACTAATGGGAAAGTCATTTCTCACTGGGAAATATTGGTATCAAAAGGGAGTGGGAAATGGGTGGGGGGAACTATAGTGAAAAATAGAGTATAAATTGCTCCAAAATTCAATTTTTTGTTTTATTTCACAGGATATCCCGCTATTTCCTATTTCTCAGATTTTCTCGCATTTCCCGGACGTCCAACAAACTAAAGGGACTATGTTCCTCTATACCTAAATCCTAAATATATAAGGTCTATAAGAGTTAGCCATACAGTATATAAGTAAATTGAGAATGACATGATTTACTAGAATAAAATTAATGAGTCGTTTCTCTGTACAAACTCTGACTAAATATTTATTTTGTAGCACGTATGTACATTGTACAAATTTTACATGGAAAATTAAAATTCGAATTATTAATTTTTATTTCGCTTGAATACAAAAGATACTTTACTTGAATCAAATGTCTTTTCGAAGGAGGAAATCAAGGAAACTACGGTAGCATCTCACCTTTTGTATCAGTGACGGGGTTTGTCACAAGATTTTTTAAATTGTTAATTAGGCTAATCATACGTGCCTCTTGATCGTCAACTTTTTTATTTAAGTTTAGCAATTGCGTTTCTAAATTTTTAAAATTCTCGTCTGTTTTAGACTCATTTTCAAGAACGCGATTTTTGACAAGAATCACTTTGGCGTTTACATTTATTATTTTTTCAGTCAGGTTGCGGAATTCTGCTTTTGTGTTAATATTTGCTGTTTCTATATCCATTTTTAGTTCCGCATGGTTAGCACCTATTATATTCTTTGCAGAAGTTAAATCATCCTTGAATTTTAAAGAAACTTCCTCAAGATCTGCTTTTCCATCAACTTTTGTAGTTTTTAATTCTTTTTTGATTTCTGTATAATTGTCTATTATAGTTTTGTTTGTCGCTGCTAATTCTTGTTCAGCTTTGAGAAATTTAGCAGAAATATGCTCGAAATTTGTTTCGTATTGCCAGAGTAAGTGGCGGAGGTTTAGATTTTCTTGTGCTGCGGAAACTATATCGTTCGGAAGTACGGGACTGATAATGCCATTGGTTAATAAAGGAAATTCAGGAGGTATTAATCCATTTTCCATATGAGGAAAAAATCTTGTTGATGGAGTATTATCAAAAGTGTCACTTCTTTTCACTCTCAAGGACTGTTGTAGAGAAATCGGAGGGTTAAATTTGTCGATGAAATTATTACTATTTGGTACCTGTAAAAACATTCATGTATATCAAACTTATGAGTAGTTTGTAATTCATAAATACTTATTTGACTAGTTAAAAATATACTGAACCATATGATGTCCAAGGACGTATTTAGGGGGGGTGCTAGGGTGCTTAAGCACCCCCTTAATATTTTGAAACTACACTAGATATTATTGTGTTTTAATCATATATTTAATATTTAATTGTTTAATTCCAAATTGGGGGAAACATATTTTCGTTTTCATTGATACAACTTCACCTATATTATGTTCGAGCATTTTTCAAATCCTTTCGAGCATTTTCAAATCTGTTCTAGTGTTTTCGAATCCCTTTTCCCTATATTGAACCTTAGAATCTGAAATTACCTTATACCGTAATAATCGAAATAATTCCGCGCGGAATTATTGTTTCAGGCGCATAAAATAATTCAAAAATGTCGAAATAATTCCGCGGCCGCGAAATTATTTCGTTACGCGGAATTATTTTTTAAACTGTCAATGTTTAAAAGTTTGTTTTTTGATGGAAATAAAAAAAGGGTTTTATAAAAAAATTGAATTTAGATTTCATTATCTGAAGACAGTGATACATACATCCATCCGATCATTTGGTGGTAGGTCGATTTGGCAAAAGACATTTTGGCAAAAGTTTTTTGTCACGATTTTGACCCCTCGGGATAATTTGGCAAATCGCCTTTTTGCCACGTCGGAGAGTTTGGCAAAATGTGCAAACGCACAATCTGGCAAAAACTATATCCGCAGTATAGAGTGGATATTGATGGTACTGCAAAGGTGCAATATAAGGTTAATGTACCCAAAGATAAACCTTAGACTACACAAAGTAATTAGAAAATATCAGAAAAAAAGTTTTCCCTTCCAATAATTCATAAAAATTGCAGCAATGAATTTGAAATTTTGTTACGACCTTTAATTACATACCTAAATAATGTACTTGACTGCGTGCATAATGCATCTTTTTAACTTTAACTAACGTAATAAATTAAGAATTGGCTGTGTAATAAATAATGAACCTGATTGCCTAAGTAAGACATAATAAAAAAATATGACAATGATGAAAAAAATTCAACCCGCACATTATTAACACGTTTTGCCAAACTATCCTCATCGATTTGCCATTCTATCCACAGCCCTTTTGCCAAGTTATCCCCAAAGAAAAAAAACTGTTTTGCCAAAATGTCTTTTGCCAAATCGACCTACAATCGATCATTTTGATCGAGGTCAATGACTTGTTCGTCCGAAGGCAGTAAAATGTCATTCTCCTGGATCTAGGGCTCTTCCATAATTCGCATGTACTGCTGCCGTAGCATTTCTCCCCCTTCATTATTACAAACCTTGCCTGGTTTGAAATTCGTAATTAAATTGTCCTGACTTCCATTCACATAAACTATTAGCCTTGATTTTAAAATACAAATTTCTTGACACGTAGATACTAGGAATAAAAAATACACGTTCTTTCTCTGTGTCTTCCATTTCAAAGTGATTGCAGACCGTAACTAAACTACCAATATGCCAGATACCTAGGACACTAGAACCCTCAATAAGCATTGTTCTTGTTTAGTACACATCCACGTACCTAAGTGAATTTAGGTGCCTTTTACCTACATTTACATACCTCTTATCAAAATTTACATACATTTTATCTACATTAATAAATATACACAGGTATTGGTACGCAGAATTATTTCGATACACGGAATTATTACCAATAACGGCTGAAAACGCGAAATAAAATCGAAATTATTCCCCGTACGCGGAATTATTTCGACACACAGATATCGATTATTACGGTACATAGAACTTACAAAATGAAAATGTACCTAGCAATTGGCCATTTCTGAAATGAGGTTTTCTGTTTAAAACACCTAATATTAAATCTGCCGAACTGAATGGGCGATGACTGATCAATCACGTATTTAGAAGAGGTGCTGCCCTCAGTGCCCTCATCCCACTAAATCCCGTTATAAATAGGACTTTTTTGACAAAGAAGGTTAAAGAGTAAATTTTTTCTCGCTTCGCGCGAATATATCTTTTTTTCCAATATATTGTGGTGTTCTAATTTGTTTGATTTTTGCAGTACTGAATTTTAGAAATTAGCACCCCCTAGATCCAATTTCTAGATACGCCCTTGATGATGTCCTATCTATTATCTAGTACAATCATTGTAATTAAGACCATATTATAGGCCTGTGGCAAAAACTAAATTAATTCCGAATCAAGTTTAATTTTGGTTTAATTATTAGTCCAAATGTATATATTAATATATATTAAATTAATCAAAAATAATTACCGGTTTGGCGTGAAGGAGGAATAATAAATCTAATAAAAATATAGCACTTTTAAAAACGTTTTGATGGCCTTTCATCGTTAACCTTAGCCTTCATAGGCTTTTCCATTCATTTTATAAAAATTTTAAAACAAATAATTTTAGGAAACTTATGGGTAGGCCAAAATTTCATCAAACGTTATGAATTAGATATTAGATATATATGGTGCACTTTGAAGAATGTAAGCTTAGTCAATTTCACTTATTTATTTACTATGAACTGCATTAAATGCCTGAAAGGGGATTCACGACTAGATATACATTTTGTACACAATGCACAGTTTGCACAGATTTCAATGTTAATTTTTAATGGCATGTATTATTGAGGTTACAGTACACACGACAATTTGATCGTATCAGCTGTCACATAATTACAATAATTATGTGTTTAAAAGGATATACATAGAATCTGTAGCACGCCTTATCCCTTTACCATAATTACCTATATGACTTCTGGGCGTTGAGGATTTTCTTATCTGTGACAGTAATAGATATGATAAGAGTTGTTCCTGTAAGTTATTTAAGCAATAATATGCCTGAATTCCATAATTAAATGTATTGTGTTTACACACTCTTTAAAATGTGTTAAAATGCTTTTTTTCAGTGTCAATAAAAGATACTTGTAAATGCGATGTAGTAAAATTAATCATGAAAAGATCACGAATGGTGTATAATGATGTTGACCTACTATAACTGTTTAACTTTTGTGTATATCATTATTTCTATGTTGCCATGTTGCTGGTATTACACTATTGCGAGTCATCTTCCTTCCGGGTATACACTATAGAGTTAAAAAATGTGGAAATTGAGAATGGTTCATCATCATTGATTACAATGTATGTGTTTCAACTATTGTGATAATTTTTTTGGGTTTCTTTTTTTCAAATTTAATGAAGAACGACTGCTTTTTTGTTTCACTCCAGTGAAATTATTCCTATTTAGTGAATCAAATTTAATTTGCAGATTGCTTAAATTGTAAGCTATAATTGTATTAACAAGAATGAATTTCAATCATAATAACGGCAACGCATGCAACCCATTAGAGTTAAAGTGTTGGTGCTAATTCTAGTCTATTTAGGTACCTATTATTTTAAGCTGCAGGACTGCAGGAAATAAAAGATTATCAATATTTGCCCTATATGAAGTTAATTTTTCGAACATTAAATGCTGTAGAACAGAAAATGAGTATGTTAACTTTTGCATGACCACTTAATTAATATACCTTTTCATGTTCATTACCCTATTTAAAACCTCTGCCATCTCTTAATCGGCACACGTTTAATTTTGCTAAATAAAAACTATTTTAAATTCATGTAGCATAAGTATACATACAAGATATTATAAAATCAAGGCATGCAGATTTTGACAAACATTTATTGACAAGTATTTACGTTTTACAATAATCTTTCTTAAATCTCATCTTTTCTCGTTCATTTTATTTCGTCTATAATAATAATAATAAGTCTTTAAAATATGTCTTCAATTGTTTGTTACTTACTAAGCAATAAACCATATTGTTTTTATTTCAACTGTAAAAATTTAAAATGTAAATGATTTCATACTGTATCAAAATTGTTTCAATACACAAATACAAATAATTATATGGAGAAAAGATATTGATTTTCTTCACAATCCTAACAAAGGAACTACACTCGCTAAATCCATAGGCCCAGCGATTGGATTGGAAACCAATTGGCTGATTGTTTGCATTAAATTGCTTATTCTCGATATGGCGTCGTTACCTTGTATTTTTGACTCTGTATTTTGCTCCTGTATTCTCTTCAAGTTTTCTTCTGCATTCGACTGATTTTCTTCACTGCTCCTTTTAACAAGTTCATATTTGGTATCCAATTTGTGAACGGTAAATCTTTTTTCACGAAATTCATATAGCATGTCAGCTTTGACGTTGTTAATGCTCTCTTTGGCGGATGAATAGATATCCCGGAGTTTTTTCTTAGCGACTGCTAAGTCTTCTTCTGCTTTATGTAATCGTTCAAAAAGTTGGTAGAATTTGACTTGTTCTTTCAAAAAATGTTGTCGAAGGTCAAGATTAATTTTAGCACTTTGTTTCATATGGTCGCTGAAATCTAAAACGATTGGATTCTGCTTTGAAACTAAATCTGGGATCCATTCTCGGATATCATTTATCCGTGATGAAAATGATACGGCTTTTGACTTTAACAATTGCGCTCTAACTGCAGGTTGATTATGCTAAAATTGTTACAAAAATATGAAATTATAAAATTATGTGAATTAAAGAAAATGCTTGACAATAATGCTGAATATGCCTAATTTTAAATAAAGAAATAATTAATACATCTTACCAATCTGGCTTTAATGATGGAAAGCACTGCTAGAAAAATTATCATTTGAAAATGAGAAATAATTCTCATATTTTATGCTACGCTTTTAACCAAAACAAATATGTGCCACTTTTGCAGAGATCGACGTGCTTGCTAAAATGCATTTCAAGCCATCATCATCGTATTGGGCAGAAGAATGTTCAAACCTATCTAATTATGATTATGGGACACTATGAAACGTGTTATACAGATATGTCATGCAATAATAGATTTGATGATAGTGACAGGTAGTATTTACTATTTTTATTTTGAAGGCTACAGGAACAACCCAAATGCATTGTACCCATTGCCATTTTCTGCACGGAAGGTTCTAACATAAAGTGTTTGATTTCCTTTTCTTCATAAATGTTTAACCAAAGCAGACAAAGTGTTATTGGGATAACTGAAAGTTGCCATTACTTTATAAACAATCAGAATTCTCAAAAGTTTTAATGTAAGCGTAAAAATTGCCTGCAGTATGAAAATCTTTTCTTTGAAAGTAGTTTTTACCTTATTTGTTACTGGCCATCTAGTTAATGCTAAAACATCTGTAAGTGCAATCATTCACATATAAATTTAATATTTTAAATAGTTGAATGCTATTCGACATCTCTTATATATTTCAATACAAATTTTTATTGAAGTGAAATAAACCGTCGAACGTTTTGATGCAGTGATTTTATATTGTTTGATACGTGTAGAGTAGTTTGACATTTATAAATGAGTTCAACATTATTTAAAATTGTTGTAAGCAATTAAAATGTTTTTAACAGAAAATTGAAACAGATGAAGATTTATTTTTCTCTAATGACGCGGGTAAAAATATTGAAAATGAAGTCAGAGAAGAAGACATTTCAATGGATGCAGTAAAGAATTTTTTGCCGATACAAAAGCGACCATATAAAGTGAATGGATCACCAATTACAGCGTATTATATGTCCACGAATTCAAAAGTACCCAGTGAGTATGTACGAGCGGATATCGAACACACGGCTATGAACAACTTGAGATTGCGTCAGCTATTTATAAATAGCAAAGAAAAATTCGAGAAATTATTTAGAGCAATACAGAAAATTGAAGAGGAACTGAATGTTACGAATAGTCTGATCGATAGTTACGGCGAAGACACAAAAACCCGAATAGACGATATCAAGGAACAGATGAAAGACAGTTTTGAATCAGTTAACATGGATGTCCACTCCTTAGGGACTAAACTCGGAGTATTAACTAACACAGTCGACAATAATGAAAAGAAAACAGGACAGAGCCTTCAAAGCTTAGGAGAAGAGACGGGACAATTAAAAGAGGGCAGTGGGAAGGTTATAGAAATGATCACTGGTTTACTAGGAAAGGTAAATAAAGTAAAGATAAAGGATTGCGACGGTGAAAATAGAAATCCATGGTCAGATAATTCAGAGGAAAAAGAAGAAACAGTGCAGGAGGAGCCGAAGAACGACAATTGAAAACACTTTTAATAACTTCTTAAAATACTCTCATTCATAAATAATAAAAATATTTGCAGTTAACGCTTAAAAGGACATGACATTGTACTTCAAATTTTATTTTCATGTTTTTGGGGGAAGGCACAGTTTACCAAATCTAATGGAAATCCATAAACCCATCCTTAATAAGTGCGTACTATATGTTTATATAAACCAAAATGTAACAGATACCAACTATATATAGTAAACAGTATATCAGATCCTTATTAACACAATACTTAACAATTAAATAGTAAGTAGTAATGTTTTAAATTAATAATATCCCTGACAGACACATTAATCGACAATTCTCTTTTACTAATTATTTTCCAAGCAAAGTTGAAAATTAGGTAAATGTTCCATTAGAAAATAAATAAATTCTAGTTGCCAAAATGGAAGTAAAACATTGTGCAAACATGAAGTACTAGAAAATGATTTAGAAGAATGAAGCATTTCTAAGGAAATATTAGCTTTAAATCAAAAGGGAAAAACGTTGTTTTTATTTCCCTTACCAATTAAACATTTTTATAAATATTAGATATCATCTCCTTCTTTTTCCAAACAAAATATATTTTAATAGCAATAATTATGGCACACATAATCACAAAATACATTTCAGCTAATTGCTAGTCATTTAATCTAATAGCTAGTTATTTTTAGAGCAACCGTGTAATTAAGTAATTAATTAAGCAACTTTAGTTTAGTTTAGTTTAGAAACTTTAGTTTCCATTAGATGTCTGATATGGTTAATATTTTAATATCAAACGTAACTTCAGGTCCAATGATCAAACAAAGAAAGAAAGAATTCAATTAAAGCGATAGAGGTCTAATTGGGATACTATGTGTTCTTAAACTAAGATACAATCGATAGCGAAACAATATTTAATAATGTATATATATGTAGTCTTAATGATAAGATTAATAATTAATATCATTGACAGTCGCATTAATCGATGAGCCACTTAAACTAATTGTTGACCACGCCCAACTCTAACTAATGTACTAAACTATTGAATATTTAGTTGTTTAGTTTAGTTTGTTCCACAAAAAAATAAATATATTATACAATGCTACTAAAAACTATTTCAGTTGTCGAAATGGAAGTGCAGAAGTGCAGGCCGCAAAAAATACAAGTAAAACATTTGCAAGACGACCGTAAATTGAGTTTCGTTTTTGATGGAATAATAGTTTTAAATCCAAAGGAAGCATTATGTTTCAATTTCCCTTACCAATTAAGTGTTTACATGAATATTGGTTATTTTCTCCTTCTTCTGCCATACAGAATATCTTTCGATGGCGATATTTATGTCTTAACTACAACTACGTTTCACAAAGTAAGTAATCTGCCAGAATTATAACATGTCAGTAATAAAATGTCGTTCTAATACTTTTACAAATTTATAAAAAAATCGTGTTGCAATTCAATTTACTTTTGCGGCCAAGTTAATCCAAAGTTCGATGGGAACATTTGTAAAAAAATTCTAAGAAGCTTGTTATTAATTTAAGAAGTCGCAATAAACTTATATTTATCAATTGGACGTGTAAAGTATTAAAATTTGTGTGTTGTTATAGCTTAATTAACCTTTTATATTTTCCAGGTTTTATGCGGATTCCTTCATGTATGTATTGCTGTTTATCAAAGCGGGGTTTTCATTACAACTTTTACAGGCAATATTAAAAAAGTAATGGACATATTTTTCCTGTCTTCAAGCTTAACATTTTCTATCCAAAGTATGGTTTGTCTAAACGCACTTTGGAGAAAACGAAATGAATTATCAGCCATTGTGAATATTCCACGACGACTTCCAAGTAGAAAGGTACAATTAATTAAGAACAATGATTTTATTACTTTCTACTTCTAATAATATTGGTACATAGGTTTACTTTGTCACTTTCGCTATGGCTGGACTTCTGTTATTAATGGCTTCATACAATCAAACAATATTTGTTATACTTGGTCAAACCACACAAGAAGAACATTTCCAAAAGATTGCCGAAAGATATTATGCCCGTTTCTTCTTTATCAACAAGACGTTTTACCAAAAGGACTTGAATATGGAAGTATATTTTTTCACTTCTATCGCAGCGATAACGGAGACATTTGCTATTATGTTCACCGTTTATACCGAGGCTTTTTCGTTACTTGCTGCATTGGCTATCTACGAAATCACGTCAAGGCTAAAAACATTTTTGGTTTCTGCCACACATTGGGATCAGGTATGCTCTAATTATTATGCAAGATACAACATAAAGTAGTCATAACAGTCTTAGACTATCTCTATCAAATCAAATCAAATCAAATCAGAGCTTTATTGTCAAGTAACATAAGCCGTAGCTTTTCTCCAGGTACAGACATAAATATAATTTGACTAAAACATACGAAGCAAATTGTAATAAGACATAAAAGTAATATTCAGCAGTCACAATAGAACATAATGAAGGGTATACAATTATCTTAACGATTTAATATACATAGCTAAGTTACTTTTAAAAAAATTATAGCTGTCAAGCTTTTTTAGCTCAATAGGTAAGGCATTCCACTCAGTAATCCCCCTGACTATGAAAGAGTCTTTCGTATGAACATAATTACAATTCGGGGGTTTAAGATCACAGTTTTGTCGTGTAATTTTGCTAGAAGCAGTAGAATTTATAAGACTTGATAGACGTGGTGGAAGCAAGTGTTTAAATAGCCTTAATGAAAAAATTTATGTGCATAAAGAGTACTTAATTTGTTCTAGGACAGATAATATACCGAATTTGTTATACAACACATACATATCAGGTCTGGGTACATTTCCTGCCATCATCCTTCTTACTACAGTCTTACCATAATAATACTGTAACAGAAAATTATATACATAATAAATAAATAGCAGAAATAACAATTAATGGCAAATTACACTATAAAAAGCACTATAAAAAGCACCAGAAGATGTAGCCGCAGCAGGATTTATAAATTATACCTGCTCATTAAATAGAAAACGGAACTGCTCTATTTAAAGAGATATAGCTTTGAAAAAAGCAACAGTCCCAATTCTAGCCGACAGCCAAGCATCACAAGCATAGCTTAAAAGCGGCTAGTGACTAGGAAACAACAGTAGTCAGCAGCTAGCTTGCAGGACGATGCTACCTGCACTGCTGACGGAGCAAGAATGAGCGTTATATATTATATAATATATATATAATATATATATAATATATTATGGCGACCATCGTACATAAAGCAATAAATTTACTCATCAATCTATCAATGTGTCTGTCAGGGAACAAAATTGCTAGGACGTATTTAGGGGGGGTGCTAGGGTGCTTAAGCACCCCCTAAATATTTTGAAAACACACTAGATATTATCATGTTTTTACCAAACACATATTTAATTCCAAGTTGGGATAAACATAAATTCATTTTCTTATAGCATTAATATATATGGCATTACATTTCGTATCTTATTTTCGAGTATTTTGGAATCTGTTTCAGTTTCAGAATTTTTGAATCTGAGCATTGTTCGAGTGTTTTTAAATTTATTCGAGGGTTTTAGAATCTGCTCGAGCATTTTTGAATCATTTTTCTCACTACAGCACACTTAGGACTGAGATTATCTTATGTTTACAGTTTACAGTAATAGAAATAAATGTAACTAAATGAGATTTTTCTGTTCAAGGACCGTAAATCCCAAAAATGCTATCTCGGAAACTATAAGGACTATGCTATAAGGAAAACTCCTCGGATATAGACGAATCAGAGGAATCCAAGATTTTAATTTTTTGGGAAAAAAACTTTTTTGTTTGGCACTATATGACAAAAAGACCTCGGATATAGCCGAATTGGGCGATTTAGAGATTTTGACTTTTTGAGGTTCCATATGGAACCCTGGGTCGCTGAGGAGTTAAAACGCCTAAAACTAAATCTGCCGAACTGAGTGGCTGATGACATGTAAATTACGTATTTATAAAGGGCAACCCCCTTAGATCTACAGATAAAGGGGTTTTTTTGTCAAAGAAGATTAAAAATTATAATTTTTTTCGCGCTTCGCGCATAAACGTATTGTTTTATCCAATAGATTGTGGTGCTCTACTTTGTTTGATTCATGCAATACTCATTTTTGGAAATTAGCACCCCCTAGATCCAATTTCTAGATACGCCCTTGCAAAATTGGTACTCCTTTTTTACAAAAAGGTAAAAAGTATTAATTTTTCTATAAAAATCAGTCCCTTTTACTTTTTTTACCTTATTTATATTTAAAGTGGAAGTAAAGAAGCCACACTGCTACAAAAGAAGGTAAAAAGACAAAAAAGGAATCTTACTTCTTCCCTGTTTTATAAAAAAGTAAAAGGGAAAAAAGGTCATTTTTTGTTCCCTGATGTCTATAAGTGTGAGTGTTATGGTTAATTAGTACATCTGAAAATATATCAAATTGTTTGGCCACGTAAATCTTTAAAATTTTCTAATAAGTTTATTGTTATAAGAGTGACAATGTAATAATGTTTCCAGAGTATCTTGAAATGTTTTGAAAATTCTTCAAAGTTTGCAAACATAATCGACAAATATATTTCTTCTATTTACATATGGACATATGTCAATATGGTGGCATTTCTGTCCTCAAGATTACAATCAGTATTTAGCTCAGACTCCGTCTTCGAGCGGATATTTGTTCTTGGGGTCCTTATCTATTACCTTCTTGTTTTATGGTTTGCCGCTGAAGCTACTGAAATGGTACATTTATTTATATACTAATTATTATTACCAACCACCATCAAAGTGACATACAATAAACAATGAATTTGCAAAAATTATTTTACTTCCAGAGCAAGACGTGCAAAAACTTAATAATGGACCTTTATTTCAAAAGCGAAAAACAACATAATTGCTGCCATCTAGGAAATATTGTATGGCAATTACAAAGAGATAACATCGGGATAAGAGGAGGATCATTTTTTACCATTACTTATCCATTTATAGGAGCCGTAAGTCAAAATATTCATGGAGTTAAATCGTAAAATGTATCTTAGATTTCTGTCCTATTCTACCATAAAAATGCAATTAGTTTTATATCGTCATTTAATTCTTTGCAGACAATAGGAGCTGTTCTAACTTATCTCTTGGTGATGATGCAATTTCAACTTTCATAAGAGTCCACATGGTCTATGTTCTATAATATATATTATGTACGTAATTGAATTGGAATCATTTTCCGCCTATTTCTCAATCTGCTTTTCAAAAGGCTCATATACAGTCTTGAAGGCAAAACAAATTATGAAAAATAATGCAACTTATTATATGAAATAAAAGCTCAGTCGACTCTTTGGGATAAGTTCTAATCCCCACATTCTGATGCGATGTTATATTTTTTTTAAACTGATAACCTGGTTGAATATGTGCATTTAAATATTTTCCAGCGCTGTCTATTTAATTTGGGCGTCATAGATTTTAGCTCATTTAATGTTTCTGAATCGGAGGATTTCCAAAATCCTAATTTCTCGTCGTGTAGTACGTGGCGTGGGGAGTCAAAATTGGTCTTTAAAAATGTAATTCATTCAATTAATTGGTTTGTCGACCAAAACCCTATAAATTTGAGTCTAAGCATTATCTGAGGTAAAAGCTACGGTAATTTTGCAGTCTAGGGTCAGCATAGTCCGTCTCCTCTATTTCCAATTCCATAAACTGATAGGAAAGGAACTAGGAATCTTAATTTTAGTTGTTGGGGTAGGTAGAGAAATAAAGATACACACAGTATGAAGTAATACAACATTGTGTCTTGCAAGATTAGCCGGCAAAAATGAGTTGTTTTGAATTGATCGCTTTGGAAACTTTGACAGACTGAGACTGGACTTGAAAAGAATAAAATTTATTAATAATTTTGTAGTTTTATTCTGTACCTGCGTTTCAATAAATGCTTACTTAACTTTCAAAATCCTTAACCCAAGGTGAGTAAACAACAACAGATTGCAAGTAAACACAAAATTAAAAAATAGTAAACATGTACATTCAGCATACAGCATTTTAAAATGAAAATTTGAATATTTTGTAAATAATTTATTGATAATTGGGAGATTATGACAGATATTCAACCAAAGAAATCTTTCTCACAATTCAAGGATAACACAGACAGGTATTGGAGTCTTTTCAATACCTATTCATGTTAATTTGATGACCGGCCACTAATTGTGAGACTTATCTATTGAGTAATATCAAATATTGAATTGAAAATTGAACTTCTTGTCAATCTTTCATCCTTCATCCTTAGATAGTGGTCCTTAGGCATTTATTTTCTCCATGATCCCCATATATGATATGATAATTTTGAAGTTTATACATTTATTAAATATATTGATTGTGGTATATTAACATTAAAATATTGTTTCACTCAGTTATTGTACTTTAAACCATTAATTATTATTTTGTTTATTTTGTTTCCTAGTTCAAGTCAGATAATAATGCCATCTAAAAGACGAAAGAAGAAGCGATCTAAGGAAGAAATAAACAAAATAAATAAATTCAAGAGAAGGCGAGAGGACGCCAACTTACCAGAGGAACTGAAACTGCAGCGGAAACTGCGCCAGAAAAAGACGGGCAAAGCTTTAAAGGAGCGCAAGAAGATAGCTGAAGGACAGAATAATTTGCGCCAAATGCTGGAATTCACAGAGCAACAATACGGAGAGTGCATTAGAAAAGGCTGTTCAAAGTTTACTAAAGAAGAACGCGCTTTATACCGCGAAGAAAAACCTGTGAAGAGTAGGAGACTTTTAAAACGAGGAGTAGTGGATGCCAATTCAATTATCAACCAAAAAGTTAATACCCGGAAAACGTTGATGGAAATTGGAAAATTAAAAATATCGTTGGGAGCCTTGAAACAAGCTACTTATGAATTAGTGAGATTGAATGTAAAATCTGAAGTGGAACGTCTGGAATGTATGAATTCATATTTAATATTTATTAAGTCATTACCTAATATTACTTTTTATTGTCATAGTCGCCGCCAAAACTAAAAGCCAGCGTCAAAAGGAACGTGAAGCAAAATTAACCGATGAAGAACGGCGTTTGAGGCTAGAGAAAAGTGCACAACGTAAGAAGGAACGTCTTGAAAACTTTACAGAAGAAGAGCGGCGATTATTTCTGGACAAAGTGGAGCGTAGAAAAAAGCGAAATTCAGAGAGGGCGAAAAAACGTAATGCAGCATTAACCGAAAATGAGCGCTTTTTAAAACGACAGAGAGAGGTGAAGCGTGGATTCGAAAACTCCTCTATAGAAATGTTTCCATTGCTAATCGTTGACAAGACTATTTGCGGACTATTTGCATGCGTTGTTTGCAAGGAAGAAATGGGCTCAGAAAGGGGATTGATGAGACATTATATAAGGAACCACACCGAGTCTGAAATATCAAAAGCAAAAGAAATGCTTCAAAAAAAAGATGTTAAAAGTGTAAATAAATTTCTAGTCAGAGTATACAAATGTGAATTATGTTCAGAAAAATGTCACCAAATTTCCAACCTCAGAACGCATCTAATGCAAACGCATCCCGACAACAAGGAAATCCTAAAGAAAATTTGTTTTCCGTGTTCTCTCTGTAAAGAAATTTTCTGTTTCAGAAAACATTTACTGCTGCATCTGAAAAAGTCTCACGAAATGTTCACTCAGTGTCCAGTATGTAAAGAAAATATGGAATCTCAAGAGGCATTTACAAATCATGTTGCTGAATTCCATTCTGATTGCATCAGGAAAGATGAAATGATTTTACGATATGAAGGAGGATACTTTTGCCAAACATGTGGTTATGCCAATAAAAAATATGACCAAACAAAGTCACATTCCCAAGTTCATTCTCCAAGAGATATCTTTCAGTGTGATTTGTGTGACTTAAAGTATAAAACGAAAAACAATCTCATCCGCCACAAGTTAATGGATCACGAGAAAATTAGATGTGGAGTTTGTGAAAGACGATTTAGCGACGAACAATCATGCCGAATACATAACTGCCGCCGTCGTGAGGTTTTACAGAAAAAAATTCGAAGAACAGCAAAAATCAAAGAGTATTTAGAAAGTAACGTGGAAGTGCCGTAGAAAGAAGAGAAAATAATATTAAACTATCAGTGATTATGGTCCAACCTGGAAAAAACCTCTATTGACCGTTTATAAAGAAATTACAGAAAAGAATTACAAAATGTATTTAGAAGAAGTCATAGAAAAAGAAATAAATTTGTTGAAAGAACGAAAAGCTGGAAAAGATTTCATAAGTTTTTGTATGTATTATTGTATAGGTAATTAGAATATAATTTAATCGCTTAAATTAACATACTAATAGCTTGGATTATTTCAAGGCCGTTATGAACTTTTATGTTATAAATGAAGGAAACGCATGAAGTGGAATGAGTGTACATTTCCTATTAGTTTCCTTGATTAGGTAGGTGCTTGCTCACAATGACGTCTTTGATTTTCTTGGAATGTTCAACAGTTCAACCTTTCTCTTTACAGCGCAGCCTTGCATACTACACATTATAGACAGTTTGCCTTCAGGATTCAACTAGTCGGAGAGAAAAATATTATGTGCTTTATTAATTTGTGACTAAATTATAGTGGCAATTTTACATTTTCATTTAAAGCAAAGTCTCTTTATAATTACAGTAATTGTGAAACAGTTAATTCACCTGATTTGCTTGTGGTAGCTGGATAAGACTATATATAAAAACTTCAAAGGTCAGATCAAGTTAAAAAATGGAGAAAACGTCGGCCGTGAAGAAATTAAAACTTGAAACTGTCCCCCCGTTTGTCCAGAGTATTTACAATGGAAGGCTTATTACGGAAAAAGAGAGACTGGAATCGGTAATTTTTAAAGATTAAATTGAAGATAAATATTTGAATTGTAATAGTGTAATTAGAATTTTGCGTAAATACTATATCATCTTGAATGTTGTGTGCTAATTTAATTGATAGATCAATGAGCAGGAAGCAGAAAACAAATTCACGCTCAATCCACTTCAAAATCCGATGCAAATTAATACAGTAAGCGGAACAAATCCGGTTTAAACCATTATATGAATATAATTAATATAATAATTAATTGGATGTAATATCAATTATATTGTGATTATAAATTTTTAAAGTAATATCACATTCAATTGCAGATTATTAGAAATCTGTTTGGATATTTCGGAGTTGAAGGCTTGAAATCCTGCCGTGCTGTTTGTCAAAAATGGAATGCTGAAGCGGAGCGCCTTCTTAGAAAAAATGCAAGAATTACGTTTGGTCGTCCTTTGAAAAACTCTGATATAGTCCGGCGTCCGGAAAATTTTCTTGAAGCATTTCGTCATTTTTCTGCATCGACAACAAATCTACCTTTTACTTCATTTAGTTTTTTGGATAAAGTGAAATGGCGAGTTTCAGATTTAGAAAACTTCATAGACCAGCACAGGAACGACATTCTGGAGCTACAACTTAATTATATTGGGATATTCAATGAGCACGATGAATGGGAAGAAGAATTGGACATCAACTATTGGTTTTCCAACTTATTCATCCCAAAACTGACAATTTTAAATTATGACGACGAAGGAAGAAACAAAAATATAACAAAATTTACATTTTCTTCAAAAATACTGGCTTCGACTACGCACATTAATCTAAGTCAATGCAACATTAAAATTGAACACGAAAAGCCCCTCTGCCCAATTTTCTTTGACATTACCAGCTTGAACTTTTGGAAAGACGGAATTTTACTGAAGGAATATTGTCTTCACGATGCAATTGATTTTAGCAAAGCTCAACATATTAGTATAGCTCGCTGTGACGATGAGTTGTACACAATTCCCATTCTAGATTTCAGCCAATGTTTTGGTCTCAATGTACAATATATGGAATTGACTGACGTTGATGTTCGCAGTTGGGATGCTGCCAAAGTCGTAATTGAAACTTTGGTATTAGATTGTATTCCACTTTTAGACAAAACAAAAATCGAAATTAAGGAACTCCATTTCAAAAGTTCTGACATTGATTTGTCTGTTTTGCCATTGTCAATAGAAAAACTTCATTTCTTTTTTTACTGTACTACTGATATTTTTTGCAGCGAGTCTGTAACTTTGCCGAACTTGATATTTTTAAACATAATGGAATCCTACGAGTTAGAATGCTTGAGTTTCTTTGCAAATTGCTCCAAATTACGAGATATTGACATCGACTCCACTGGGCATTCTGGCACTGAAAATGTTCTGTTGAACTTGGAGTGGTTGCCGAATAGCGTGGAACGAATGAAAGTAAAAGGAGTTGAAAATATTGAATGTGAACTTGGTGATAAGAGGAAACTGGATAAACTTGTTTTGGAAATGTATTCATTGGGAGACGCGGGAAAATTTTTAAATAAAATCATCCCGATAATTTTGGTTCTGCAATGGAAAAGTGAATTCGAAACAAGCGGAAGTCTTTTTTTGTTTTTGCAGAAATTTAAAGAATTAATTTTATACATCGGTCCATTCATTTGGGATGACAAAGTCAATGTATTCGAATTGAGTCCTTTGATGCCTCTTGTTGACAATAAAGCAAAATATTATGTTTTCGAAAACAATCAAGGACGATCCATGGAAGCAAAAGAATTCGAGGATATGAAAGTACTGGACTAGAAATGAATATTTTTAAATGTAAATTAACTCGGGTTAAACATAATCGATTTAAGGCTCGCCATGCATCAAGAAAACTTATGAAGTTGATTAATTAATTTTGAATAGCTATTTTGAAAGCATAATCCATCTGTAAAATAATTTATCGGTGTATTTTTAATTTTACTGACTAAATAATTAAGAACTGGTAAATTGTTGTAATTTTTCCAATAAGTTATATTGATACTAATATTAATATATACATTGATGATAGTTTTTTGACACAATTTTATTCATGTTAAATGGTTACAGTTTAATACTTTGGTTGGATAATATGAAGTTGATTAAAAATATTATTAATTAAGTATCTTTTAATTACGTATTTAATAATGTGGTTCACTTATATTTAAATAAACTGTTAATGTAACTTTTTAAATTCACAGGATCCATTGTATGCAGCAGTTAAAAGCTACTGTCAGTAATAAACAGTTTCTAAAATGAGTGCAATCAATACTGTCTTTACGTAATTACAATGAAAGTTATTCAGGATTACTATTTAATTTTTGTAAAAACTTTTTGTGTTTTAAGCGTATGAAATTACAATTTTGTGGCTCTACATAAAACATTTCAGGAATCGGTTACGATTACTATACAAAAGGGGTTTTCTGGCTACCATTTTTTCAATTTTGTAATATATTGCTCGATATCTTTTGAACGAAGTAAAACTAAACTTTATATTCGACACATTTTTAGGTGGGTATCGTTTGATTGATTTTGATCATAAAAATATTGAACTATGAATATGAACAGCCATAAATCAGAAGCATATGGTGAATTGGTGATACAATTTCTAAATTTTGTAACAATAAAAGATGTTAACAAGGACCAGTCAATCGAGAAGAACGACTTTGATTTGGCGAGGGAAACATTAAAATTACTTTGCTTTACAATTATAAGAGGTTTTACTGCCCAATGAATTTGTTAAAAGCATCGGTGGTTAGATATATTTATGTACATACATGCAATTTTTTATTTTGTGCCCCTGGTGACTAAATATGCAGTAGATATCCATATACTACAAAAATGAAGTACCGAGAATGTTACATTTAATGATTTTCTTTAACTGCACTAGTTTGTTGTTATCATTATCTTTGACAGTCAAATAAGTTTAATTACTAACCAGACGAAATTAAAACAAATGTTACAGATTCCACTATTACTGCAGCATAACCACCCACAAAATCATGGTTACTATTACGACATCCATAGAATAATTTAGAAAAAATTATTAAATAAATTAGAAAAATTGCATAATGTCGGGGCTTTAACAAGGAGAGTCATATTTTACAATAACCTAAGTGACCGATTTATTCAAACTTGAGTTAAGTTGAATGTAACAAGCTGCTGATGTCGCTGGAGACAATCAGGTCTTGTCATAATAACCTGTTATGCGTCAGTAGGTCGGTAATATATTATGGTAAAAAAATTCTGCTTCCTTATCTTCTAGGTCAATCGCGACGAGTGGGTTAAAGGACAAAGTCCACATTTTTGTGTAATATTCGGCCCTATCTTAAAATAGGGACTGCAATGGAATATGAAGTTGAAATTTTGCTGAGGTGTAGATTTAGTTCCTTATTTTCAAAACATGCAAGAACCAGAGTGCTGCACCCTTTTAAACGAGATATTAATTATTTTGTAGGGACGGTTTTTGCATGTAATTAATAGGGAAATAAAAATCTCTTAAAGAATTCGGTATAAAAACGATATACTGCAAACTCCAACAGATATGAAATTCGGGGACATTGATCATATATTGGACATCAACAGAATTGATTATATATTGGAGCACAACAAATACAAAATCCAGCATGCTGCACTTCCTACTTTCGGCGATTCAGCAACCAGAAGAACGTTTTTCGATTTTCATGCTACTTTCTTTGCTACCATAGAGTATGACGTCATTCTGAGAAGGTTCTCTATGATGGTAACTATGGACATCTAATATGCAACAATCCTGTTTGTGTCAACATCTATAATCTATTATAATTTCCGGGGTATGTATGTATGTCTGTGTGTTCACCCTTCCCCCATTTTACCCATGTTGACATTTCTATACGAATTATAATTTCCGGGGGTGTGTGTTTGTGTGTTGACATTTCATTCAATTTTTTGGTAGTGTAGCCGATTTGTTATGTCACACAGCGACATTTCCTATACATTTCCATGGGGCAGAAAAATATTTTAGACAAAATTATTTTTTGACACGCATTTTCACTATAGTGATGCCCCATGCAAATGTATATGAAAGTGTGGCGTCATGAATCGGTTTACATACAAAAAAATTTAGAAGTGCCTGGGAATTCCAAACCATAGGAGGAATTCTCTTGTAATGTCCTTTTATAAATCACCCGCTGGCCAACAAAACATTTGACGGACCTCAACACAAGGGGAAATAAATACGCTGCATCCGAATACACTCCCACCAGAGAATTCCTCCTATGTTCCAAACCTATTTTACTTCTACTAGCCTTGAGGTGAAGGCATAGAGTGATATTCTCCGATTTTGCACCCGATTGGAATTCTACCTACGATGTCACAGAGGTGTAAGCACCTAAGACCAAGTAACAATGATTATTTGGTTGGGTGGGGTATCTACTTCCCTGTGGTAGTAAGTGGAATATGAAATCGGGAAAACGCCTGTCTTCACCTTGTAATGGTTTTGATATAAAATCAGTTACTAGAATAACAAAATCGACGCATCTTGGTAATGCTAAGAAGCATAAACTGTATAAAGAGTGTCTAATAGAGAACTTCCCGTAAGGAATTTTGAAAGTTTATAAAAGGGACATTTTTCACTAATTTTATCCCTAAATATCCAACTTTGTGTGGTTGATATGTAGTTTGAAAGGGAATAAATGCAGAACGATTACTTGGATGCTGTGTTGAAGCATTATAGCAAAGGTAGAGATAAGGGACGTTTCTCAGAAAAAAAATCCCTTATAAATCTTCAGAAATCTAAATAGCAAAATTCGCTACTGGACTCTCCTTATACAGCTCTACGACTACAGTTTATGCTTCTTGGGTAATACCAATAACCAATTTCTGCATCTTTCTGCAGCCAGTTTGAGGAATGGGTGCATTCAGCTTTCTTTTAGCTGAGAAAAAGTCCGTGGTCATGGGTAGGTACCAATATAATTATTTTTGTATTTAAAATAACCGAAAGCTGTCTCGTTTTTACAGAATTGAGCATGCCGCAACTGTAGGCTTGACTTATTACAAATTATCACTGATATTCGCACTTTTATCGTAATCAAAAAAATCGGACCGTTCTCATTTTAATTCAGCATTCAACTCATTTAGAACTGTCACAAAAGTAACTGCACATCATTAAACAAAACATTTGTTGACGGAACACATTATTTGATGTACTGCCTATATTCCCGCACTCAGGAACCTTAAGTTAATAAATAGTATATATAATGTTGACTGTGGCAATAGAAGAAAGTTATTAAATGGTGCAGATGCGAGTGGCACTAGAAATGATCCAAAGTTCAAGAAATCCATATTTGTGACAACTCCAAACTCCCACTTCTAAATCTGATATTGATAAGCGACGCAAACCTAAGTGATATCGATAGTGAACTGTAGTTTTGGTTGCATAGGACATTAATTAAACTTTCATAAATTACAGAATAAACCGGGAAATTGCCAACACTGCCCATTTATAACAGTAAATCCAATCGTAGCTATGGGGATGTCCAATGCGTTGGTATATGGAAATTAAAAACGCTTTTAACTCGTCATTATTTTTATTTAGACAAAACAACGTTTCGATTTCTTCATCAGGTTATTGTCTAATGAAAACGAAAAAAGACAATAAACAATTTTTATTTTTATTAATATTTATCGAGTACCATAACTACTTATCATTTTAAATGCCAATATTACCTTAGACATATAGCCTACAAAATAATGATGTTACAAAAAGTCAGTAGAGAGATTATTACAGATAAGAGTGTATAACTAAATATAATATAATATAATACCATCAATGAAACAATATAGAACTATTTTACCTTACCAACTTCTATGGAGTAATGATTTAAATGTAGTTTAATTTCAATTTGTAAAATATTGCCAATTTATATCAAAAATTTGATTTTGAAGAAAGTCTGCAAAAAATTCCACTCGTGTAACTGAATGAAATCTCAAAGTTAAACAAAATGTTACATACATTACACAACAAATAAGATCAACAAATTGTATTTACACTTTTTATGCATTCCGTACAATTACAGTACACTGTATTTCAAAATTCAGTGTTGAAATAAATATTTTCCTTGAGAATGGTTTATGAAAATTATATAAAATTTTTCTATGTAATTCTGTGCTCTGATTAGCCAATTTCAAAAATGCATCGACCAATCAGTAGCGAGTTTCACTGGAAAATCGAATGAAATTGGATATTACAGGAAAGGCGTCGAACTGTTCATTATCAGTTGTGTGGGCGGCGCCCTTACTGCTTCGCCTAAAGAGTGCGAGTGGTGCTGAGGTGAAGCGAGGAGTATGCTTATGCCTACAATAAACTTTTCTCTGCATTTCTTCTGCAGCACTCATTGCGCATGTATGTCACAAACAGGCATCGCGTAAAATTGTATTAGTATTATAATGAACGAATTTGTGACATTGTGACAAACCAGGTAAACTACGACACAGGTACAACAATCATTAAAGGTAAATTTCATCGTTCAAAGTTTATGCTTATGTTGATATAGCGTGTTTGATACTTTGCACCTAAAACACAAATCTGAAATCATTTTAGTCAAAAATTGGCAATGTTGAGGAAGAGTTATATGAAGGCCTACATTCGCAAAATGGAAACCTTTCAATTTTCATTTTTCACATTTTCACATTCCACTTTTAATTTTAACGTTTTTTTAAATAAAAACATTTATCTCGTGAATGAAATAATATTTTTGTCACAATTACTGTTCAGTTCATAAAATTGGTTTATTTATATCTCAAAATATTATTTTTCATTGTGTAAAAACGTACAAGCAACAACTTAAGTATAAAGCAATAACACTAAGAAATAATAGAAATATAGAAATATGTATCAGTTAGTATATTTTTGCATAAGCAAATTCGTTCGATATAATATCCCTCTTCCAGATGAGTTAGGCAAAAATAAGTCAATAAAGTTCTGCGCAACTTTGTTCAGACCTTATTTTTTTTCAGTTACATCCGTGATGTGTACCATTGGGCCTTGCAACGTCGAGAAGAATGTATGGTCGGGTTGGCCTGTCTAATATCATGACCCCCTACATTTTAAGAGTGATGGTTTTTTAACGCCACTAAATAATCAAACTTTGAGTTGCATTTTGTTATTTAAAGGATAACTTTAACTTTTAACGTTTTGGAATTGCCCGCACAAACATATTATAATTATTATTTTATTATTATATCATCATATTATATTAATTATTATTTTATTATTATATCATCATATTATATTAATTATTATTTTATTATTATTAAATCATCATATTATACTAATTATTATTTTATTATTATTAAATCATCATATTATACTTATTATTATTTTATTATTATTAAATCATCATATTATACTTATTATTATTTTATATGTCCTTTCATATTTCCATAACCGTCTAATATTTACCCTGTATTAGAATTTTTCTAGGAAAGATGCGAATGCTCACTTTTTTCTATTCCTCACACTAATTCAGAATGTACAATGTGTTGCGGATCGGAAAAAAAGTCTTAAAATAATTACCACATACTGCTTTCGCTCTTTGCTCGGAAAGGAACTTTGGCTTACTTCTTATGGTTTTTAAAATAAAATATTACATGATTTTAATTCAGGAGACGTTTTCGACACATGACGAAACAAGGTAGGAAACGTTTTAATGGAGAATATCGCATAAAAAGAGGCAACAAATTCTACAAAGAAATTGGTATCGGAATTAATAACAGTAAAATTATGTATTCATGTCGCGGACGTATGTTCATTTTTACAAGGTTGCAACGAGAAAATTAGTCAAATAGGAGACAAGTTCAAGATTGTCTGCAGGTAATAATACCTACAAATAAAATTCATGTTTGCTTGATTTGAATTTATGAGAGATGAGAAATGATGTATAAATTCAAATGATTTCCTCCAACCAGAAAAGCTGCATTGAATCAACTATAATTTTCATTGCTCAATCAGCAAGCGGCTTTCGTACAGTCATCATCAGGCTATGTTGTGTGGAGTCAACAGCAGAAAATTTTATAATAATAATAATAATTTTGTTAGATTACATTATTCAAAATGTAACTGAAATAAATACTAATGTTTACAAAACTAATGACAGTCTTAAGAACCTGGTTGGAGGAAATCATTTGAATTTATTCATCATTTCTCATCTCTCATAAATTCAAATCAAACAAGGATTTCTTATTGCATGGTAAGTCAAAGTTTTGACATTAAAGAGTTTTGACATTAAAGATAATATGAGGATTTTTGTTGAGGGGTATTGCCAACTGGGAATGGACTGTCAGTCGTTCCAAAGTGACGTTGGAAGAGCTGATGTTGCTGATGGAGGTGGTGGTGATGGTAGGGTGTCCGTTAAGTCTACGAACTCCCGTCACCATCTCCAGAAACTTCTACACTCCGAATCTTAAACGACAAGCTTACTCAGCACAAAATAATTATCTACACGCCAACAGCTACTGCCTCCTGTAGAATATTTTAAATAATCACGAGCTCCATGTCATGTACTGCAAACCTATCACTGCAAACATTACAGCCTTGTTGTGTTTTACTTTCTAAATAAAATAAACTATTGAATGGAAATACTAGTTTTGATATTATTTTTAAATGTATCAATAAAATATATATCAATTAAAATTGTTCAAGCATCGTTAGTTTCATTGACATCATTGGTTGCGTATTGTCTTGGTTGTTGTTGCGGGTTTGTGTGGATGTAGGTCTGACTCTGCGACCTATAATAATAAAAATTGCAATAGAAAAATTATTACATGTTAACCGAGACTTATTAACAGGGAAACTGCTTATCAAAACACTATAAATTAACAAAACCCGAAATTACTTTTAAATATAATCTAGAATTTCATACGAAAACAAGAATAATACATATTATCTAGTTCTTCCTTTTTACAAGTCACATAAAGTATTTTTGGTCTAGGTAAAATAATCAAGGAAGATCAAAATTTTACTATTCAATTTATGAGAAGTATGGAGAGAAGGATGAGTGGAGAAAATCAATGAGAGAGAGTTTCTATTTTAGAAAACAATAACAGAAGAAAAACTCAATCGATCTTAGTTTATTAGTATAAGATACAAAGTTCTTATACCCAAAAAGGGTGTGAAGAATTTAGAACAGTTATTTAAACATAAACAATATTTTTAGGTGACACTACATAGTTGTTACATCAGTCTTTAAATTATGAAGGTTAACAAGTGGATTCAAGGAAAATACCGACGCAGCATAACTTAGTTTAGTTGCTGCATAACATAGGTAGGTAACAATGAAATACCAAATACTATGAAATACTAAGAATGAAAAACAAATGAAATAATAAATATGAAATAATAAAAACAATGAAAATGATAAAATGGGAATAAAAGATATAATTATTTACCAATTGTCAAGAAAGAGTGATAAACAACAACACGAAAGGAGAAACAAAACAATACTGTTATTGTTAGTTCCTCCTTTCTACTTGTGCTGCTTGTGTTGGTTGGTGGGTAGTATGGGTTGGAAAGAGTACTATACAAGAAATGGCCTACGTGCTGGGTCTAAGTGAATGGTTAAGAAACTTAGCCTCACGTAGGCCATTCACTGAGCCAACCAGTCCAGCCAATTAAGTTATCGACTAAATTGGTAAATTAATTTTCAAATGAAATGAAAAAATAAATACATGAATGGGACAAAATTGATTAAGAAATACAAAATAATAAAAGTTTGGAGGGAAAATAAAAAATAACTGAGATAAAGTTAAAAATAATGTGATATAAAATAATGGGACGGATAAGAATATTTCTTTTTTCCTATTTAAATTCCTTCTTTACTTAATATCATATTCATCTGTTCATAATACATACATCTTTTTCTTTTTTCGTTCTTGTTCTTCTTTTTCTTCTTCTATTTCTTCTTCTTTTTCGTCTTAAATTAAGTTTATTTTTGCACCACAATCATTCAACATAATATCATCATGAGACTATCAGACTGGTGCTTTGCATTTAGAGATGCCTGCAATGAAGGTCATTAAGGTACAAGAAAAATGCATTCATCTTTGCCGGCTAAATATATTGCAGAGGATTTAGCAGAAAACATTGCCACCGTGCCTCCTTCCGAATGGCACCATGGGTTAGGTTAGGTTATGGATAGGTTAGGGCCATGGGACACATCCGTGAATGTTACACTAACCCTCCTTTGATTGCAAAAAAATTTCAAGCAACTCGGTTTATTGCCTCTAAATTTGTTCCTGCAGCCTTGTCACAATACACTAGAACACTTATACAACTTTTCAAGCATCTACTCACTGGTTTCAATGCTAGGCAAAAATTATTAAACCTATTGTTTAATATGTCCCATGTTGAAGACAGCAAAAATGCCTGCTGTCTTTAACATGGGACAAATTAGGGACATTTGCTAATTTTTTGTATTCCAAGGGCTTCCTCAAAAATTGTTACTTTCTTTAACACCATTAGGTTAGAAATGGGAATCGATGACCAATTTTATTATATATGTGATCAAGCCCAAGATAATATTAGAATGAAAAAAAGCGACGCACTGGTCGCATTCTTCAGTCTTTTCGACAAATGAAGAAGTTCGTCAAATGTAGTCAGATCACAAAGGCCTTATAAAACTGTTACTATAGGTCCACATCAAAAAATTAGGTAAATTGATTACTATACCGATACAGATGCTGAAAGGACCTACCGCTACTGGCATTCCTTCCGATATGGAAGGAGGCGAGGAACTTAAAGGTAAGGTATTCTCCAAGTACCAATTTTCAACTTTCAAAAAACCCATCTGCTTCTTCTACTGCACCTTGCCCATGTTTTTCTACTAAACCTGGAAAAACTGAAAAAGCCACATGTTCTAAAACTGAACATGGAACATCACCTCAAACTGAACATGCAACTAAAACAAGAAAACGATCCAAGTCTAAAACTGCACCATGCTTTTCGAAATCGAAACTTACACCAGATACCAAAATCGGCACAAGAGGACAACGAAAGGTCTTATATAAAAATTAAAGAAATTTTGAAAACTCCTTCAAACAGCGCTTGTTTCCCTCCTCTTGAGCGTACGATTCAAAAACCCCACAGACACTCGAAATTCAAAAATTAAGATCTGTAGTTGAAAATTTTGACAATCTTTCCACAGTCCTTTCAGATGGAGAATATTCTTTAGCTAATATACTCTTTGAAACTTCTCTGTTTAATTTTTTTGCCCCTAGGGTAGTAGTTAATGGAATAAAATACAACTTAGAATATAATGAACTTTGCTCTGCCTGTCGGAACCCGGATACTGAAAAGGAAGACTTATACCACATAATTTGTAAATGCCTACCGTATTAACCTTTCAGGGACACGTTGTTACCCGCTACTAATTTGACTAAAAACAACTTCTACACTCTTTTTGAGGTTGAAGACAAAAAAGGCCTAGCGGACATTTACAATTACCTTACGGTATGTGGTACGGACCTTCAAGCTTAGAGCATGGGTTATAAATGAGTAGCATTGCCAATCCATACCTTACCTTAGGATTAGACTTATTTGTATTTGATAATCTACTTAAACACAATGGTATGATATAAGATATTTGGATATGGTTACATTATATTGATAATAATAATATGATTTTTGTCTTAATTTTTTGCAAATTGATTCCCTGTGTAATGAATGTTAATTCAAAAAGCACAATAAAAAATATCTATATCTATCTATCTATCTATACACTTTCAGCATTTCAATATTATTTCATCTTTACTTTTATATTTATTATTATATATCCATCAAAGCAGTGTGCAAAAAGATTGTCAGGAGTGGAATTCGAACCCATGCCCTCATACGAGGAATGGAACTTAAACCCACCGCCTTAGACCAAAAATACTAACTAACTACAAAATGTTCCAATTCCCAACCCAACCTAACCTCTTATGCTTTAAACTTTGAGCCAAATATCTAGTTGGCTTTTCGCTTAAATCGCTAAAGGCTCCATTGCCTCTTAAACTCTACATACTCTCTTAGACTTCCAAAATTTAGCCAATCAACAACCCTTTAGCAAAGAGACTGAAGGGCCCAATGCTTCCACATAATTTTAAGTTGGGTAAGGTAAGATTATGGTGGCTACCGTTATGATAATTGTAATGATAACGTTGTTTTATACGATTTTTATACCCTTCTAGAAACTATTCCGTTTTAAGAAAAAATGTCGAGATTTTATTTTACTTTTTGCATATTTTATATTTCCTTCATCCTATTGACGTTAGTGTTAACTGTTTTACTCTGCGGACTACAAACTACAAGATGGTTCCGTTCCGATGTTAGACAAGGCCTGAAGCAGAAGGCAGAGGCTTTGGTGTAGGAACTCCGTCTAAAAAATAATAACAATAATATTTTTTTTGCTTGGAGTATTTGGAGTTGCATCTATGACTTCCATCCCCTCACGGTGGGTTCTATACTAAACTTGAATTGCATTTTGTCATTTTGGCCTTTTGTACGAAATAATGTATATAAACAAAATATTCTCACAACAATACATGACCCAAGATTTTTAGGATTTGGAAGGACCTCTTGTAACAGACGACTTGTTGTGGATCGTCCCTACTCCTTAAAGGACAAACCTAAAAAATAAATGTCAGACTTTACCCAAGGATTGTAAATGCCTTCCTATTCAATCAACAGTGCACTAATCCCGTGATATTCATTCACCCAAAAATCAGTTAAGTAGTTAAACGATAATCAATTCACAACACTAAGCACACTAAAAACACAATAATAATAGTGATTATTTATTTAAAAATTCAATTACTGGAAAAAGACGCGTCAAAACAAAAGGCTATATAGATTGGCTTGATTATCAACGAAAAAATAATGTTGGATGTATGACCCCATGTATAGATAATCGAGTAATGCCAACACAAGAAAATCAGAGAAGGATGCAATAGCTCATAAAATAGATCAAGACTCAAAGATTACCAAGTGCGTACACCGGAGAAGAAGGTTAGGTTAGTTGGGCCAGTTGCTACGTTTTCCAAGATAAAAACATCAATATGCAGCACAAGACAAAATACAATCGAAAGCGTGTGAAGGGCAAGGTATTACGGAACTGTGGTTTTGGATATTTAGGGGTTGGCGTGTATCATCATTACATTCAAATTCTGTAATCACTGAAAAATTATTTCATATTTACATTTCAAGTATTATCAGCCGTCATCGTTTTCTTGAATCGTGTGAAAATCATTGAACATAAGTGTTTTAAGTAAAGTGAGTAAAAAAGAACGAATTTGAATAATTTGTAAATGATAAGTAACCGGGAATTGGAAAAATCAGGCAGCAAATTTCTAAGTATTTTCAAAACCAGTCACTATTTGCCTTTTTTTACCTAACCTAATGAAATTGAAACAACCAAACATTTATTATGAAAATAGGATTAGGTTAAACTGAATTGTGAATGTCATATGAGTAACTTTAGTTTAAAATTGAATTTTGAATCTTATATGATTGAATTGTGTATGGTATATTATTACAGTAAAAGTGGGGTAGTAGGGCGGAAAAAAATTTATAACTCTCTGGACTGAATGGGTTGAGGGTAATTCCTATACGTAAACTGCAGTTTTGGCCCTCATATTTTGGTGTAGATTATTCTACACAATTACGGTTTCCTAACTACCACATTAAAGTTATGGAATCTATCTTTGGTGATATTTAGTGCTTAAAATAAACCATGTTTAAAAATAACTGTGCCTTATAAATTTACTAACATGTCTAAAGTGAAATGCACTACCTGCTACGACAATGTAAACGATAGGTCTGGTGTGGGTATTGTGGTAATCCGTTTCCTCATAGCTGTGCACCAAGGTATGTTAAGGATCTATGTAACTATATCTGGATTTGCAATGACTGTAAGGTATGTAAAGTCTCGATATTTTCTCTGCATAATAGAATTGAACTGGAAAATAAGGTAAAACTTTTGAAATCTGATGATAATGACCATATTACTCATCAACCAGACCTTATAACTAGTAACATTAGTTCCAATTCTGCAAAAATTGGTAAACTAGAGCAAAAAATCGAAATAGAGAGTCGTAAGCATAATACTATAGTACGAAGAGTGGACTTTTCTCATTGTGACCCAAACTAATTATGTACCAATTACTGAACTGACAGATATTTTGCTAAGTATTAATTGTAGTATAGGTTACGTAAGAGATGTGTTCGTTCTAGTAGGAGGCATAAATAGAATTATAAAGCTTACATTTACTAGCCTAATGGAACGTTGGACAGTACTATTGTCAATCTAACTAAACAGCAAGTTGCTGAAAATAAACTTAAGAGAAATAAATTGGTCATTTAAAATTTTTAATTTAATTGTTCTTAATATTATTGATAATGAACTACCTACCTCTATTGTAAGCCCTACCCAAGATAACATTGTACATAGAAATGTCGACCCTGAAATTGATATTGAACCTTCCACATCTAAAATTGCTCTGATGCGTAATAATAATAATGAGAAAATGATTCACGAGTTACCATTAGAAAAAAATCGAACTTTTTTCAGAACAGAAAGCCAATAAAGGCACTACCATAGCACATGTAATTGTTCGTGCACTTGAAAATAAAGTATTTCAAATCTCCTATCATTTACATGCTAACCAAATCTATATATTATGTATTACAGAAACATGGTTAAACGACCTTATTATAACGACCTTTTTGCTTTTATATTAAGAGCTACATCCATATAACCGTACGTGATTACTTCTTAAAGAATTGATTTCCTCGAAGCATTCAAAAGTTTCCCTTTTGTATATTGAATAAGCTGAACCCAATACTTGTTATTTATATGCTAATTTATAAATTTATTTTCAACCTTTGAATTAGGATGTAGATGCAAGGCAGGACAACAAACTAGAATTTATCATATGTCTATTTGCATGATATTGATAATAATCAAACGATCATATTTAAACGTGTTTGCCTGCAGGTATCCTTTTACAAAGTCTAGACGTGCAGAAGTTTGCGGAAACTGGTTCCTATTGCTGCGTCAGAAATGTGTATGTTGAATTCAACCGATAGTAATTTATAAATTTATTTTCAAAATCTGAAGTAGGGTAGTGTATAAAGGCAGCTAAATAATAAATTCCAAAAATCTCTTCAAGGAGGAGTGCAACAAGTAATAATGAAGAAAATTGGCTTTTTTGAGACAAAACTTTTCGTTTTTCAGATTTAGGAGTGACCCTGGGAATATTCCCATTTACCAACCCACATTTATTGATGTCCAGGAAATTTTGGAAATTATGGGAAATAAAGCCCAAAAATTTGAATTTTGCCTTACTTTTGGCTCTATTTCCTACAATATCCTAAACTTCTAATTTCCCACTACATGGTGATACTCACATTTCGTAGTAAGAAATGGGAAACTTCCCGTTAGTGGTATTGCCTAGTCGAAACCTTGGGATTGGCTTCTCGATCCGCCCCCTACTGAATAAGTGCGTTTGAGCAGACAGTGTATAAATATGCCGTAAATATTTTCGAATGACGCGTGCCCAAAATACGGTAAATGACGTGCCACAAACAGTGTATTCATTAGCAATGTGAAACAATTGAAATAATTATTTCTATCGTTGTGCTGTGCATTATTAATTATTAGTGACCTATTACAATGTTTAAACTAAATATTAATGTGTAAAATGTCACATTATTCACGACTTATGGTGTCAATTTTTTTAAAAAACTGTTAAAACACAAAAAGGAATTTACGGCATGCCTCCTTAAATTAAATTAATAAATGAAGCAAATTGCTTTAGAATGAATAAAACATGAATAAAAATGAATAAAACAAATTTAAATTGCCATATACATGTGGCATTTCAGAAACACTCGGTATTCGACCACCTGTGGCTGTGACAGAACAAAAAGCTGGTTTTAATTAACGAATGTATATTTGCATGATAATACAATTGTGAAGTGAAGGTTATCTCAATTGAAAACATAATTTATGTACCTTAGCCGCTTTCGACAAAATCATATTGTCGTCTTCATGGAATCTAAAACTTAAATGATAATGCAGATAATTATCATAAATTTAATTATCTGAATAATCATTCTAGTTTTAAATGACTTTTAAATTGACAGCCTTTATTAGTTGACAAAGAATTGTTATAATCATGAGTTGGAATTATATAAGATATTTACTTTGCATGATAATGACCAAACGGTCACACCTAATTGTGTTGGTTATAATTATAAGCATCGGCACACAGGAGTTCTTTCACATTAAAACAGTCTGGGAGCATAAAAATTTACAGCAACTGCACGACTTCTTCTGTGTGTGGATATACATCAAAATTTTCACCTGATACTAACCACCTACACAAAATTGTTTTAGATTATTTGCTTCCTTTTTAAGCTCGCTAGTTAGTAAAATAGTAAAATATCTTTAAAACTATAAAATGATGAATTACTACATATTTAGTTTGTCTTTCTTGGTTCTCTGCAAATTCTTTTCGGGTACGTCATTTTCTTCAGATAAGCATTTTTGTGGCATTTACAAATATGCACAAAAATCACTTTTCTTTTTGCTGTAATATGTATCTGTGTAAACTAGAATTATTCACTATGTTACCAATTTAATAAACGCTTCGGAATTAATTTTCAAACATTTTATTAGATTTTAAGATATCTTGTCTAAAGTGCCTAAATAATTAAGAAACTGCAAAAAAATAAGGTCATCAGATAGATTCAATTGATTCTAATCTATTCTTTTACAGCAAAGGCCAATAATATCACAACGAGAATAGTCGGTGGGACGGAAACTGTTCGTGGTGAGTTTCCATGGATCGTTCAAATAGCTATTGACGGAGTCCCTAGCTGTGGAGGGTCCATCGTCAATCAGAATTGGATCGTAACTGCTGTAATCATCCAATTTACCTTTTAAAAATAATAGGCAAAAACACAATTCGAAATTCTTAATCTTCCTTTAGGCTCACTGCTCAACTTTTGGAATCTCTTCATATGCCGTAACTGCTGGAGAACACGATCTGCGAATTAGTGAAGGGTCCGAACAGAATCGAACCGTTAGTAAAATAGTCATACACCCAAATTACAACAGGTAATACTAACGTTATTCACATTACTATGACATTTAAAAACCTAAATTTTTTTTTGATTTTGACGCCCAACTCGAATGGTACAGTAGCATATAATCAGACATAATACGTGTTCCATTTTATTTTTCAGAAATACATTTCAAAACGACATCGCTGTGTGGAGAGTGAATGTTCCTTTCAAGTTCAATCGGTTTGTCCAACCAGTTGTACTGGCGGGGGTATTGAATATTCTGGATTTCATTACATCTCTTTTTTTGAAGAGCGGCGTAGCGGTGGGGTGGGGCCATGTGTCGAATATGGGAACCCCATCTCCAGTTCTAAGGAAGGTGACATTACCCATAGTGCCTACTCCTTCCTGCCGGTCTCAATTTCAAGGGAGATTTGATATCGTGGATGGAATGATATGTGCGGGCAGCGTGGGTCGAGACTCCTGCCAAGGAGACAGTGGGGGTCCTTTGATGCGTCTCAGAACTTTGATTGGCGTTGTCTCCGTTGGAATTGGATGCGATTCCGGATTTCCCGGCAGTACGATTTATATTTTATTCCTTCTCAGAAATTTCAAAAAGGTTAAATTTTTAAAAGTTTATTCTATTGCTTACAGTTTACTCTGATGTTGCCTACTATTCGCCTTGGATACTTTTACAAACTATTAACTGAATTAGGAATATATTTATACATTTAAAATATTCGAAATTCATTTTAAAAATTTGAATTAGGTTTTACAAATTCGAAATGCATTTTAAAATTTCGTAATAAATTTTAATCACTTTATCCGCAACTCACAAAAGAGATGCCTATTTTTGATGTTTTGCTATCTGGAAATATAGATGCATATTAAAGTGGTACCCTGAAATTGTAATCAATATGACATTCTTATTGTAAGAGGTAAAATTTCTATACATAGTTTCCTGGAATTCCTTGCTCATTTTCAAAACAAACGGTCCAAAATCTGAAAGATCTAGGTCATTATTATTAATGGAGTAGTAATTATTATCTAGACATGATGAGACAAACCTTTGTGGGTTAATAATAAATGAGTTGAGTCAATTTAGTAGGAGTATTATCATTTCATTTTCAATAAGTCATTGTAAATGCAAACGGGTGTAGGAACAGAGTTGCTAGATTTTCTCAATCCAAACTAGAATTTTGTAGCCTCATAAGCCATTTCATAAGCCATGTTTAGTAGTTTAATTGAACAACTATATCACTAAGTAGGATAGTTAGGACGACTCGCCATTCGCCAATATAAAGCGTCTCTACATTTTAGGGCTAAAAAAATTGGGAATACATTTAACGAAGAAATTTAAACAAGGAATTGGAAGGAAATGAATTAGGCCCGCAGGTGCTTGAAAGGAAATAAACCAGGAAATGAAGTAGGAACGAAGTTGCAAGGAAATGGATGGAATAGGAAGTAAGAAACATGGAAGGAATTAAACTAGGCAGAAAATTAAGTAGGAACGAATTAATTTAGAAATTGGGCTGTTGGAAACAATAACTTATTTATTAAAATATACAATAGGACTCTAATCTGTCAAAGCATAATGTGAAACTAATTTAAGGTCTAGAAACCAATAATTCGCATATTTTGAAAACCACAAATTCTCTTGTTAATGAGAGAATTTTGCACCACCAGCCATTAGACAATTTGAGGATTTTAACGAACTCATTGAAAATAATTACAGGTTGTTGTGTCAGAGAAATAAGCGAATTGGTGTATTTGAGGACATGTCTGATTTTTTCATCAAACATAAAATATTGGAAAAACTGAATTACATTGAATTGAATTACAATGAGTGTTTACATTTACGATTGGGAAATAGAAGATCCTGCTAAGCGCTTTGGAAATGATGAAATTGCTGTTAATGAAGTAGGATTGAAATTGTTGACTAATTATACATTAAAGTTATTTTTCTTTACACAAAATGAAGAGGCTCAATATCGTGTACCTATGTTTGCAAAAATGACCTCTGTTGACGCAGTTTGCAGCACTAAAAAAACAATCACCTTAAATACCGAAGCTTCGACGTTTCAATTTTGTTGTCGATACAATTTCATAGATTATTTCCGGCGACTGTTGGAGGAAGGATTATTTAGTAATTGGGAGGAACAATATAAATATGGAAGTGATTTACCTAGTATTCAGCCCTTTTACAAAATGAAGTTCGAGGGAACTTTAGATCCTCCGATAAGTCTCAACATGAAAATTCAAGCAATTTTTATTTTATGTGGTTATCTTATTCTTGGTTCATGTATTATGCTTCTTCTGGGATTCTTTTCTCATAAATTATTTTTATCATTTCCTCGCTTTAACTGGAGAATATTAGCATTTTCATATCGACCTCATCGTTTTAGTTTTTCTGATACCCTAGGAAGAGCATTAACACAATTTGAATTCTTTGGTTGGAGATTATTTACTATCATTATAAATTTTGTACATAGTTTTACTCTTTTTTCAGAAGGCTTGTCTTAAAAAGCTAATGTTTCATTTATAATTAAAAGCTAGGTTGTACTGTCAAAAATTTCTACTCTTAAAAAATTTTTGTACCTATCAGAATATGAGATGATAGTTTTTCCATATCGTCCTTTAAGGAACCAAATAGCCTATCTCCACTTTTCGTTTTGTGTACGAAATAGCCTAAATCCATTTTTCGTTTTGAGGACGAAATAGCCTATCTCCATTTTTCGTTTTGTGGACGAAATAGCCTATCTTCATAGCCTAGACTCTCTCGACAAAGCACCTATACATGGCGCAGCATTTAGGCTCCATGGCGTATAGGCTATTTGGTTCCTTAAGGGACGATATGTTGTTGGAAAGGTACGTACTGGTTGGATGACTTGAAACGGGCCTTGTCGTTTTTGCAGACACTACAATAAACTATAAGTGTATATATAAGCTCTTACCTAATCATAATCATAATCCTCAGGCAATTTAAATCTACAACTTTGCTTTACTATGCAAACAACTACAATATGACAAGAGATTTATACTCTATTATTTGTCATTTTTCTGCTAACTGAATAAAAATGTAATTATATCTATTAAACTCAGCATAAATAAGTATAAGATAAATGTCCTTTTGTATTTTATGTCCAATTGCCCCAAAAATACTAATAAGGAAAATTATAAACACAGCCTGAATCGTAATTGTCACTTAGTCACCCCGGGCAAAATTTTTCCGATCTTATCTATTTACGACTGTGGTCTTAATTATTACCTCAAGAAGCTACCCTGAAAATTTCAATTGCCTGGCTCAAACCCAGGGTTGCGGTGGATGAAATAGGATGGATAGTGAAAACTGGACAAAATCAATTTCTTCCTGGATAAAATTGATTTCGTCCAGGACAAAAGTGGACAAAATTAATTTTGTCCATGGACAAAACTGGTTTCATCCAGGGCAATTTTCATTTCGTCCGGACAATATACAACCCTGCTCAAACCGTTCTAAAATTATCATGCACAGAATTTTCGGGACCGACGGATAGACAGAAATAGTATTCGTCTACAAACCAGATAAACTGCTTTGAATAAAACACTATATCAAAATTGTGAAGTCACAATCTGAATAACATTCAGATTGACTTCACTTAGCTCACACACGGCTCTGCAGCATAAGGCTCGATAGTGTAGTAGGTATTTAAGTACATACAATGCAATGTTAGTTACTTCACATGTGCATAATATTATAATGCAACTTGGGTTGTGTGCATATTATTATTGCATGTAGTAAAATTAGTCTTTAAACTCTCCGGCTAGCTACCCGAGGACAAAGACAGACCGAGGTATTAAATACCTCTGCACACCGCACATTACACACACTCATTATCTCAAACTCAAACATTAAACCTAAACTCAACAGTTTACCTTTTTTCATTATTTTCATAAATATTATTTTATTTTAACCATTATTTTTATTTCAAAACTGCTCTGTTAGTTAACACAACAGACCAGTTTATTAATTTTACTTGTGAAGCCCTTTCAACGGCCTTCCGGCAAAGGTTCCCACAAAACGAAAGTATAATTACTTTCAATAAACTTAACATCTACAGAAGTGACATTCCATCCAGTCACGAAGAAGGACGAAAGGACTGAAGACTCGCTCTACTTGCTACACTACTTGCTACCAGGTTTAGTAAAAGTCTTAGTTTGCCCCTTTTGTCGCTTAGCCATAAGTTAAGCATAAAATCTCTACATTTGTCGAGAAATTAGCTTTGCTACGGCTAAGCAATACCCCCAATAAAAGGCATTTAGCATCGGAAACCCATGCATTATTCCCTACTATAGCCTTTGGGTAATAAAAATATTCTACACTTTCCTAAATCTATTTTTCACTCATTTTCTACTTCGTAAACTAACTTACATCGAATTCAAACACGAGTTACCTTTTATTAAAGGCCTCCTAGTTAGAATAACGTAGGTCAATTTACTAACAATTCGGCACATGCATTTACTTTACTTACTAATTCATAATTACTCTTCATTCGTAACTACATAATAATAATAATACACGAGAAATCAAGGTAACATTGAGCCAGCATCTTAGGGTATTGAGCCATACCACACTACGAGCTAACTCTCTTACTGTTATCTTGACATAACTTTAAAAGCTAAATTATCCGTTGTGTATTTTTCATATTAATAACTACTCTGTAGGTTGCATCTGTAGCATAAATAGTACAATTGCGACCTTATTAGAAAAGTACTACAAAGAACGTGGAAAAGAATTGCACTTGCGATTCTCCTTTTGCTGTCTCTATCTTGTAAGATCGGGCCAAATAATATTCTTACAAAGTAGAGTCACAAAATGAGTATAGAGACTTTGCAACCATCACATAATAAGGTGCATGACTTATCATTTGAAAGCTTTATTTTCATACTTAGCTCAGCTAAAAATCTAGCTTGTTTCACCAAGGTCACAATATATTCTTACTTTGGTATACTAAGTGATAGACAACGCGTACTTTATTATGCAATGCATTGTATGGTGCGTAGCCGACAGAAAAGTATGGAAATGAACTTACAATGTCATTTGATCAGAAAACCTGAATGATAATAGGGTGAATGCCTCTTTTACAGATATAGAATGCAAATTATTACTTAGTATCCTCATTTCCAAAGCAACAGGCAATAGTCAACAGTATTTTAGGATGGTAATCAGACAATAACACACACGACTACTATATTTAAAAGAGCAAAATCAAAACTATTATAGCAAATCCTATCACACCAGAAATTGGAGTTAATTTGAAATATCAACTAACATAAAATCGTTATGTATTAACACATTGAAATTATTCATTGGGTAATTTCAGCGTAATCCATTCGGCCAAATTTCTGGATACGTCACTGCATATTCCCACAATCCACTTGCACACTGGAAACTTGCCAAAACCTTTGTTGTATCATCTTGATGTTTTTCAACCTTATCATGACTATAATATAAACGTGATTGAAATATTATGGATGTACGGATGTTTGTATGTACGGATGTTTGTATGTACGGATGTTTGTATGTGGCTAAAGATGCTAAATTCCATCCAGATGGAACTTGGTTTTATGCATACACGCTTGCGGGTTGTGTCACTGTTGTGCGACGTGGTAGTTGAAACTCCTTTCAATTTAGTATACCGTGCCGTGACCTTATTTTATACGCAGGAAAGTTTAAAATTTGGCTATTCATATTGGAACTATATTTTTTCAATTCGCAAATGGTTTTAAGCTAATAGAAGGTTAAAAATGTTTTACGTCTTAAATAGAAAAGCTAAGTCCATTCTTAAATAGAAAATATTCAGAGCGGGATGAAGTGGTAAACTATTTTTTTAAATTTCAAATGTGTACGTTGTGAATGTGCCACCTATGTATTAAAGAGATTTATTATCATAAAATTATGACTTCTAATATCACACCTTTTGATTTCCATACATTTCCCAGTTTTCCTAATTTTCGCAGGTGACTAAAGGACACTTTAGACTAGAGAGTTGCACGGGCACAGGCAGCCCGTACGGGCAGCTGCCCAGCCCGTGCCCGTACGGGCACGGGCGGGCACGGGCACTAAATTGCCTGCCCGTGAAACTCTCCACTTTAGACTCATCCTACTCCTTCATTATCAAGCTTCGTGACGTCAAAATGACGTCATGTCTCATCGGAAACAATTTTTAGTATATTTAAAATCAACTGATATGACGTCATTAATCGTGATGATGATAGGAATAGGAAGAGCATAAGTAGCCCTTAACAAGTTTAGGTGGGTGGATATTTATGAGTATAGAATATGTGATGACATTTTCGTTGTGAATGATTGTTTCGAGTGTCATGGAAGTTGAAATTTTCCTTGCATTGACACTATACATTAATGGTAGTATTTGTAATTAGTTATTCTAAACCCGGAGTTTAAAAAAATTCTAAAACTTCAGCTTATTACGACAATATTTTTGTGCTTGAATTGTATGAAGTGACTATCAGCACTTACTCTGGTCACCCATTAGGGTCACATTTTTTACTTGGGGAATAAAATTACGTCTCATAGTTAAAGTTAAAGTTACTCTGAGTCATCATTATGCATACTGTCAATCATAGATGTAAGCATCCCATCCATTTTACCCAAAATCGCCATCCAGGTGTTTGGATGGGCTGGAAGGGATGTGTTGGTGATGGCTGTATTAGGTGGTTTACTTCATTTGAAAACTGGTGATGATTAAATGGATTACTTTATTTGGATATTGGTGATGGGCTGGATAGGATGTTTATCTTTTCTTGGGTGTTTGGTGATGATGGGATGGATGGGGTTGGATGTTCCATCTTTTTCATCGGATGGGATGTTTACCTACAACTACAACTTACAACTATGCTGGCACTAGGTGGGTGAAGGGAAGTAGTTTCTGAAATACATTCTATCCGTCTTACAATATTGCCCCGGAATACACACTAGCTTTATTTATAACAGGACCTGTGTCCTGTGACCGGCTAGTTAAATATATAAATACACATTACTTACTATGTCCATTCGAGTATGACCATTTGAGCATTTCACATCACAATCATCTAATTTCCTGCAAAATGTTTCGACTACCAAACTTCTGTTTTTATTGTTTTCTTAGTTTGCCAATACTTTTATCAGCTAATAAAATATTAAATCCTATTGTAACAACTGGTGACGGACAACTGAGAGGAACTTCCAACATTTCTCGAGATGGAAGGGATTATTACAGTTTTCTGGGAATTCCTTACGCTGAATTGACACGTCGGTTTCAGGTATAAAACTTTACGCTAAAACTAATAAAATATGAAATTAAAATAGTTCTATAGTAACAGTGTCTTGACAATCCGATATAAATTTATTATTAGTAGTAGTTATTATTCCAATTTATTACCAATATTGAAAAACTGACAAGATAATTGATCCAAAGACTTTCCAGGTATTTACTTAAACATATATATATATACAATTAGAAGACCTCTGAACAATACTCAACCAAAATGTGGTATAATTTCTAGCTATCCCAACTCAATACTTTGGTGGGCTTCAAACCAGAGTTTCGGATTTTGCCATTTTCCATACTCCACTCTGTTGAATGTCTGAAAAATTGTGGGAAGTGGCAAATAGTGGAAATTATGAGATGTGGGAAATAAAGCCAAAAAATTTTGGTGGAATTAATTCTCCATTTTCCATAGTTTATCCTTTTACATAATTTTTCATACATACCCTTTCCCTCTTCCTTTTGATACTACATTTCTCCATACAAAATGGGAAATTTCCCATTGGTGTCATTTTCCAGTTTAAATCTTGTCAAACGTAAATATCCACCCCGACGAGTCGCGACTTTCTGACAAATTAATCTTTATCCAAAATCCTACTTTAAATTTGCATATTTTGAGGATGTGTGTTTTATCATTTTTAAGGTTGCCAGTTATCCTCAACCTTGGAAAGGCATTCGAAATGCTACAACCTTCGGCCACAGCTGTCTGAGTTACTCCGATTATAAAGATATATATTTTGGAGATGAAGATTGCCTCTATGCCAATGTGTACACACCCAAGGTTCATTTTAAAAATCGTTGTGCAATCCATCATTGTAGTACAAAGTAGCTGTTAGCCTGAAATTCCAATTTTGCTATGCATAGATTCCTGATGGCGGTTCACCTTATTTATTCCCAGTTATAGTTTATATCCACGAAGGAGGATTTCTATACCATAGTGGAAACATTTACAACGTCAAGTACCTAATGGACGAGGATGTTGTGTTCGTCGCCTTTAATTATCGTTTGGGCGCATTTGGTAACTTCTGCCATATAACAACCTTTTGTTTTTGCTCGTAATGCATCTTTTAAAATGAGGTTAATTTAAATAGGGCAATTTGGCATACCTCATGAATCGAGGTTTTGGTTGGAAGTTCCAACCAAAACTTTGAACTTGGAACTATTAATATAAGTATTAATATTCGAAATATATATTATAAATAATTTTCTGTGATTTTCGATTGAATAAGTCGTTTGGGAAATAATAATCAGCTTTTAAATTATTTGTTGGAATAATTATTAAGCTTTACAGTACTTACAATACAAAGTTATATTTGCAAACCCTAAATGCTCAGGAGACACTAAAGACGAAACACACTTGTGTTTCACTTCGCAGTGCCATATTTTAACTAAATAATATATATTCAAGGCATGAAAAATCCCAAAACCTAAATTTTTGGGTATTAAACAGTAAAACCTTCGGGTTTTAGGCGAAAATCTAAAAAACAAAATCCTTTGAGCGAAAGCCCATAAAAATCAAAAGTCAGGTTTTTGGATTGTGTTTCGAGTTTCGGGTATGAAATAGCAAAATTCCATGGGTTTTTCATGCCCTGTATATATTCAAAGTCTGGTAATAAGGGACTTGTGTTCACCAACAGGATTTCTGAGTACCGAAGACGAAGAAGCTCCTGGAAATATAGGATTGAAGGACCAAGTCAAAGTCTTGGAATGGGTCCAGCGAAATATAAAATACTTCAACGGTGATCCGGATAAAGTCACGATCATGGGGTATAGTGCGGGAGGTGCCTCCGTGCAATACCACCTGCTCTCTTCCATGAGCAGAGGATTGTTTCACAGGGCAGTAGCCTTAGGGGGGTCTGCATTGAACCCCTGGGCATTTGCACCCAAACCTCTGGAAAATACTAAAATTCTTGCCAGGGAGCTTGGATGTTTGTTTAATGACACGAAAAAAATCGTTTCTTGCCTCCAAAATAAAGACGCCAAGGAAATAGTAAAATTGCAGAAAAAACCATTTGTCAAATGGTTCCTTGACCCTTATTTTGTTTTCGTACCCTCAGTAGAGAAAAAAATCGGAGATGGAAGCCAAAACTTCTTAACCAAAACTCCAAGGCAAATTATCAACTCCAAAAATATGTCTGCCAACATACCATTGATGACTGGTTGTGTTAAAGAAGATGGTCTGTTAATACATGGAGCCTGTAAGTAAATCGACATGTCATTATTATTTTATTTTATATCCAGATACGGAATATAAACATACCGAATTATATTATATTACTTATTCAAATAAGTTTATTGTTAGTTTTACTATCTAGCAACTGCTCTTTTGATGATCACTGATTATTTATGGCATGCTTCTAAATCAAATAATTTGTGCAGATGTAGCTCGAAATGAATCATTGTCTCAATCTATGGACTTGAATTGGAATTATGTGGCTCCAATCACTTTCTTCTATGAGGAAATTCAAGAAGCTAATTCCAGTGTCGGGGAGGACATTTCAAGAAAAATTAGAAATTACTATTTCAATTCTAACGACTCGATTGGCTGGTACACAAAGTATAAACTTGCTCACGTTTACACCGATCGGTGGTTTATGAAAGGAATCAAGGATTTTGCCGTTTCCTATGCTGAAAATAATCCACATATCTCTGTTTTCAATTTCATCGTAACCTACAACAGGCTTCCTGGCCTTGAGGAGTATCCAAGCTTTAATACGACAGAAAAAATAGGTAATAACTGACTCTGATGACCTAAGAACTTAAGATACAGCTATAGCTACACAAAAAATAAATTTAACGCGTTGGAAGTAGGAAAAAATATTGTTAATTGTACTTCATTTTTGAGAATGGAATCTGGAGTAAATTTGCTTTACTGGGTTTGACATACAATTCCGGTAAAATATCAAAAAATTGCATAATTTTTCTTATATTTCTAGGCATTACACACCATGATGACTTACAATTGATTTTTAAATGGCGTACAAACATTGTACCGGGATCTGAACATTACAATCTCTCAAAGACCTATATCAAATTTTTCATTAATTTTGCCAACTTTGGGTGAGTTGAAGTTACCTGTAATTAAAGTGGCTAACAAAACTTGTACAACAAACCGATTTTTGAAAATATTGTGCAAAAACATCTTATCTTATTTCATTTTGTACTCAACGCATAATATCGAGCTTTTGTTGGATGTAGAATTTATTTTATTGCAATTATAATGGAATAATTTAAATTTATTTCCCTCCGCAGTGACCCAAATGGGTATCAGCAGACCGGAACAAAATGGACACCATTAGATCCTTACGAACAGCGTTTAAAATGGTTTCTTATTGATGAAACATTTCAACTGACTCCAACAAACTTGGCCGAACGATCCGATTTTTGGAATTCTTTACCCGTAGCACAATGAAATGTTTGTGAAATCGGACAAGTTTTGTTAATTTATTTAATTATTATTTGTTGGAATGGGAATTTCTAAATGTCAAGTGGCATTACTCAAAGTTGTCTGGTTTTTAGATATTAATGACCGGTTGTTTGAAATTCAAATAAACAAAATTCAAATTTTGAATAGTATTTAATGTTTTGCTACACTACTCTATTTAATAATATTTAATTATGCATGCTTGGAGTTACTAGTTGTTGCCGATCTGAATAAAATAAAAACATGATTTGAAAGTCATTTGCTTAAATCCTTGCATGGTACAATGCAATAGCAAATTATTAATCATGATCATCGATTTCATTCTCGGTTTTGGGTGTTTACGAAAGCAAATATTTGTTGTCCAAGCCAGGAACCCATATACTGTATATTATTGAACCAAACCGGGTGGTTCTTGAAATTTTTCGTCTATATAGATGCATTAGTATTCGATTTTAGTCAAGCTAGAGAAGTGACGAAGTTCGAAATTTAGATTTCGTTAATTATTTCGTTCGCCCATCCTAAGGATATCTGTGACGGCTGGCTAAGTTACAAGCGTGTGCATTTTAGGGATAAGGAAACGAATTGAGAACTAAGAAATTTGGAAGGATCATACAGAGAAGAATGAAAAGAAATAAACCGGGAAATGAAGTAGGAACGAAGAAAGCTGTATGTTTGGAAGGAATGCATGGACTAGGAAGTAGGAAGAAAGAAACAGGAAAGGAATGGACTAGGAAATGGACTATCTAGACGAAAGGAGTGGTGGCTGAAATGTTAGCCTGCTATAATTTAAGACATCCATTAACTGTAGATCTATTTATATCCACTTGCAGTTGGAACACTTACTGCTTTTAATGGCCATGTCAATGTCTGTATCGGAGATACAAAGTATGTACACTAATTATTCGCTTTACGACAAGAAGGAAAACGACTAGGAACTAATTTGAGATGCATAGCGTTCAAATATTGGAATAGTATTGTATTTTGACTTTGTCGCTGTGTCCCAAAAGGAAGTGAAACTAAATTTAACATGCTTTAATAGTATTAGTATGCCAACTTTAGTCAGCATAATCGCAATCCCAAATACTCTTGGTTTCAATTCGGCTATGAAATAAACACCTTTCAGTTGTGCAACATGGTCTCCACCGAATTTGCCATTATCTTTAAATCTACACTTATTTTAAATATTTTCAAAATAGGAAACTGTGGAAACTTGTCTTTCTACAAAAATTGTGATTTCAAATTGATAATATTTCCTCATTCTGTATGGGTAACAGAATTTTTGTTGACCAATCAAAACGCACAGCCTTGGACAGTGGCCAGCTATAACTATAACAATTATTTGTTAGGTCGAGATGAAAACCGTCCTAGAGATTTGTCGAAAAATGTGTGCATCGTAAATATTTTAATGGAGCCTCACTACGGCTTCCGAAGTTTGCTCGAGTTTTTTGGGCAAGAAATAAATCGTCGAGCCTCTATTTTCATAATAGTCTACGGAAACAGAGAAATAAAATCGATGAAAGAAAAGTGGCAATACAATGCGAGACAGCAATTGGTTTGCCCACTTTTTGTATTAGTCATCCGCAGTTCCTACCTGCATTCTGTTTATACTGGTACTCTCTACAACAAGTACGGAATGTTGTATCTGGACACTGAAATACTGGAAGAAAATTGGGAGAGAGTTTGGTACTCTTTGAACAGAAATCTACATGGGACCATGATTGCAGCCAGCTCTATTGACTTTCCTTCCAACCGTCCTGCACAATGGCCAAATGCAATCAGTTCTGTTTATTCATCAATAAAAAATGGAAAGAGGTCTTCTCCACCTCCCTACAGAGCTGTAGGAATTATGGGTCAACGATTAAATTTTACAGCTTATTTTGCAAGACATCTAAGTCTACTCAAAGAATTCAAACCGTGTGGATACATTAAGATGGTGGCAGTTTACAACGGACGATTCAGCACACTTTGGTCGTTGACTTCATTCATTGAACCTTTAAAAAAAGAAATTCCTGTTTACTGTCAAGCAAAAAATGAACTTCTTGCTGTCCGTTTGTCAGTTTTAATTCAGAATACATTTGATGATCCTTGCTGGTGCCTCATTTTGGTTTTGTTTCCAACTTCATTGCTGATTTTAACTTTTGGAACGAGCAATTCCTTATTTAGACAACGATTTAATTGGATTACAATATCCTTTGCATCTGTTCTTCTAGATCAGTCGGTTTCTATTGTTAGAAAAAAATGTCTGTACTTGGTAGTAGTGACTATGGGGTTTGTCATAACGATTCTTTACGGGACGTGGATAACAAGCGAAATTGTTGCACCACCAGACATTAGACAATTTGAGGATTTTAATGAACTCATTGAAAATAATTACAGGTTGTTATGTCAGAGAAATAAGCGAATTGGTGTATTTGAGGATATGTCTGATTTTTTCATCAAGCATAAAATATTGGAAAAAATGAATTCCAGTGTTTACATTTACGATTGGGAAATAGAAGATCCTGCTAGGCGCTTTGGAAATGAAGAAATTGCTGTTAATGAAGTAGGATTGAAATTGTTGACTAATTATTCCTTAAAATTATTTTTCTTTACACAAAATGAAGAGGCTCAATATCGTGTACCTATGTTTGCAAAAATGACCTCTGTTGACGCAGTTTGCAGCACCACTAAAAAAACAATCACCTTAAATACCGAAGCTTCGACGTTTCAATTTTGTTATCGTTACAATTTCATAGACTATTGCCGGCGAATGTTGGAGGAAGGTTTATTTAGTATTTGGGAAGAACAATATAAATATGAAAGTAATTTACCTAGTATTCAGCCCTTTTACAAAATGAAATTCGAAGAAACTTTAGATCCTCCTATTAGTCTTAACATGAAAATTCAAGCAATTTTTATTTTATGTGGTTATCTCATTCTTGGTTCATGTCTAATGTTTCTTCTGGAATTCTTTTCTCATAAATTATTATTGTCGTTTTCTCGCTTTAATTTGAGAACATTTTGATATCAATCGCATCGTTTTTCTGATGCGCTAGGAAAATCATTAACACAATTTGAATTCTCGGTTGGTAGATTATTTAGTATTATTATTAAATTTCTAAATAGTTTTACACTTTTTTTGAGAAGACTTTTCTTAAAAAACTAATGTTTCATTTATGTCTAAAGGTTGACCGTTAAAAATTTGTACTCATGTTACGACATGGGTCAGAGTGGAACATGATAGTTTTCTATTTGTTGTTGGAAAGGTACCTACACTGGTTAGATGACTTAAAACGTGCCTTGTCGTTATTGCAGACACTATACTAACTCTTACCGTTTGTCTGCAATTTGATTCTATATTTTGACTTGTCTTTGGAATGGACAATTACCACATGAAAAGAGATACTGTCTTATTTGTCTTTACTGAGTTTTACAGCTAACTTATCGAATAAAATTTTTATTATCTTCAATAAACTGTAAAATAATCATTGCTATTTTCAGTGGCAGCCTTAAAATGCACATTGCGTATTTGATTCATTAAGGAACGATTTCACATAAGCCCTGAAATACTGAAAAATGAATTTTGACCACATTTTTGCTGGTGGAAATTATGTTTTCATCCCGGTATCCAAAGTGCCAACAGAATTCTTCCCAGTTTTGGTGGAAAATTTAGGAACAATCAAGGGACAGCTGGATAAAATTGCGCGTAAATTTTTGCAGTTTAGAGCAAAAGGAAGCGGTATGGTGCGTAGCGGTTCCTTCTTCCTTTTTTTCTCCCTTTCTTCCCTTTTTCCTTCCCTATGTGAAAGGATATAGTAGGCCACGGGCTTCGATGTATATTCCAATCATTTGAAACTAGAATGTAAACAGTGTTGTTTGTTTTTAAATCTTGTATACAATCATTTTAGATATTTTTCTTTTCGGTATCCACCTTGATCCGAAGTAGTTTCAAAACGAATCGTTGGATCCAAAATGTAGCCTCTTTGGAAATTATGGTCAATTATCAATATATCCACTCGTCTGTTGGAACCATCGATAGCCATTGTAGGAACTTCCCCGTAAACTTCTAAGCCCTTTTCTTTAAATGGTTTAACAATGAGTGTTCTAATAATGGTGATGTCTTGCATTACGATGTAACAATCCATTAAAAAAGGCAAAAAAGCCAAAATATGGACAAAAGTGTAAAATATGTAAAATAAAGTGGGTGCCAAAATGCTTGAAAAGTTGCAAAACGTTGACCATGCATTCTACTTGTACTATAGGCAAATATTCATCCTTATGGCACACCTGAACTTTGTATGATATCAAGTTAAAATACAATTAAACCCCTTTGAACCTGTGACAAATAATATAATAATATAATGTCAGTCTTAATAGTCCAATAAAATCTATTATTAATTTATAAACATATGGCATGTATATTGCATAAAACAATTAATTACATTCTGGAAAAATAAGGTTGTTCCGAAATTTAACTAAATATTATGTTAATGAGCAAATCTTTTGATATTCAATCGAAGTACATAATATTAATATATAAGTACTAGGCGGTCACAGGACCCAGGTCCTGTCATGAATAAAGCTAGTGTGTATTTCGGGGACGATGCGAAGATAGATTTTTAAAATTCCAATTGACGTTTTCTCGGTTTCTCATTTGGTGGGCAGGAGGTAGAGATTTTACATTTCACTGATAGACAGTAAAAACATTTCCCAAAACTTCGCCTTAGTACGACCTAAGGTAAATACTCGTCACCAAAATGGCCATGAAAAATGGTGCCATTTTCTTTGTTTGTGGATACTTCCTACCTGGCTTCTTCGTTACTGTATATTGTATGCTGAGCCAGAGGTATTAGAAATAATAATTGGAATTCTATGATGCTGTTTTTACCTCCATAATGTTTATGTTTTATGCAAAAATTTAATCATCGAAATAAGCAATGAGCAACAACTGTAAAATACACTACTGGTTAGCAATACTGTCGGTTTTGATGATGAATGACGATTTTCCTAAAGTTTATAAAATTTAATATCAATACTGCTGGCCTAGTTCAACTTATTGATGCTTTTTGCAGTCAAAATTATCAAGCCCGTCCAAACTTTGATTATGCAATTTCATTGCTAAAAATAATGACGTATGTATACATGGCATAAGTAATGAGAGGGTTCTTGAAACAATAACAAAATCAAAGTAGGAATAATTCTATTAATGCCAAAATTATTTGGTAAGTTTATTGGTGTGTAATTAAATAGGGTACAATTAAACAAATAAAATTCATTAAATAAACGACAAACAAATATACTTAGCCTAACTAATTGGAAATAAATCAAAGTGATCTTAATTCAAAAATACATGAAATAATAATAATAAATAATATCAAATAATAATGAGTTAGTATAAAATAATAATAAGAGTTAATATCAAATAGTATTAAGAATAAGAATTAATTTCAATTAACCATAAGAAGAATTAATATCAAATAGTAATAAGACTAACAATTAATAATAACTAACAATAAGAATTAATAACAAATAATAATAAGACTACTAATTAGTATCAATTATAATAGTAAGAATTAATATCAATTACAAATAATAAGAATTAATATCATAACATGCCTTATTGGCAATGGACCAACAAACGGTCACGTCTGCCCTATTGACAATGGACCAACAAATGGTCAAGTCTGCCTTATCGGCAATGGGCCAGCAAATGGGCAAGTCTGCCTTATCGGCAATGGGCCAGCAAATGGGCAAGTCTGCCTTATTGGCAGTGGACCAACAAACGGTCACGTCTGCCTTATTGACAATGGACCAACAAATGGTCAAGTCTGCCTTATCGGCAATGGGCCAGCAAATGGGCAAGTCTGCCTTATTGGCAATGGACCAACAAACGGTCACGTCTGCCCTATTGACAATGGACCAACAAATGGTCAAGTCTGCCTTATCGGCAATGGGCCAGCAAATGGGCAAGTCTGCCTTATCGGCAATGGGCCAGCAAATGGGCAAGTCTGCCTTATTGGCAGTGGACCAACAAACGGTCACGTCTGCCTTATTGACAATGGACCAACAAATGGTCAAGTCTGCCTTATCGGCAATGGGCCAGCAAATGGGCAAGTCTGCCTTATTGGCAATGGGCCAGCAAATGGGGAAAGTCTGCCTTATTTGGCAAAGAGCCGTTAAAACGGTCAAATAAATATTTTATGATAGTAATAATGTGAAGAATTTTTAGTTAGCTTTCAAAAATAAGTTGTTAAGTGTATCAACAAACTCTATCATATTATAAATAGAATCCCAAAATTCAATGAGTCCATTAAACTTTCTTGTCATAATAGCACAACAAAACTTCAATATGCGAGTGAAAATGAATAAGTGCAAGAAACGATATATTTAATTGAAGGAAGAAGTTTTTACTACCACGCAACAGTGTATTCAAATTTAATAATTTTGTCATACTTTGCCGTTAAAACTCACAAGCGTGTATGCATAAATTAAGCTAGTTCCATCTGAATGGAATATAGCATCTTTTGCAAATAAACCAAACAGTGGTGTGGTGTTCTTACATTTTGAAATTTAATAACCGTACGGCGGCCAAGCAATAACAATCATAACTTAGACCATTCTGTTTTGAAACGTAGTGGCTTGCCCTATTCTCATAAGTACATACAAACACACAAACATACGTACATACAAATGTTTTTAATAATGTACCCCAAAGTAGTTGACCCGAAGTCCACTATAATCAAAGTGCCTTTGTCAGGTAACTTCGGAAGGCATCCGACACATGCACGTTGCGTGTAGTGGACATCGGGTGAACTGCTTTGGGGTACATTATTAAAAACATTAATTATTTACTACGCGTGCGCCAGTTTATGTTTATACTTAGTCTTGATATAAAAATACATTATTGATATTGATCAATTTGAGATAAAGTTAGTTATGTTTGAGAGCATGTTAACGAGCCAAGCAATAATTATTAAGACAAACAGCAAAGTAACCCAGCACATTTAATATCATTAAAAATTAATGTACATCTATAATTAAAAAGATATAACTATTGATATTGAAATTAAAGCACTAGGTAGGTAATATCGTATATTGTCTAGTTCGAGGAAGTGCCAATTAGCTGATCATCTTTTACGACAACAAAAACAATCCCTACAAACTTTTGTGGTACCGTTTGTTAGTTTGTGTACAATATCTAGTGCGTGAATTGTTAGCATTAATTTATAATGCCAGATATTTTCCAGAAGGAAAATAAAGGAGGAGCCAAGTAGAAAGTATCCACAAACGAAAAAAATGGCATGAATTTTCATCGATAGACTTATGGGGACATCCTGAGACTCTTCGTTCTTCTGCTTTGAATAAGATATTTTTTTCTGGTAATGGAATCTGAAATCTCTGAATTGCTTAAAATATTTTAGGAAGCCGCCCTCCTGCATTAGATGAAAATATGATTGGAATTTATAACGGTAGCAATTTTGGAAATAATAAGTCATCGGTTGAACAATATCCGTTTCTTTAACAGTCATACAAGTTCCTTTTGATGATACTACTGATGGTATTAAGGGCACGATGTAGTTACTTCCTTCTTTATTATGTACGCTTAATAGTCTAAGTGAAAAATTTGTCAACAATTTCTTTTCAAATGTCCAGAATTCCATTTTTCTATCATCAGTTGTTGTGTTAAGCTGCCAATCAAATCTGTAGACACTCGAATTCATTTTCTCCAACATTTTATACTTTTCAAAGATTTCAGTTCTATCTTCATCGAAATTAAATCTTTTGTCTTTTAGCAACAAAAACTTGTATCCACTTTCCACAAGATCTTTAAAGTCGAAAAATTGTTTTCTGTCGGGAGGTGCAATAATCTCACTTGTTATCCACGTTTCATATTGATTGGCAATTATAAATCCCATTGACACAATTACCAAGTACAAGATGTTTTTCCCTTTATTGGTAACATCCTGATTTAATAGGATGGCCACAGTGGAAAGAAATATCAAATCTAATTTCTGGTAAAAAGAAGTAACTCTGAATGCCAAGAAATAAAATGAAATCGGAAAAAAGGAGAATATCAGCCACCAGCAATAATCATCGAATGAATTTTGAATCAGAACTGTCAAAGGAGTATCGATTAAACGAGGATTTGCCTCACAGTAGAAGGGAATCAATTCTTTAAAGTATTCAATGAACATAGTTTCATCCCAATTTACTTTATATGGTTTTAAATGGAGTGATAACATGTAAATGGTCCCACAATCTTTTTCTTCTTCCTTTAAATAGTCAACTTTCTTTGTATATACCGGAGTGAAATTCATTTTTTCACTCATTAACTCAACACTCATTACTGTATGTTGACAAATGATATACTTTTTATGGGCCATGCGATAAGGCTTTTTGGTGCATCCCAGTATTTGCTTAACACCTCTGTGTTTAAAATATACATTAATACCACCAATTTTAATACCTTGAAGATTTCCGTTCAAATCTTTCCAAATGCTTTCCCATTTCCCTTCAAAGACTTCGTTTTGAATGCGATGAAGTATTAATGGCCCCTTTTTTGGATTGTAAAGAATTGGAGTGTAAACCGAATATTTTCTTATATCTTTTATTGCCAGAATAAAGAGAGGAGACACCAAATTACGAATGAGATTAAATTCCCATTTTGGATTCATTGTTTTAAGTTCATCTTTGATGATGATTATAAATCTTGAATCACGACGATTTATTTCTTTTCCAAAATGTTGAACCAAATCTCGCACAGTACGGCCTGGCCCCATTAAAATATTTAAACTGCACAAATTTCTTGACAAATCTCGGGGATTATCTTTATGTCTACCAAAGAGAGTTTTGTTATAGAACGGTGTTACCAAGGTCCAAGTTTGTCCATTTTGGTTTGAAAATATAAAATCTGTCGCCCACTGAAAATTACGAATTATGATCATGTTAAAATCACAATTACTATAAAAAGACAAATTTCGAAAACAATGAACACTGTTTATAAAAATGAAAATTAAAGTTAGTTTAAATTTATAACTAGAATACATTTGTTCTAGGAAGATTGGTAAATGATGTCTTACGCGAACAAAGAAATATGTAGCAGTAAGTTAACAATGACTCAGTATTAAATTCTATATATTTACGTTAATTATGAAATTGAATTAGGTACTCAACCCGTGGGTAATCATTAGTGTAAGTGATAAGTGTACATAGTTTAACAAGTAATCAACAAGTTAATTTATAAGCAATCTGTTTTTGACTCACAGCATGTAATACATTAGTCCATTACAAATACATTAATAAATGAGTAAATAATACATTACTTTTGTAGGGCAACTTTGTACAAATTAAGAGCTTAAATATAGAAGAATAGTGAAACGCGGGTTAGTTGTAGAGTGGTCATAAAATAATTACCAGAGCAATCAGGAAGTATTTCTCGAAAATTAAATACAGATATCAGTTTCTTGAGATATTAAAATCCACAGTATAATTTTCAATTTCACCAGGCACCAAAGTCGTATATACGAATTATCTAAAACTTAAATGGTAATTAATGTAATTAAAATAATCCTTAAATTTCCTGTTTGTACCACAAACTAACAAACAAACAAAGTCGGATACGAAAGTTATTCATAATGTGATTACAATAATCAAATTAGCATTAACTTCATTCTATATAGTGAGTGTTAATTAATTACAGGTTTCTATTCTAACAAATACGATGAAAACTGATAAAAACACTTGAATGCCAATACTACCAACGCTTTGTCTTTGATATACCTATACCATAATCTCTCAAAGACCTATATCAAATTTTTCATTAATTTTGCCAACTTTGGGTGAGTTGAAGTTATCTGTTACTAAAGTGGCATTGCACAATAACTGGTTTTGAAAACAATATATAAACAACATAATTGACGATAGTACTTAGGTATCTTACTTAAGTTTAGATTATTACTTAAGTTTCTTAAGTTTACCTGACTCTGTTTTCCTTGCGTCTATTCCGGCTTTCACAACTATACCCTGTCTTTACATTTTACATCATTTTGTACTCAACTTATATAATTGTACTTTCGCACAATTTATAATTAATTTTGTTGCAATTAAAATGGAATAATATTAATTTATTTTCCTCATCAGTGATCCAAATGGGTATCAGCAGACCGGAACAAACTGGACACCATTAAATCCTTACGAACAGCGTGTACAATGGCTTCTTGTTGATGAGACATTTCAAATGACTTCAACAAACTTATCCGAGCGATCCGATTTTTGGAATCTTTACCCGTGGCACAATGAAATGTTTGCTTTTAAAATCGGACAAGTTTTAAGTTATGTTATTTTATTTATAGTTGTTGGAATTTATCGATTTGGCACATTACTCGATTTAGTATTTAATTATGCATGGAGTAATAAGTTGTTGCCGATCTGAATAAAAACATGATTTGAAAGCCACTTGCTTATAAATCCTTGCATGGTAGAATACAAATAGTAAATAATTAATCATAATTCATCAATTTAGTTCTCCTACCGCGGTTTCGGTAATTCACGAAAAAGCAAGTCGTCTGCCTAATATTACAATGTAACAAGCCATTTGATCATGGCTGCTACAAAGTAACAAACCATTTCATCATGGCTGAGACAAAGTAACAAACCATTTTATCATGACCGCGACAAAGTAACAAACCACTGTATCAGGAGTTAGGTACTTTACTGAATCAAATTGAGTAGTTCTTGAAGTTTTCATCTAGATGCGTAATTGGTACAGGGCTAAGATTATATTCAAGCAAGAGAGGCGACAGAGTTGCAGGCGCATCCGGATAGCTGTGATGACTGGCCAAGTTACAAACGTGTACATTTTAGGGCTAAGAAAATATTTAAAGGGGGTAATGAAAAAACTTGGAAGGAAACGAATTGAGAATTAAGAAACTTGGAAGGAAACGAATTGAAAACTAAGAAACTTGGAAGGAAGTGAATTGAGAATTAAGTAACTTGGAAGGAAACGAATTGAGATCGAAGAAACTCAGAAGGATTACGTAGAAGCATGAAGTGGAAATAAACCGGGAAATGAAGTAGTTATGAAGAACGCTGTAGGTTTGGAAGGAAATAGACCAGGAAGGAAGAAACAGGGAAGGAATGGGCTAGGAAATGGACTATTTCCTCAGGTTATTTTAAAATCTATATGAAAGGAGTGGTGACTGAAATGTTAGCCTGCTATAATTTATGGTGCTTTGGTCATGTCAATGTTCAATGCAACATGTAGACTAATTATACGCCGGAGGACAAGAAGTTGAATGACGCGGAACTAATTTGAGATGCTTAGCGTTCAAATATTGGCTTAGTATTGTGTTTTGACTTCGTTGCTGGGTCTCACAAGGAAGGGAATTTAATTTTAGCATGCTTTCTTAGTTTATCCCGTCTTTTATACAAAAACTAGTAAGCATAATCACATTCCCCAATTCTCTTGGTTTAAGTTCGGTTGTGAAATAAACACCTTTCAGTCGTTCGAAATGGTCTCCACCATTATCTTTAAATCTGCACTTATTTTAAATATTTTCGTAATAGGAAACTGCATCCCTCAATTGTCTTTCTACAAAAATTGTGATTTCAATTTGATAAAATTTTCCTATTCTGCTTGGGTGACAGAATTTATGTTGGCCAACCAAAACTTACAGCCTTGGACAGTGGCCAGCTATAACTATAACAAATATTTGTTAGGTCGAGAAGAAGACCGTCCTAGAGATTTGTCGAAAAATGTGTGCATCGTAAATATTCTAATGGAGCCTCACTACGGCTTCCGAAGTTTGCTCGAGTTTTTTGGGCAAGAAATAAATCGTCGAGCCTCTACTTTCATAATAGTCTACGGAAACAGAGAAATAAAATCGATGAAAGAAAAGTGGCAATACAATGCGAGACAGCAGCTGGTTTGTCCGCTTTTTGTATTAGTCCTCCACAGTGCAACTCATCATTCTGTGTATACTGGTACTCTTTACAACAAATACGGAATGTTATATCTGGACACTGAAATACTGGAAGAAAATTGGGAGAGAGTTTGGTACTCTTTGAACGGAAATCTGCATGGGACTATAATTGCAGCCAGCTCTGTCGACTTTCCTTCCAACCGTCCTGCACAATGGCCAAATGCAATCAGTTCTGTTTATTCATCAATGAAAAACGACATGATGCCATCTCCACCTCCCTACAGGGCTGTAGGAACTATGTCTGAACAATTAAATTTTACAGTTTATTTTGCAAGACATCCACGTTTACTCAGAAAATTGAAACCGTGTGGATATGTTAGAATGATGGCAATTTATAACAAACGCTTCACAACGGATTGGTCGATAACATCATTTATCGAACCTTTAAAAAAGTTGATCCCTTTCTATTGCCAAGCAAAAAATGAACTTCTTGCTGTCCCTTTGTCAGTTTTAATTCAGAATACATTTGATGATCATTGCTGGATTTACATTTTGTCTTTATTTCCAATTTCATTGCTGATTTTAACTTTTGGAACGAATAATTCCTCCTTTAGTCAACGATTTAATTGGATTACAATATCCTTTGTATCTGTTCTTCTGGATCAGTCGGTTTCCATTGATAGAAAAAAGTGTTTGTACTTGGTAGTAGTGATTATGGGATTCGTCATAACGATTCTTTACGGGACGTGGATAACAAGCGAAATTGTAGCACCACCAGACATAAGACAATATGAGGACTTCAATGAACTCTTTGAAAATGATTACAAGTTATTGTGTCAGAAAAATAAAAGAATTGATGTCATTGAAGAGAGGTCTGATTTTTTCATCAAATATAAAATTTTGCAAAAAATGAATTCGAGTGTTTTCATTTATGATTGGGAAGTAGAAGATCCAGCTAAAAACTTTGGAGATGAAGAAATTACTGTAAACGACGTAGCATTGAAATTATTGACTAATTATACATTAAAGCTATTTTCTTTTACATTAAAAGAAGATGCTCAATATCGTATACCTATGATTGCAAAAGTGGCTTCTGTTGATGCAGTTTGTATGTCCACCAAAAAAACAATCACATTAAATACCGAAGCTTCGACGTTTGAATTTTGTTATCGTTACAGATTTATTGACTATTTCCGGCGAATGTTGGAGGAAGGGTTATTTAGTAATTGGGAAGAACAATATAAATACGAAAGTGATTTACCTAGTATTCAGCCTTTTTATGAAATGAAGTTCCAGGAAACTTTAGATCCTCCTATTAGTCTCGACATGAAAATTCAAGCAATTTTTATTTTATGTGGCTATCTCATTCTTGGTTCATGTCTAATGTTTATTCTGGAATTCTTTTCTCATAAATTATTTTTGTCATTTCCTCGTTTTAAGAGAATGTTAAAATTTTCTAATCGATTGCCTTGTTTTACCTTTTCTGAGCACCTAGTGAAGGCATCAAATTATTTTGCATTCTTTCTTGATCGATTTATTACAGCCATAAAAAAAATTTCTCAGAGCTGTACAAGGAAAATAAATTTTCAAAAAACAATTTACTGATTCGTATATAATATTATAAATAACTAAAATGTTTGGGAAATGAAATATTTAATTTATCAATTATAGATAATTATAACCTCTATTTATTTTATTAGAAAACAAGTTGAACCAAATCGTCCATGTATTCTAGTGGCTCAGCTCAGTAACCATTGTATCTAAAAACCATGTACAATTATGTATTAAAACCATGTATAACGTTGTAAAAAAATAGGGAATGGTACAAGGCATTCCACAAGATATTATGTAATTTGAATTTCTTGCTCTCTTTTCTGCATACAGATATTGCCCTAGTTTATTCAAATTTTTAGATTCTTATACATATGTAAAAGCAATTAAAAAAGAATAGAACAAAAAAAATAGAACAAACTATTTTTTATAGTTTTACAAATTATATCTTTTACCACCAAGTTTAAGGTATAGTATTTTATATTTAATACCATTGGAAACCTCTTACCACTGGTTAGTGGTAAATAATGGTATTGTTATGTACACTTAAAGTGATGGATTGCACGTGTCACTTACAACATTAAAACGTTAATACAACGTACTTGGCTATGCAACGTACCTACCCAATACATGTAAACTTCGTATAAAGCATAAAATAAATTTAATTTACGGCAAAATTTCCAGTAGTTTTGCCTATAAGACATCAACATTATTTGAGCTACTACTAAGAAAAAAATACATTTGTTTCGCTTGCCTTGCTTTTGGAATATTGGATTTTATCAACGTCTCCATCTTATTGGAAGTCCTTAATTTAGGTTAGACATTGAAGTATTGGCAGTGGAAAGGATTAGCTTTCTAGTGTGTTTAAGCATTAAGGTTGCGTCTAAGGCTTTCCATTACGATTCGCAACATCCTCCTACCTCCATTACCACAAGGCCGTACGAATCCAAATTTGAAAATGAAGATTCTTCGACTAATTATCAAGTGCATAAACCTAGTCCTTAGAATTGTTTTAAAAAATAGCATTGTTTGATTTTTGACAATAAAAAGTTGAGTCATTTTATGCAAATGTTAGTGCATGCAAAAGACCCTGTGAGACAGATACATTCAATTTGTAGTCGTTACTAAATGGCGGAAATGAGAAAATTTAGTTCTAGGTTCACTAGATATTTTTCTCTCTTTCTTTTTGGTATCTTTACAAAATCCCCAAAAGTGATTGGGTCACTTTTGGGGATTTGTCAAATGTCATGAAATGTCAAATCACGATTTTCCGATATAAGATCAGGGGATTGATATCATTGAGTAGAATTTCACTATTACCAACAGCAAATAGGAAAACCTGAAATGAAAAGTTTTGCGACTGATTTGTGATTGCGCTTGTAGCCTTGTAGCCCAATTATGTATATAGTGTGTCTATTTATTTAATATATAAAAAAGTATCCTTTCGTTTGACATTGCACAATCAGTGAATATTTTTAGATCCAAGCAAACATTCATTTACCCTACATTTAGTTTAAGCAAAAATTGTAAGCAAAGAGTATTGAAAGGTCTTATTATTCTGAAGAAATATGCAAACATACTAAGCACAATTCCAGGAGTTATAAGCATAAAAATTGCAGACATGAAAGCGTCTTATTTAAGCAGGCTGGATAATATACTGCACGTTAGTTTTATACTGAGTGTAATTTTAGACTTGCAAACATAACTCCAGTTAAGCTTTTAAGTTAAATGACATTGTTGCGCAAATTTTTTGCGTACCTTACCCTTTAAACTTACAGCTTGTAATACGCAAAAATTGTGGCAAACCTTAATTGGCAAATGAAGCTAATTGTTACTGATAAATGATAACTAGCATACCTATCAGTCATTTCCATCCTATTAGTAGGTACTATTAACACAAAGAAAGTAAATATATTTAGTTCATATAGCACAACTTCAGATTATTACTTACTGCAGCAATAAAAGTTCTTTTTGGAATGCAGTCTCTGTCGCAAAGTAATCTTTTAAACACCATTGTAAACATCCGACAGAAAACGAATTTTTATTAATTAATTAGCCCCCATACCAAAAGTAGGAGACAAATTTTTTGTTCTCTCATTCATTCTAATTTTAAATTATTTTAATTAGACTAACTCGTAACTCTTAGCAATAAGTTGGTATTAAACATGCTTGGCAAGCATCCAGGAATTTGGACAGAAGAGATGAAATACAACGTTATCTCAATATAAGACTTTTTCCCATAAAACTGATTTTCAATTTTAGGGAAACAGTTCTATTTTCTCAGATTTAGGGGGCGCCGAGCCCCACACAACTGTATGTGCTTGCTGTCGATATAGCAATAAAGTAAATAATAAATAATAAGGCATACATGACGCCAGAAACTATTTTGACAAAACTGAAGATGGAGAGACAGGCAACTACGTGGACATTGTCGAGACATGTCCAAATAAGGTATTTTTGGTATAATAGAGTGGAACGCCACCCGATCCACGTCATTATTGTTCTATTTCTGCCATACCAAACATCAAAGCTAAAACTGAAAACCAAGCCATCTATATTTTTACTAGGCGGTCACAGGACCCAGGTCCTGTCGTACATGGGGCTAGTACTTCTACAAAAAATTTTGTAGAGACTGGTTTGTAGTAGGCCAATTACACCAGAATTCAGATGGGTTCAACACTAATATACACAGATTTTTTATATTAACTCCGATTGATCTTTCCACGGTTTCTCATTTGGTGGGACGGTAGGTAGAGATTTTACATTATTAGAGACAAAAAGTATTCCAAAACTTCGCCTTAGTACGACCTAGAGTCAAATTGAAATATGATTGTGGGTACTGATGTTTGATTCGAGGTTTACGGTACTCAAACCATAACCTTTGTACATACTGCCACTAATTTATACAATGGACCATTTTGAGGTCAAGTTAGCCTTAATTGGCAATGTAGTGTCAAGTAGTCAAATAGAAAACTGAATAGTTTACATTGTTACGTTTTGGTCCCATAAGAGAGTTTAAACTTTTATATTATGGGACTTTTCGAGCTGACCCCATTACTATTGAGTTTCATTCCTTTCTTAGCGACCTGCTGTTTCTATTTTGGGAACAATTAAACCGTATGTAAAGACAAATTTTAATTCAATGTAGGTTGACCCTAAATGTGAATCATGGAATATTCGAGCACATAAGTGAACATAACGTAAATTAGAACTATATTTTATTCATTGAGCTGCCAAATTTCTTCTCCTGAGGTAGGGAAATAGCCGGACAGGTTAACTTTTGAGGTTTCGGCTTGAACAAAAATTGAGTCATATTTCGGCAATAAATTTTGGAAATTAGTGTTATTTTGTTAGCAACCAACTATGATTACCGTCCTCCATTGAAAAAATGAGACAAAAATGTTGTACATATTGTCGTGTAAAAAGTGAAGTATTTTCAGACAATATTCCACAGTTCTAATTTTGCTGTTTCCAACAAATATCTAGAACATGTTTTGCTTCTTTATTTTTCAATTAAACTATTGGTTGTGAAATTGAGAAATATCATAATTCAATGTAAATGGATCATTTATAAAATTTCCCGCACATGAAATAATGAGATCCTTGAGAGCATTCACCACGGAAAGTTGGAAAAATTTGCATACAGAATGCATGCAATACTTCTGTCATGAAATATTTGAATATTAGAAATAATGTAATACTTCAACATTGTTACATTCAACGCACATGAACCAGTCTACATTTATCATGTAGAGTGATGATAGTTGTGTATTGTGTCAGTCAATACTGGGCAAAACAACTGACTCTAACGTGCGCAAAATTTTGTATCTTTCAAAATCAAATTTTGATACCTAGACGTTTCGAAATTATGTGATGCAGTAGCACATAAATCTCTTGATACAAACATACAAACCTACACGGGTACACATACGGAATTATTTACGCGCATGTCCCACTGTGCTCTTATAAGAAGAGATACGGATTACTTGACCAAATATAAAAGTGTGAACAGTAAATGTAATTTCTCTTCATCTAAGGGGGACAATTCGCTCTTAAAATTTTGGTAATTGAACAAGAACACTGAGTTGCTGGAATGGCAAATTCTTTGGAGCAAAAAGTCATCCTCATTTACTCACAATTGGCCTCCAAATTTTTCAAAGTTGCTGGGTTTTTGAAATTAACTCCTTTTGAATGGGATAGTGCAACATTTTCTCTCCGCTTATGTCGGAGTAACTCACAATATTTCATATGGTTTCAGGCATATTTTTACTTGGGGCTAACTTTTTTATACACCATTGCTAGACTCTTTCAAGAACTAATGTCCCCTAGTGATACATTTCAGGCGCACAAAATTGCATCTTACATTCAATACTCATCCATGGGCTTTTTAGTTATTGTGATGGACTCTGTAATGTTCTTCCGAGGAAAGGAACTGGTGGTATTATTCAAAATGTACTCTCAATTTCTCAAAACATTTCAAGGTACTATTTTAAATTTTATAATTGAGTTACGTTTATTTGATGTGTCTGATATGTTTGTTTGATAAACCACGGAATTGTTGTTTTAAATACCTTACTCTTAGAATACTGATTTATAAATATAATTAATAATTTTTAAAATACCTTAAACTAAAAATACCTATGCACGTATAAAGTGTAGCGATGCACATGTTAGTTGCAGTTGAAGACAATTTTCTGAGAATTCCAAATTTTTTTAAATTTTAGTATATGATAGTGAGGAACTAACTGTGCTTCACGACAAAATCCCAATTTCACTTAACCTTTTCTATTCTAATCTAATAGGTTCCATTGCCAATAAAGAAATGTATTGGAAAAAGCAGTTGAAGGTGGCCAAAGTAACTAGAGTGTTTATGTTCACTTTTTCCGGATTTTTCATTATCTGCATTTTTGTAACTTCTGCTCATATCATCATTGGAGGTGACTTGGACCCCATTCACAGATTCATGATTGAGAATTTTCCTGAAGAACTAAGCCATTTATTACCATTTCAAATTTTTGTTGCCATTTTGTTTATGTATTTTATATTTTCCTTAATTTCTGTTAGTTTAGTTTTCTTTTTGCTATTTTTCTACATGTACTTCATTCAGGTAAACTTACATCTGCAAGAGATTTGCCAGAATAATCAAACATCCAAAAAGAAGCAAAGAGAAGCATATTTGGTTTACAACACAATGGTTATTATTAGCCGCTATTTTAATGAAAATTTCTCATCGGCATGGGGTTTAATATTAGTAGCCTTTAATATCTACCATATGCTGGTCACATTCACTTGTATCAAAATGTTCGACATCATTCCATTGGCAGGATTTATCTACCTACCATTGGCGTGTTGTTTCATGTTCATAATAGAAAAGATAATATTGGAGGAAATAGGACTGTCCTCTTAACAATCAAACGCCGTTCTTCAGACCTGGAGAAAACAACTACATGGAAAAGAAATCCAAAAGACATTAAAATCTCTTCGGGGCTTTGGAGCAGAGTTTCACAATTGTTTCGTAATCAAAGGATCTACTACAGTCACATTCATGCAGCTCATGGTCAATAATAGTATTAATCTAATTCTATCTGTTAAGATTAATCGATAGTCAACAGAAATCTCTAACATCCCTTTAACAGCCACAATCCCAAATATTTGAATTAGAATATCTTCAATTCATCATTCAAAGCCGTAAGCAATTTGATGGAACATGGTGGATTAAATAAACTAACAGGTGAATATGTGGAGGTAAGCTAATGGTTTGAATTTCTGACTGCTTGTCGAAATTTAGCTTATTTAACACATAACGTAATTCCTCTATTACAACCAAAAGATGTTCTTGTAAATGTCAATTTAATTCAAATGGGCTAAGCGGGAAAATAAAAGTCGGTTGAAGTAACGTAGAGGTTGCCCAACTTAAAATTTGTGCCATGAAAATACAGATCATACGTGGACCCGCTTTCAAAGGTGCTAAACTAATCAAATCAATGTATGTTATTAATATTGTATGTACACTAGGGTTACTGTTGCAAATCATTCAATTCAGCATTATTCAAAACTACATTTTTACCCCAGCACTTTAACGCAAAGAGAAATTTATTTTGTTAATTTATTTAATAATCTTGGCAATCGATTTTGTCTGAAAAACGTAAATTATAAAAATTCACCTCGCTATAACGTCATTATGGTAATGAATTAACCAATTAAACAAACAACCCGTTAAAACGTTATAGATACAATTCCAGCTCTATTAACTAAAGGTTCATTACAATTTACAATACAATTAAAGGCCCATCAAAATATACAAGCTGCGCTTTGATTCTAACACTTATTTAAATTATTAAGGAAAAGTGGAAATAAATACAAGTTTTTTGAGTAAGGTAAGTATGTAGTGATAAAATAGGAATATAGATAGAAATAATTAGTCACATCAAAGAAAGGGAAATTAGGTAAAAAGTTAACCGCACGTACTTCGAAATATACAATTCACCTCCTGATAAGGCCTCAGGTGAGTTAACCACTACTCATCTACACGTTCGAAGTTATTAGAGAGGATATGAAATTGGACAGAGTAATACAAATGTGAGTAAGGGTACCCATATTTGACATCTTTCATTTTCTTTTCGAAATACAATAAAGCACTTTAAAACATTATAACGATTATAAAGGTTGGTAAATGACTTAGTAGTACGTACGCTTTAAATAAGGATTCACAAAAAGAATGCAATTATTTTCTACTTTTAAAATAGCGGTTTTACTGTTTAGAATGTAATCAATGACAATTTTGGAAAATTAAAGCATTAACTTTCTTAGTTTCACAACAGATCCATAGTTAATAATTGCTTTCTTTAAATGTTGAATTTTGATACTGTATCGGCAGTAGTAGCAATATTGTAGTAAGTATTCAGGTAAAACATAATGCTTATTTAGCATAATAAGTTAGCAGCAAATATTATTTAATTAAGAATTTGGTGTTCGCTAAAAATGTGAGACAATATTAATGATTACAGAGTACTATTCCTTTGCCATTAGATGCAATTTATGTCTATCTATAAATAAACTCACTTTTACTAAAAAAAATCAATAGCTGCAAGGACAGAGAATCGAAGGGCAAATAAAGCTCAATACTCACGCCAATAATAATAATGGCAAAACCGTTGGTATTGCAGACAGACAGGCCAGAGGCATACTCTTTATTATTGTGCAATATATGACAAACAAAAAGAAATGTTTTAAGTTAAACTAAAGCGTTTCGCTATATTTAAGTTTAACCATTTTAAAGTTATACCAATGTAATCATATAGGGCCGGGGAATTGGGGGGGCAACCGGGGCGACGGCACCGGGCATCAAGCTGAACGGGGCAGCAAAGTAAAAGAAAAATAATATTTTTTTTTGTTATGTGACCGATCTGTTAGTATTCCAAAGAAACTATGCTCTCAAAAGACCTGTTGTGTTTTTTAATATATTTTTTTAATATAGTTTAATTATTGTACCAAACAATAACCTCTTCTACAAATCCTAAAATCGATTTACTAGTAATAATCACATCAGAATATTTCTTCAAAATGAGTTTGAAATATTAGATATTTTTGCGCATTAGTAATCTGCCTATCTATTCGCCATTTGGTTAAATTCAAAATTTTCTTATTTCTTTAGGTTTCTTGTTAGGTTTTTTTTAATTAATTATTGTTTTTTTTAATTAATTATTGTTTTTTTCAAAATTTTCTTAAGCTCTGAGCAAATATATATTTTAACATTCCATTAATTAATAAATGAAACAAAAAAATGTAATTAGCATTGTACGATTCCGAGTTCGAAAATAACAATCCTCAAACGTGAGCACTTGGCTTATAGTCCTCCAATTAATAACAAAATTAGTGATTTCATCTTCCTTCCAAGCCGTCAAGCCGTCTCCACCCAAATAGAGTCAATTCAAACTATCATCATCCACACTGTTCCAACCCCAGCCTTCCCAACACTAGCCGTGTCAATCCAAATTTCAAACTAAACCGTCTTGACCCAAGCCGTCTTGACCCAAACCGTCTCAACCCAAACTGTTTTAAGTTAAACCTTCTCAATCCGAACTGTGTCAAAGCAAACCGTCTCAATTCAACCAGCATCTATTCCAAGGACGCATTGAGGTATGCAAATAGCAAAAAATTTGAGTTCCGCGCGATTGTTTTCAATTTTTAGGGTATTTTATTCCCATTTTCGTCAAAAAATACCAAAATTTTTCGCGCTACGCGCGAATATATACGTTTAAGTTATCTATATCAAATGTTAGCCCCCCTCCGAAACCCAATCCTGTAACATTCTTGACGTACCCAAACCAAGGCATGAAAAATCAAATGTTAGCCCCCCTCCAAAACCCAATCCTGTAACATTCTTGACGTACCCAAACCAAGGCATGAAAAATCAAATGTTAGCCCCCCTCCAAAACCCAATCCTGTAACATTCTTGACGTACCCAAACCAAGGCATGAAAAATCAAATGTTAGCCCCCCTCCAAAACCCAATCCTGTAACATTCTTGACGTACCCAAACCAAGGCATGAAAAATCAAATGTTAGCCCCCCTCCAAAACCCAATCCTGTAACATTCTTGACGTACCCAAACCAAGGCATGAAAAAGGTTGCCTTTTTGCTAGCAAAAAGGCAAAAAGTCACCTTTTTGCCTTTTTGCTACCTTTTTGCTTTTGTGCTTTTTGCCTTTTTGGAGTAGTCACCGCCACCTGTGATACTTCATTAAAGCTAACTTTTGTAGACTGTCCCGTCCTACACATTCAAATATTCAGATAAATTGCAGATGTTAGTTATATTTTTTGATTATTAAACTATTTATTACTAATACTACACAATTCAAAATGAACTATAATGTATTTGTGACAACTGACAAACAGAGGCGGCTTTCCCAATGGGCGGACTGGGCAGTTGCCCAGGGCCTCGCGCTTTGAGGGCCTCGCGCAGAGCTTTGACAAAAAAAAATTGAAGTTCTTTCTGTTGTTTGCATTTCAGAAACACTGATTTTAGTTTAAGTTATACGTTTTGATAAACTATATTTACATACTAAAGTTTTAACAGCTTTATTGCAGCACAACTTGTAATAATTCAAGGAAGAAAGTATACTATTTCTCTAAAGTTGATAATTTGAAAAGTTAAAAGTAGATCTCTGAAATTTTTTATCTGATTTCATTGAACAAAGTTGCATTTTGCAATTTACTAAAACCACAGGATTTCAGTAAGTTGCAGACAATTAAGGTTTCAGTAATCGCTGTTTCTAAACGGTATGGGAATATAGTTTAAACGAAAAAAATTCAAATGTTAAAATGTCTCAATAGCGCGATTACATCTTAATACCCCTCGGATTGTAATACCTTTGCCTTTAGAAGGAATTATTTCATTAACATCCAAAAAATCATAAAAATTCTTCACGATGATATTGTTTTTATGACCAAATTCAGTTAAAAACGAAAATTTTTTTCGCTTCGCTAGAGAAACTTCTATAGTTTTAAATATTATAAAAATAGTAAAAAAATGCTTGACTATTGAACTGCAGCAAAACTGCAGCAAATTATAATACAATATATTTAAGGACCCCACAGCCAAAAAGGATTTAAGTATTTTTTAAAATCTTTGAATCTTAATGCATAAGACCGCAGATAAAGTTTCTCTTCCATTTCAGTTCCTCCGCAATTGCAAAATTAGTTACTGAATAGTCCTCTTTTCAGGAGGAACTGAAAAGGAAGTGAAACTTAACGACGGTCTAATATTTATAAATCATACTCTTCCGGGTACCATTTTTAGCTGGCTAAAAGTGATTTTGAATAGCCTTAAGTGAAATACATGAAAAAACAATTGTTTGAATGTTCAACCAAATCAACTACGATTTCTGCAATTTTAGCAAAACACAATAAACGGTTAGCATTGTGATTCCCGAACATATAAATTGCATTTTTGTGAATTATTACTATAGGGCCTCGCGAAACCATTTTGCCCAGGGCCTCGCGAATCCTAGAGCCGCCACTGCTGACAAACCGTATAATAAAAAATGAGCCATGCAGGTTTAACATCTGCGTATTGTGTACAATATTATTTGAGATATATCAACTCAACCAAAATAGCCACTATTTGACTGTTACTGGTTAGAACAGCTCTAGGTTCTTGTTTTTTTCCTCGTGTTTTTTAAAATTGCTTACAATGTTAGTTTGTTGTTTTCGATTGTTTTATTGTCTAATGAATGACCGATTGAAGATTAAGATAATTAAGAATTGCTGTTTCTTAAAATCGTATTTCTTGTTCACATCCTTGGTTGTCAACATGTCAATTGCTCATTACCCCATTTAACAGCAAAAAGGCAAAAAGGTAGCTTTTTGCTGATTTTGCTAGGCAAAATGGCAAGCAAAAAGGCAAAAACGTAGCTTTTTGCCTTTTTCATGCCCTGACCCAAACGTGTCAAGACGAAAAGTCTCTCCTAAATCTTCTCAGTCTTAAGTATTATAGTATGGGCTTTAAATTTGGCCTTCTTTTACTTACCCTATAGCCTATTTTAGTATAATTATGTCGCACAATAAAAATATTTCCCCGTAAATAAACTCTGGAATGACTTTAAAGTTAGTATAAAGGGGGCATCAAAATAGCTTTTGCCCGGGCAGCATGAAAACTTCACCGGCCCTGTAAATGTGGCTCAATTGCCAAATATTACTACTTAGTTATTGATTAGTATAAAAAGCTTTTTTTAAATTATATTCAAACAACACTTAATTTGCAAATTCAAAATGCTAATGAATATCTAGCTCTTGCTGAGCTTCAGCATTAATTGGGATTCTCATAAAATCAGAAGAGTTAATTATATAAAGTAAAACATTTTATTGTCGGTTGGCGACCAAATATCGAAACGAAATACACATGTTTTATTCCTGAATTGGTGTGCAAGTATTTAGATGTAATTTTTTCAGTTTGCTGTTAATTAATTAATATAGCTTTGGTGCATAAAGTGCTATATAACAAGGAGTTGTCAACGTGAACAGTCCCAAGCCACACAGAGCTGACTGTACCACGTCTTCCTCATACTCACAAGTCAAACACAATTCTCCATTCTAATTACTACACCTTATTCCTCTTCCTTTCCTACATTACACATGTAGTTCAGTGGTCAGAACGATTGCCCGGTTTGCGATAGACACTGGTTTCGATTCCAGTCGTGTGTATTCAATTTTTGCCTTCCTTTACCTATCTAACTTCCTAATTTATTCTAATTTACCTCAACTCACCTTCCCTCACTCTGCTCATATACTTACCTCTGAGACATCCATCCTGAAGAACTTATAAGCTCACTTACAGAGTATATCTTAACCTATAAAACCTATTTATAATTAAAGCACATTTACATATGAATATTTTTAGCATAGACGGAAAACTAAAACCCAACTTATTTTTCTAGATTTAATGCTAATACTACTAAAAATTTTAAAAATCAATGTGTTTTTAAATAAAGAACAGCAAACCATTTCATTAATTAGAAATTTAACTTATATGCAGACCGAAGGGAAATGTGAATCCTTCATCAAATACGAAGAATGTTCAAGTCTAAAAAATATTTAAAACAAAAGGTGAATATTTTTTATTTCCACTTACATTATTTAATTAGGCAAATTTGTAACCTGATTTTATTTCCGAGGATGTTCATTTCGGTGTTCATAAAATAATATTCGCTCAATAGAAAGCTGAGAATACAACCAAAACATGCGATTTGCCACCAAAATAGTACTGCAATTCGAATGAAGAGACTCCAATGTTGATACTCTGGAGGTACGAAATTGACAGGATGAAGTCAAGAGTCGTGGATTATAAAGGTGAACATGGCAGTCCCAACAGGATAGACAATTGTAGCTGTCGATGCCAGTTTTAGGATGGTCACTTCATATTTTTTCATGTCCAAAGACTCATTCAAAACATACTTGCCTATAAAAATTAAATTTCAATTAACTACATTATTATAATAATTAACAATAGTAGTTACATATCTTATCAAATGACAAACCTTCGATCTGTATGCAGAAATGGCATCCATTTGTAGTCATTTGGGAAATGATGGGCAGGTAGTTTAGAATCATTGGTGAATGAGTGCTATATAACAAGGAGTATATCTTAACCTATAAAACCTATTTATAATTAAAACACATTTATACATAAATATTTTAAGCATACACGGAAAAGCCAAAATTTAAACAACAGGTAGTTTAGAATCACCAGGTGAAACGGAATTCTAGTTGCAAAGCACATAGTGGCGAGAAAGCAAATGGCATAGTTGAACGATTCATCATTTTCCAAGGTAAGAATGCCGAGACTCACTGAGAAGTAGATGAACAAGGCAAACCAAGTTAACGCGGAAATGTAATTCTTCACTCGGTCGTATTTTAAAGGGGATACACTCAGGTTAAGTTTCTCGGCATCGAAAATTGCTGGGAACGCCCCGAGACACTTTCCTCTTGCTTTACATTTAAACCATTGAGGCGTATTAATTCTAAACGATTTTTTGGAATTTGAAATTTTGATTCGTCTTCGGACTTTTTGTTCTCCATTTTGCATTTAATTTTTTGTGAAATAATTGCTTGGCATTTGTTGAGTACATATACATATACAAAGTTTTTAAGTAATGAAATCTGGGTATTTTCTGTGCACGTTGGACATTATTGCCGTGTAACAGTTTTGATCGAGCTAGAAAGTAGGGCGAAAAATTACAAATTAGAAAATGTAAGCAAAATTCAAGAAGTTTACTTTCTACATCACAATAATTATAATTTTATTAGACAAGTTAAAGTTTATAGAGAAATGGTTTCTACATTATCCAGTATAATAATATGTACTTTTTTACAGCTGAGGGTTTATATTACTAAGATCAATCTATGAATTCTTCAAAATTAAGTGAATTTATATAAAGCAACACTTTTAAGGCATATAACATTATGTACTTGGTTGGTGAAGCACGTTTATTGAACAAAAGTTTTACCCGTTTGTAGTAGCAGGTCCTACCCAATACATGTAAACTTAGCTAAAGCATAAAATAAATTTAATCTAAGGCAAAATTCCCAGTAGTTTTGCCTATAAAACATCAACATTATTTGAACTACTACTAAGAAATAATTAACTTTTGTTTCGCTTGCTTTGGTTTAGAAATATTGGATTTTATCAACGTCTCCAATTCTCCACTCCATTGTAATGGAGGTACATAAATTAGGTTAGGCAATGAAATATTGGCCGTGGAATGAATTAGTTTTCTACTGTGTTTAAGCATTAAATTCTAGTGTATCTCATATAAGGTTAAGTTCTCTAATTTCCTATAAGACCAGTATACTATACTACAATTAATATTGTAAAAAGTGAACTCATTAAAGCTCTTTTTTCATTTCTTAAGTACCTATCCATAATTATTAGTTTTGTTTTATAATACAAATTTTGTTCCTGTGTCTTTAGGCTACAGTATTTGAAGCATTCGGAAAATACTAATATAACACATATTGTATAACTTTTAACGTCTATTAAGCCTTAGCTGTAAATTAATCCATAATAATAATAATGGGCAAAAAGTATCCTTTAGTTTGACATTGCACAATCAGTGAATGTTTTTACGTCCAATAAAAAAACATTCATATACCCTACATTTAGTTTAAGCAAACAGTATTGAAAGGTCTTATTATTCTGAAGAAATATGCAAACATACTAAGCACAATTCCAGGAGTTATAAGCATAAAAATTGCAGACATGAAAGCGTCTTATTTAAGCAGGCTGGATAATATACTGCACGTTAGTTTTATACTGAGTGTAATTTTAGACTTGCAAAAATAACTCCAGTAAGCTTTTAAGTTAAATGGCATTGTTGCGCAAATTTTTTGCCTAGCTTACCCTATAAAGCAACGTCGTTGTAGTACGAAACAAGTGTGGCAAACCTTAATTGACAAATGAAACTTAGTGTTACTGATAACTAGCATACCTAGTTCATATAGCACAACTTCAGATTAATTCTTACCGTAATTAAAAGTTCTTTTTAGGATGTAGTCCCTGTCACAAAGTTATCTTTTAAAGACCATCTTAAACAATCCGACAGACAATTTTAATTAATTAATTAGCCACCACCAAAAGTAGGAAACAAATGTTTTTCTCTCATTCATTCTAATTTTAAATTACCTTAGTTAGACTAACTCTTAGCAATAGTTGGTTTTGAATAATATGCTTGTCAAGCATGCAGTAATTTGGTCAGGGGTGGTGCAATCTCGAAATAATACTTTTTAGCATAAAAATAACTTTCAATTTTGGGGAAACAGTTATATTTTTTCAGATTTAGGAGGCGCCTAGCCCCACGCAACTGAATGTACTTGCTGCCTGCTACCGATATAGCAATAAAGTAAACGAGCCGTCCATAAACCCTGAAATGTAACAACATTGTGGAAACATTCACGCATAGGAATCAAGCTTTTTTATTATTTATGTAGTTGCGATGATAAGTTAATTTTCTTGTCCACACTGTCCATTTAGACGAATTTATTCGAAAATGTTTGCATTTAATAGTAAATACTCGAATTTATTCGAAGGTCCTCGAATTTATTCAAAAATTCTAGAATTAGGCATTGAGATTGAGATTAAGTCAGACTTTCATTTCGTTCATATGATGTGAATAAATTCAACAGAAAAGCTTAGTACCTACATTGAAAATAATGAATTAGATACTCTGATAACAATTGATTAATAATATAATAATAATAATTAAAAACTCAATTAATAAGGAAATTTTCGTATTGTTATATTATAGTTTATGGCAAATAAAACAATTGGTAATTGGTATAGTGTATCCAATCCATTTCCCTATAAATAAAATCAGGCCTACGGTAGTGCATTAATAGTACGTCGAGTCTTAAGTTATACCGCCACCGGGTCCAACAGCCAGTTTCACTTGGCTTACAGGTTCAGCTTATTCTCAGCGCAGCCTTTTGCTCCTGCTCAGCAAAATCATCGATAGCCAATACAACACACCAAGCAAACGTATTTCTTAGGCGGCGACACACGACACACACACACGACAAACCTTCTTATGGGGTTAGAGATAGTTAATAAAAAGTCATACATGACGCCAGAAACTATTTTGGCAAAACTGAATCAAATAAGTGGAAATGCAGACAACTAGCAACTGAATGACAACAACGGACATTGTCGAGACATGTCTAAATGTCTACTTTGTATTTTCCAATAAATAAAATTGTAGTATAAAAGAGTGAAACGTCAAGCAATCCACGTCATTATTGTTCTATTTCTGCAATACCAAACATCAAGCTACAACTAAAAACCAAGCCATCTATATTTTTATACGGAGTACTTGACCAAATATAAAAATGTGAACAGTAAACGTAATTTGTCTTCTCCTTAGGGAAACCATCTCTTAGAAATTTGGTGATTGAATAAGAACATTGATTTGCTGGAATGGAAAATTCTTTGGAGCAAAAAGTCATCCTCGTTTACTCACAATTGGCCTCCAATTTTTTCAAAGTTGCTGTGTTTTTGAAATTAACTCCTTTTGAATGGGATAGTGCAACATTTTCTCTCCGCTTATGTCGGAGTAATTCCCAATTTTTTATATGGTTTGAGTGTTATTTTTTCTTAAGCCTAGGTTTTCTGTACACCATTGCTAGACTACTTCAAGAACTACTGTCCCCTAGTGATACATTTCAGGCGCATAAAATTGCATTTTACATTCAATATTCAACCCTTGGCTGTTTAGTTGTCGTGATGAACTCTGTAATGTTCTTTCGTGGAAAGAAACTGGTAGCATTATTTAAAATGTGCATTAAATTTCTCAAAAACAATCAAGGTAACACATTTTAAATTTTATATCAAACTATCAACTATTGGCTATGAACGAACCTAGTTTGTTTGTTGTGTCTGATAAGTTTCTTTGATGAACGACGAAATTGTTGTTTTAAATACCTTACTCTTGGAATGCTGATTTATAAATATAATTAATTAATTAATAAGTCTTAAAACTGAAACTGAAAATACCTATGCACGTATGAAGTAAAGGAACATTTCAATGCCAGTTGCAGTTGAAGGCCATTTTCTGAGCATTCCAAAATTGTTTACAATTTAGTATAGACAGATATTATTTGATATCGGAAAGTCAAAAAATTTGTGGCGCAGTGGATAATAAAGGAAATTCATTTTTGCTTTTGCTAAACAAAACTTTTGTTTTTGGTTATTTAATGATCTCTTTCTTTTCATTTCTGCAGAATTTTCGAAAATAATATTTTTCTTGGAAATTTAATTTTTTTAAATTTTATTTATTTCTTAAAACCTTTTCTAGAGTATCAAGTAACATAATTTTTTAAAAAGGTTTCATCCTAATCAGTTGATTGGTTCTCTTGCTAGAAATTATTCAGATTTTACTCTTTGTGGATCCCCTACCCACATGTTTTTTTCTTTCCGATATCAACTAATATCTGTCTAAATAATATGATAGTGAGAATCTAACTACTTGACGACAAAATTTTATTTAAGTTCTTCTATTATAATCTAATAGGTTCCATGGCCAATAGAGAAATGTATTGGAAAAAGCAGTTGAAGGTGGCCAAAATCCTAAGGGTGCTTATGTATATTTTTGCCGGAATTTGCATCATAGGCATTTTCGTGGCTTCTGCTCATATCATCATTGGAGGAGACTTGGACCCCATTCACAGATTCACGATTGAAAATTTTCCAGAAGAACTAAGCCATTTATTACCATTTCAAATTTTTGTTGCCATTTTGGTAATGTATTTTATGTTTTCCTTAATTTCTGTTAGTACAGTATTCTGTTCGCTATTTTTCTATATGTACATTATTCAGGTAAACTTACATCTGCAAGAGATTTGTCAGAATAATCAAACATCCAAAAAGAAGCAAAGAGAAGCATATTTGGTTTATAACTCAATGGTTATTATTAGCCGCTATTTTAAGGAAAATTTCTCATCAGCATTGGGTTTAGTATTAGTAGCCCTTAATATCTACCACATGCTAGTCACATTCACTTGTGTCAAAATGTTCAAAATCATTCCATTGGCTGGATATATCTACCTACCATTGGCCTGTTGTTTCATGTTCATGGGAGAAAAGATAGTTGTAGAAGAAATAGGACAGTGCTCTGAACAATCAAACGCCGTTCTTCAGACCTGGAGAAAACAACTACATGGAAAAGAAATCCAAAAGACATTAAAATCTCTTCGGGCTTTTGGAGCAGAATTTCACAATTGTTTCGTAATCAAGGGATCTACAACAGTCACATTCATCCAGCTTATGGTCAATATAGTATTAATCTAATTTTATCTGTTAACATTAAAGGATCATCAACTGAAATCTAAAGCCATTGTCAAAATTTAGCACATAAGGTAATTTTTTCATTACAAATAAAACATGTTCTCGTAAATATCAATTTACTTTTAATGGACTTAATGGACGAGTCCCAAACATTCAATAAAATAACATGCAATAATTTTTACCCGGCAGCACTATTGAAGTCACGACGCTCAATCTTTGAAACTAAAATTGAGCTCTAAACAAGAGAAATATTCACGTTGATTTATTTAATCATCTTGCTAATGAATTTGTCTCAAAAGAGAATTTTAAAAGCTCACCTTGATATTATGTTAATTAACCACTACTTAAATAAATAAATCTTATCTTTTAAAACGTACATACATTTGTATCAAGTAAGGCCAAGTGGAAGTAAATACCAGTCTTTTGGCACTGACTATCAAAATAGATCAGGTAGATTCTCTTGCACGAATGAAAACACACTTAGGGCACATTTTTAGGAGTGGTAATGGTTTTGCAAATAATAGCTGTTAAAATTATGTATGGCTGGAATATAAATTACTAAATTATTCAATCTGTTGTATTCACAGTATTCAGTGTAGAGGACGGCTTCATTATTAAACGTGACTTAAAATAAAGCAAAAAACTTGTACTTATTTTATTGCGAGCTGCAAACATCTTTTCCAATAATTTAATTTGGCTAATGTAAGTCCTTATACTTCGCAATCGGTAATGCCTTTAACCGCAAATCCGGGAATGCCCCGAATTGCCAACAAAATTTTGACCCCTTTGATCGATTTTGTCACCTTTTTGTCAACCCTTTTAGACTTTTTCTATTTACGACAATAATATGTTAAATATATTATTACGGTATACTACTACGTATAACTAATTATGCTGTTGTTTTGTTGTTCATAACTTCAGGAGCAAGAACGTATCCACGAATTTGACCTAGGGGGCACCAAAATCTATTGGAGAAATTATGGAATATTAGCGCGAAATTTGTTTGGATTTTAACCTTTTTTGACAAAAAAACGCCTTTTTCTGGATACTTAGGGGGGCACTGGATACGTGCTTGTTAACGAGTTTCCACTTTCTACCGAAGTGAGATAACAAATACGGTGAAAGACGTAATATTATCATTTCATCAACCAGTTATACAATAGACTATTACATAACATCAACACCTTCGACCCAGTTATTTCATTGTGGCACAAGCATCAGTCTCTCATCCTTACAGTCATCTATAAACCATCTATAAACCGACTAAGAATATTACCAATTCACTGTAACAATAGTGTAACTTGTAAAACGTTAAGTTCTCTAATACGTTTTGCCATAAGACCAGTATAATAAACTACAATGACAATTTTAAAAAGTGAATTCCTTAAAGATTTCTTCATTTCTCAAGTATTCATAATGATAATCATTAGTTTTCTTTTAAAATACAAATTTTGGTCCTGTGTTGATAGGCTATAGTATTTGAAGCATTCGCTAAGTACTATAATATTATACATATTTTATTATTTAAATTGCAACTTCTATTTAGGCTTTGCTGTAAATTCATCAATAATAATAATAATGCGCAAAAAGTATCCTTTAGTTTGACATTGCAACATCAGTAAATGTCTTTAGTTCCAAGTTAAGCATACATGACCATACATTTAGCCAAAGCAAAATTGTAAGAAAACTGTACTGAAAAGTCTTATTATTCTTAAGAAATATATTAACATACTAAGCACAATACCAGGAATTATAATCATAATAATTGCAGACATGGAAGCGTTTTATTTAAGCAGGCTGGATAATATACTATATTATGTTAGCTTTATTCTAAGTGTAATGTGAGACATGCAAACATTTAACTGCAGTAAGCTTTTAAGTTAAATGACATTGTTTTTTGCCTAGCTTACCCTTTAAACTTACATCAATGGCATTGTAATACGCTAAAATTGTGGCAAACCTTAAATTGGCAAATGAAACTAATTGTTACTGATAACTAGCATACATTAGAGTCATTTCCATCCTATCAGTAAGTAATGCTAACACAAAGAAATTAAATGTTTATTTTATATGGCACAACTTAAGACTATTTCTTACAGTAATAAAAGTTCTTTTTAGGAAGTAGTCCCTGTCGCAAAGTAGTACCTAGTCTACCTTTTAGAGACCATTTTAGAACCCGACAAAAAACGAATTTTTATAATTTAATTAGCCACCACCAAAAAGTTGGAAACAAATTCTTTGTTCTCTCGTTCATTGTAATTTTAAATTGCCTTAATTAGACTAACTCTTAGCAATAAGTTGGTATTAAACATGCTTGGCAAGCAATAAGGAATTTTTCAGGGGTGCAACGTTAATGTTGAAATAGGAGTTTTTCGCATAAAAATTATTTTCAATTTTGGGGAAGCAGTTCTATTTTCTCAGATTTTGGGAGAACCGAACCCCACGCAAATGAATGTATTTGCTGCCGATATAGCAATAAAGTAAATAATAAGGCATACATGACGCCAAAAACTATTTTGGCAAAACTGAAGATGGTTAATAAAATGTATTGATCTGAACATAAAAGTGGTAATGCAGAGAATGCAAACGACTACATGGACATTGTCGAGACATGTCTACTTTATTTTCTTTATTTCCTTTATTTTCCAATAAATAAAATTGTGGTATAAAAGAGTGGAGCTCCACACAATCCACGTCATTATTGTTCTATTTCTTCAATACCAAACATCAAAGCTAAAGCTAAAAACCAAGCCATCCATATTTTTGTACAGATTACTTTACCAAATATAAAAATGTGAATAGTAAACCTAATTTGTCTTCCCCTTAGGGGGACCATTTCGCTCTTCGAAATTTGGTGATTGAATAAGAACATTGAGTTGCAGGAATGTCAAATTCTTTGGAGCAACAAATCATCCTCATTTACTCACAATTGGGCTCCAATTTTTTCAAAGTTGCTGGGTTTTTGAAATTAACTCCTTTTGAATGGGATAGTGCAACATTTTCTCTCCGCTTATGTCGGAGTAACTCACAGTATTTCATATGGTTTCAGGCTTATTTTTACCTGGGGCTAGCTATTTTATACACCATTGCTAGACTACTTCAAGAACTACTGTCCCCTAGTGATACATTTCAGGCACACAAAATTGCATTTTACATTCAATATTCATCCCTTGGCTTTTTAGTTATTGTGATGGACACTGTAATTTTCTTCCGAGGAAAGGAATTGGTAGTCTTAGCCAAAATTTGCATTCAATTTCTCAAAAGAATTCAAGGTAACACATTTTAAATTTTATAATTACGGTGCATTTGTTTGAAGTGTTTGATAAATTGCTTTGATGAACGTTTTAAATACCTTTACTCTAAGTAGACTGATTTATAATAAAATAAATTTTAGGTATTTAAGCTTTCAAATACCTATGCACGTATAAAGTGTAGAGAAAATTGCATGTTGTAGTTAAACATCTCTTTCTGAGCACTACCGCATTTTTTACATTTTAATATATAAGATAGTGATAACCTATCAATGTGACGAACAAATCCCATTTATATCTGAAGTTTTTCTATTCTAATCTAATAGGTTTCATTGCCAATAGGGAAGTATATTTGCAAAGGCAGTTGAAGTTGGCCAAAGTCACAAGAGCATTTATGTACACCTTTGCCATGATTGCAACCATCGCCATATTAATGGCATCTGTTCATATCATCATTGGAGGTGACTTGGATCCCATTCACAGATTCCTGCTGGAAAACGCTCCTGAAGAATTAAGCCATTCTTTGCAGCTTCAAATTTTAGTTGCCATTTTTGTGTTGTATTTTGTGTTTTCTTTAGCTTTTATTACTGTAATTTTCCTCACAATTTTGCTTTACATTTACTTCACCCAGGTAAACTTACATCTGCAAGAAATTTTCCAGAATGATCAAACATGCAGAAATAAGCAAAGAGAATTATGTTTGGTTTACAACTCAATGGTTATTATAAGCCGTTATTTTAATGAATATTTCTCATCAGCATTGGGGTTTGGATTAATAGCCTTCAATATCTATCACATGCTGGTCACATTCACTTGTGTCAAAATGTTCAAAATCATTCCATTGGCTGCATATATCTACCTACCATTGGCGTGTTATTTGATGTTCATAATAGAAAAGGTAATGTTGGAAGAAATAGGACAGTCCTCTGAACAATCAAACGCCGTTCTTCAGACCTGGAGAAAACAACTACATGGGAAAGAAACTCAAAAGACATTAAAGTCTCTTCGAGGCTTTGGAGCAGAGTTTCACAATTGTTTCGTAATCAAGGGATCTACTACAGTCACATTCATGCAGCTCATGGTCAATAATAGTATTAACCTAATTTTATCGGTTAATATTAACAATTAAAGGATCATCAACTGAAATCCCTAACATTCCCTTAGTAGCCCCAATCCCAAATGTTTGAATTAGAATTTCTCTAATTCATCATTCAACGCCGTAGACAATCTGATGGAATATGCAAGATTAAATAAACTAGCAGGTGAGTATTTGAAAAGCTTATGCTTTGTCCCACTGGTTGTCGCAATTCAGGCTATTCAAATTCAACCCTTAATGTAATTCCTCCACTACAAATAGAGCATGTTATTGTAAATGTCAATTTAATTCTAATGGACTAGCGTGAAAAGAAAAGTCGATTGAAATAAGACAGAGGTTGCACACTTTAAAATCCTCGTCATGAAATATTCAGAGCATACCAGGATCCTCTAGACCCTACATTATTGATAGGTATGTGTGCAACCTCTGCCTTTCTTCAACCTAAACGTCCTCTAAACATGTTATAAAAAATACTTAGTATTATAATATTATAGGTATTGGTAATATACTACGATAATACATTTAGGGTTAATGTAAATCATTCAATTCAGCATTATTCAAAACTACATTTTTACCACCGCTCTTTAAGTAAATTAATTTAGTTAATATATTTATAAATCTTAGCAATTGAAATTTTCTCAAAAGAGTAAGCTATAAAAATTCACCTTATTAACCACCTAATTATGGTAACAACGAACCAAGCAAACAAATAAACTATCAGTTAAAGCTTTATCGATACAATGCCAGCACTATTAACTAAATGTTTAAATCTTTGGATACCCACCCATTAACATAATAATATACAAATCTGCCGTTTATTTTTAAAACTAATTTTTTCATGGTTTCGAAATATTGTTTTATAATATTATTACTTTTGGTTGCTTTAATTCGGTGCCCATGAGAAGTGCAGATACCTTGGTTTGTGTGGTTGAACATACACATAGGTAACTGATTTTAATGGAGAGGATAGAAAATATATGATCATTTTAATGGTCATGGTTTAGTACATAGGAACTCTTGTAAGTATATGACTAGAATATAAATACTAAATTATTCATTTGTTTATTATATTCATTGTATTGAGGGTGGAGAAAAACTTCGTTATACGCGACTTAAAATAAAATAAAGCGAATGTATGTAAGTGCAAATACTTGTACTCCGTAATGTCCTTCAACCGCCAATGCAATGACTCTGAAAGTCTCACAGTAAATACATAAGTATGCGTAGTTTGTTATTTATAACTTTTCAAGAGTTTCCATTTTCCATGCATTACTGCTACCAGCTTTTCTTATTGAATTTGGCATACCTATGTTTGGTATGAAAAAAGAAGTTGATTTTCTACTCAGTATATAGTCCTTACTATTAATTTCGCAACAATTACTTTTATTCTGATCGTTGCTACTGTAATGTATGTGTACAGACAGTCAGTGTACACCAAGCATGATTAATGGTTGTAAATTGTAAAACTTGTGTGTAGTTTATCATTGATGTCGTTCAATCTTTTCAAGTCCTCTATTTAGTACCAACTCTAACATTAAATTCTTTATTGCACATATAATATCCATAATGTATACCTATTTCTGGGCATAAATACTTTAATTTAACATCACAATGTATTTTGTCAACTAGTAAATTAAATCACCAAATTTACTACTGTGGATTTCTGTTTTAAAGGTAAAGTCCGTAATGAATTATATAAGGTTTTATATATCTATAAAAAACTTGCAAATGCATATTATATTTCGGATAAATTATATCCAAGTATTCGTGTTTCATTAATATATTTATTCGCATTAAAAAATTTACTCCAGAATATTGTACAAAGTTATCTTTGATAAAAAAACAAACCATGCAATTAAATGTACTAATGCATGGCTAATTTATTTAAAGAGAGAGCTCACATAAAGAAACTCCTTTAGCCTCCTGGCAATTCCCAATTACAAATGTACCACTTCGTGCCATATATACGCAATTTCCGTATCTACTGTTACCAGGGTTATCGTACAACCAGTTGGTGTAATTAAATGGCGTATTTGTGTCTAACCATTCAAAATTGCCTTCGTGGTTTATATCCCAGCCTCCAAGCCAAAACAAATCCCAATCTGAAAAATTCAAATACTAATGCTTAAAAATTCTAATATAAAAAATAAAAGTAAGATATGAATCAGGGGTTTTACATCCAGTATCTGAAAAATAGTTCTTCACGACTTCATTTTCCTTTGCTGACATCACCGAGGCGGTACGCATCATATTTACTTGACAGAATTGAAGATATTCAGCAAAATTGACTCGGGGATGCAAAAACTAAAGTATCCTAGTATCCAGGATACTTTGGGATTTTTTACATTAACACCTGTAATAAAGCGGTACTAGCCCAAACTCACCCCCTTAGGGGGCGGGTTTGGCTATACACACACGTGACTTTGTCGTAAGTGGCGAAAAGTGAGGGGCAAAAAGCGAAAAATGAGGCGGAAAGGCTAAAAATGAGGCGCAAAAGCCAAAAAATGAGGCGCAAAAGGAAAAAAATGAGGCGCAAAAGGAAAAAAATGAGGCGCAAAAGGAAAAAAAATGAGGCGAAAAAGCAAAAAAATGAGGTTCAAAATGCGGAAACCGAGAGACAAGAGGCGAAAATTGAGGCGGAAAGGCGAAAATTACTCAGCAGACTCGACACAGAGAAGGTGAAAATTGAAGAAAGACAACAAATAGAACAAAGAAAAAGAGGTCTTTTCATTTCCATTCAGGTTTTAAAAGTATGAGGGATTAAATTGCTCTGCGCATCGTCCAGGCAGTATTAACTGCAACCCAACAAATATTTACAATTCCATTTAAATCTAAAAGTTCATATTTTACTGATAATTAATTGTCCAATTGCTCTATATAATTCGTACATTTTATTAGAATTTAAAAAAAATATTAATACTTTTTCATTATAACCTTTTCAATGTCATAATTTGATTAAGACTAAATATAAAATGGAAAATTTCGACGGATTAGTAAACAAAAAAACGTCTATAGGTTTCATACTTGAATCCTGAAGTTTTAAAAATTCGTCCACTGCTGAAAGACAATTGTTTCACAAAGATTTTAGCGAATAAATAATATTTTAAAAATGTAAGATATGTGATTACAAAACCAATAGCCATAGCCTATAGTTGTCCATTAAATAAGAGCCCATACATAAGGTTTAGACTTTGCTTCCACAAAAAGCGAACTTATTACCAATGCCGATTGTCCAAATAACGCACTGACGCAAAGCCACTAGGAGTAATTTCGTAAAACGCAATGTTGTACTTTCAGCAGTTTTGGAAATTTCATGCATTTCCCCAGTCCCACTGAGATCAAATAATAATAAAAATTTCCACTGTTGCCGCCGTTTGTTTATAAAAATTGTGAAAATATGAAATGGCATGCCAGTGTTTGCTGCAGTACAATTTGGACATGTTTAAGTCTTACGATTTCATCCTTTCATGTAAAGGCAGAGGAATTAATATAGAAAATCTAGGTCAAAATGTATCAATTTTGATATTTTCTTGTTATATTTTCAATAAAACTTAAAGGCTTATAGTAATTAAGCCTACAGCAAGCCGTAACAGAAGCTCGCCTGAGTAAAGGGGACCGTGTGCGTGTCCAAATTTTTGCCATATCAATTGTAGGAATAATTATGATTTTGGTTACTTAAGTGAACATCAATTCAAATTACATTCATAATCCAAAATAAAAACTATCAAAACCAACAGAAAATCAAAACAAATTAATATTGACTATCAAAATCTACATAAAATCAAGATAGATTAATGTTGATAATCAAAACAATCTTAATCGAATTTCTGATTATCAAAACCAACAGAAAATCAAAACATTAATGTTGACTATGAAAATCAACAGAAATTCAAATTTGATTTATAGTGATTATCAAAATAACAGAAAATCAAAATAGATTAATGTTGACTATAAGAGGCAATAAAGAGTCAAAATTAATTGGTTCAATCCTGAACATGAACCTAGGCAGCCAAAAGTTGATTCATATTTAAAGAAATCATCATCAAGTGAAAGTGACGAAGCAAAGTCACCTTAATCTTCCTTTCTTTCACCTACGTCTCCATCTGCACCAACGTCAGCTTTATCTCCAAGAATTCTTTTTGCAGAGGTAATTAAATGAAATTGTCATTATTTTGTTAAATTCAAGGCTTCCCAATTCCCACGGTGCTATCAAAATGGAATTGGAAATGTGTGAAATAATGGGAAATAGATAGTAAAGTATGCCAAGATAATAATTTACATTTTTTGTATTCATTTCCCGTATTCCCCGAGCATCCAAGAAAGTGGAGTGTGAAATGAGGATATTCGAAACCTTGATTAAATTCTCAATTTTATTAAATATCCACATTCTGTAACAAAGTGTATTTTGTCTTTGAAAGTTGCAAGTCATAAGTAATATTTGTTATTACAGCCTAAACCAAAAACAAAAGATTCAGTAACCGATGAAATCTTTGACTATGCCGAGACTTCAACGCAGGTAAGAAATAGTAAAATCTAAGGATTTTAAATTCGACAACTTTTACAAAAGTACTCAGTCCTGTTGTTAGTATCTACATGTTGGCGGTAAACAGTTACTCCCTTCAATAAAATGAATGTATGTAAGTTATTCAAAACCATTATTTCATACTCAAAATTTGGAAGATCAATTACGTATGTTGATAAATAAGAAATAAATAGAGATATCGTTGATAAGTCATCGTTGATTTTTCGTTGGCGACGGTAAAATCGTTGAAAATTCAAACCTCTATTTTTGCCCTCTTATCTAGTTTTGTTAATTTAACAAAATAATGACAATTTCATTTAATTACCTCTGCAAAAAGAATTCTATAATTCTATTCTATAATTACTATACAACGGATGAATACATTTAATAGGCAAACATTTTTCTACAAACTATCTTTATATTAATTTAAATCCATGGAATTTTTCCATTTTTAATTGAATTTGGCAATAAATTATTGTGAACATGATTTTTTGAATGTGATTGAAATCAGATGTAAAGATTAAAAATAAGACCCTAAAATTCTATATTATCGCTACTGAGGCATTTTAGCATTTGAATATTTTTATTCCTTGTATTTATCAAAAACTTTTTCCTGCTTAAAAGCAACGACTAATGGAAAATTAATTTTCTACAAATACTGCAATTTTGTAGTTTTGGTATCGAAAATTGCAACCAATTTGTTGATCAAAATCGGAAGTCACCAGTGCCACCAGATGATTTTAAAGTTTCAACAATGTAAATTTGATAGAAGCGGTATACTTTTCTTTTGCAAATTGTTCTGCGGTAAAGCTGTAAAATTTAAGGTTGTAAATATATTTTATCAAACCGTATACTTAAAACCAAAACTAATATTTCTGAAGTTAAATCAAGATAAACAATTTTTTTCTTGTCAAAGCTCTGTGCGAGGCCCATAGTTCATCTTTTGGAGTACCTTTTTCACAAACGGCCCACCAAAAGGTGAAATATAATTATCTATTTATGTAGAAGCCATTAAAAATGGGCCATTATGTATTATATTAAATTAATATATATATTAAATTCCTTTATATATTATATGCGACTATGTGATCAAAACTAGTTAACTAGCCGTTAACAAGTTTTGAGCTACAAAATGCCGTCAAATGTAAATATATATTCAAAATACATTGCTTTATTTGTCATTCGTATTACTACTACAAGAAATCGAAATCGTTCATGTAAATTCTGTTCTGTTCTGTTCATTATTTCGATTTTAATCTTTGAAAATAGTATCAATAGAAAATAATCAAAAAATATAGATGTAATTTTTAAAACTGAAAAGTCATTTATTGAGCTATATTAGTGTACTTATAACTTATAATATAATAGTAGTTAACGGGAAGCGGCTTTGAACAATAATTTACGACATACCGATTTTATTCACTGTGCGTTACATTAAGTATTCGGTTTACCATTCATAAGAAACGGAAATTTTTCCTCATAAAAGATTACGATTGGACGCAATGCATAACAATGTCCAAGTTATTTTACCAAAGAGTGAAGAAATATTGGGAAGCATTCAACAAAAATCCCTGTAACGCACTCAATATGTAATAGAACAAAATATCTCAATATTTGACAGCATAAAAAAATTTTGTGAAGATTCTATTGATACAAGCTAACTAATTCAATATAGAAGATTCAATTGTTGCATCATGTCATAAATGTCATAAAGTCAAATTATGTTCCAGCTAAAGTTAAAAGAGATGGAAATTGCTGGTATTCTGCAATTGCAATGGCCTGATTTGGAGATGAAAAAATTCATTCTATTATACGCTTGGGAATTTTGCAACAGGTAGTAGAAAATGAAGAAAAGTTATCGTTTGCAGTAAGTCTGCAGAAACGTTAGAGCTACTGAGCTACATATGGCGAGGATTTTAAGTTCTTGTTCATGGAGTCGCCACAAACAACCAATGGTCGTTTAAAATTGTAAATTTAATTACCAGTGAAGTTATTAACCGGCCAATGATTTTATTCGAAAAATTCGATACCAACAACTCAGAGGCGGGCTTAGCACTGGGCGGACTGGGCAGTTGCCCAGCGTCTCACGCTTTGGGGGCCTCGCGCAGAGATTCAACAAAGAAAAAGTGTCAATTTGTTGAGTTCACTTCAGAAATACTTACTGGTTTGGTTTAGGTTGTAAGTTTTTGTTAACTACATTTACTGACTAAAAATTTTTACAGCTTTATCACAGAAAACAATTTAAAATAATTCAAGGAAGAAATGTATATTACTTTTATAAATTTTACAATGTTGAAACTTTAAGGCACTCGTAAAAAGACATTGGTGACCTAAAAACAATAGATCTAAGAAACTTTTATTATACGATTTCAATCAACAAATTTGTTGAATTTTGCGATAACAAAGCTGCACCTGCACAATTGCAGTAGATGTAGACAATTAAGTTTCCATTAGTCGTTGTTTTTAAATAAGGAAGAAATTTTTATAAAAGGAATAAAAATGTTTCGATTGCTAAAATGCTTTGATAGTGCTTACATGCTCTTTAACAGAGTTTTAGATTCTTATTTTGAAAAACTTGTTTTCAACAACTTTCCAAAAAATCAAAAATTTTTCACGCTAATTTTTATGCCATATTCAGTTAAAAACGGAAAATTCCATAGATTTGAATTAATATGATGATCTTAATCCATCTCTTCTTAGTTCTATTTTAGCTGGCTAAAAATGATTTTGAATAACCAGAAATACCTGACTTAGTTAGCAAAATAAAATGTTATTTGAATTTTCAACCAAATCAATGATGAATTTCTTAGTTCTCTAGCCCTATTTATTTCTAATTTTGGCAATAGAAATGTCATTTTATTTTGGAGCCAAAAACAGACTTTTTGTCATTTTAATCTTCATTTTAACATTCACCAGTTAAAATTAGCACCAAATAAATTAGAGCTTCCAGTAACAGTTGATTAGCTGGCTTCACTTGTTGTTAACACGAAATCAACCCTCATTAGAAAAATAGAAATGCTAGAAACAGAAATATCGGAATTAAAAAAGAGAAGCAAAAGCCATTGCCAACCAAACTGTCGTCTGAGGAAAAAGAGATAGCGGCCGTAGCAAAATGTAAGGCATTCGACAAGCTAAGTGAGGTACTTCCTGTTTTTCTTTCAAATATGTAGAAACCGTATAGGTGTTGATGAACCAGGGTGTAGCTAGGATGAAGGGATACCGAATTATTGTGAAGCAACGTGCATATGCTGCGTTGCGTGATTATGATTAACGAAATGCCAACCAATTTGTCAAAATTTCCTGGAATTTTGAGGTTCAAAATAACTAATGGTAGTGGAATAGAAACTTTACTTCGTTAAAAGGGTCCCAGTCAAGAGATTTCTTAAATTATATAAGAAAATTAATAGCCATTTTTCATTAAAATCGCATATTGAAGCGGCAACTGAAATGGCCAAAGAAAAAAAAGAATTGGCAAAGTATAATTACATTGCTGAAAAAGCTGTATGTAGGCCAAATTGCGTAAAAATCCGCAAGGAAATTCTCTGACTTTGAAAGGTTGTTGCAGTTGCAGGCCTCTACCGGAACCAGTATTGGACACATTAATCATAGTAGGGAATTTTGTGCAGCTTTGCAAAATCAATTTTACGATATTTTAAGAAATCAATTATCATTGAACCGAAAAGCTGAAATTCCTACCAGGGAATACCAACCCCTGTCGGTTATTGCAGACAAAAAGACAACAAACGAACCGGACAAATTATGGAATTAAGTTTTACAGCTAAATTCGAAAAATTCGACCTTACTTCTATCACTACAGTGCTGTTAAAGACCATATTGGAAAGGCTATAGCTCAACAAGTCCGTACATCCCTGGCAGCAGATTTGCCTGACAATTCGGAGTCAAAAGCAAGATCAGTAATCAGTGTACAACATATTATTCACCATTTACCAGTGGTAAGTAGTTTTTAATGATATTTCACGTTAAATACCACTGCCTAAAAATTAGCTGTTAAAATGGTAAAAATTGTTTCGCTTTAATTTTGTTTTTACATTTTGAATAAAATTCGGTGCCAAAGTATGAAACAGCTTAGCAGCTGATGATTACTGTTACAAATTGATAATTTTTCACCAATCAGAGTTGGATTCAACCAATATGGGCATCAATAGACTTTATTTACCGATTGAGAAATTGATTACAATTAAATAGCCTTCATATCAATTTTAATTTGGCGATACCAAATGCAATCTTGGTTTTAGTAACATTTTTTATAAGTTTTGTTGAGCAATCAAGAAAGTAGAATTAATTTGAAATTTAAAATTTTTAAAATTTATATTTTAGTAAATCTTGAGTAACTGTATGTACCAATCTGTCTAATCAATCTCTTTACCATTTTTACCATTAAATGCATTTTTACCACAGTGATGATAAAAAAGCCTAAAAAGTGGTAAATTTTGTACATTATCAGTAAAACTTTTTTATAATTAAATTCACTTCTATCAAATATTTAATATTTGTCATTATGATGATTGCGATTTTATTTCATTGATAAGTAGGTACATTTGACTTTATCGCATCGGATTCAGTTTATTTCAATTTAATATTATTTAGGCTCGTTGGAATCGCATTGTCCATTTGAAAGTTATGGATCATTTATTACACATCATTTATTACATAATATGAACATTACTGATGGACAAGATTGGTTTAGTTTATGATGGGACATGTATTGTGTGCATCTTGCAGAACAAGATGCACACAAAGTCAAAGGAAATATAGCGACAAAAATTAAACGACTAATTTCAGAAAATAATTCGACGTTCAATGGAAGGGCTTTTAGAATTATCCGAAAATTCAGCTATGAAGCCAATACAATTTTCGGACACTCTTTTTGCAACTTACAGTTACATAGTGTGCAAATTTTTTCACACAACTATGAATTATAATTACTACGCATATTTCAGTCAGTCAACAGTAAACTAGAAAGAAATGAAACGATGATTAGAGAATTGGAAGCAGCAGAATTTGTAAATGGGGTTACTGCTTTGTATGATGTTTATGAGCATATAAATTTTCTTTCCAAGACTTTTTAAAAGGTAGCGTTGCTTCTGTGGCAATTAGCAAAAGTTTTTAACAAAGGTATACATGATTTAGATACCATGAAAACCAGACTACTTTCAATAAATGACATAAAGTCTTTGGATGAAAGTGACGGGAAAAAGGACTCTTTAAGTTTAAGGACCCTTTCCCTTGTCCTTGTCCGTAAAAACTGAGTTAGAATCACAGCCCAATATAAGAGAAAGGGCATTTTATTTCAAAAGAATGTGATCCGACGAACACATAGAAGCATTGCATCACAATCAGTAGTGGCATCTGAGACAACGCAAGATAGTTTTAAAGTAATTAGAGAGGCAGTCTGCCAAAAGACTAGTTCGGAAGTTGCTAAATTCATTGCCTCATTGGCAAATCATCTTCGAGATCGATTTATTAAAAGCCAACCGAAAATTGTTTAAATGCCACAAGAAATCGTTGACATTCAATCGGTTTACAAACATCATATACTTTCGTCAGTTCCAACTGAAGTATGGGGAATTTGTGAAAAGAATTTCAGTTGCTCTTATTGATTCGGAACCCACTAAAAAGAAGCAAAAATTTCTTAAACTAGTAGCAGAAATTGGTAGAAAAGAAGCAGAAAAAGGAACAGAAAACATGCTCAATGAATATATTGAAATAGATAGGGAGTTAGCTATGTATTATGACTTTTGCAATAGCGTTGAAAACAGAGCAATAGAAAATATTTAGTTGTTTCAATATTTCAGTTGTTAATTACAAGTTTACAAGTATGTTGCGTACTAATTGCGAAGCTGTAGTGGAAGGAATGGAAAGTGTGGTTTCTGAAGATGCTGAGAGTTCCGTCCTAAATTGCATATTGACAGTCTTAAAAACACATCGTTTGTAAAATGGACTTAGACTTTGGTATTCGCCAACAATGGAGATTTTTTCAAGTTGGAGGGTCACTAATAAAGTTAACTACCTCAAAGCTTGTCGATATACTAGAGCAGACCGAAAGTAATATAATTATTAGCTTAAACTTTCCACCTTAAATCCATTGATCATAATATACTACACTGGGTCGTCACTTACATATTTTTATTCTCTGACATATTAATTAATTAGCCTAAAGACTAAGTAACAAAAATGTCTGTATACCATCCTGTAGAGCAGATAATCTGCATTGTTTGCATACTAAACGTAATAATTGCACCAATTTTAATCATAATCGGGTGTGCTCAATTTTTACAATATTTATGGGAATTTGCCAAAAAAAATAAATGAAAGTTGAAAAATAGAAGAACTCCGATTTTAATGAAAAGTTTTTGAATAAACTTGAACTTGAACTTAGATGTCAAAAAATCGGATAAATTTTCAGGATTTACAACCTTAACCAATTGTATGTATTGGAAATATTTTTTTCGCAAGTAATGAAATATGAAATATAAAAGAAGAGAAGAGTATATCCATACGATGTATTGAAGTATTGTCATATTATATACAATAAAAGATAAAAATAAACATTCTAAATAAAATGTATTTTAATATTCTAATATTTTTAATCCAAATTTTTTAAAGAAAAGGAAAGAATTGATTTTCTGCGATTGGGAAAAAATTATGTCAATTTTGGTTTATTTTCAGCAAAAAAATGCCAAAATTGGGACAGTTTTTTTGTCGCTCATATTATGCTTAAAGAGGGTTTTCCTATACTCGCCGTCACATGACCCCTAAAAATTTTCGCGCCCCTTACGGGGCGCGGCCCCGGCACCCACCCCTCCCCCCGCCTCCAAATGAGGCGCGATATCTAAGTGCGCCATCTTGGATACTGAGGCGTTCAGAAGTTTTTGCATCCCCGCACCCTTCACTCTTTCCAATGTATTACTATATAGTGACATCATGCTTAGCGAGAATTACAAAGGGCAAAGGGTAATTAAGAATTGTCGGGAGTTTTCAGGAGATTTTTCTGTATACGAATTGTAGAGAACCAACATCAACACTAACACTACTCAAGATATATTATGTAGTTTCAATGGGGAAAGTTTTGAGTAACATTTCAAGAAATCTGCAATTGGTTAGCGTTATACAAAAACTGTCTCCATCCTGTCTGTTAGCAGTGTACAAAATACCATTTACCACTTACCAGTGGTAAGTGGTTTTTAATGGTATTTAACGTTAAATACCACTACCTAAAAAGTAGTGGTAAGTGGTATAAATGGTAAAAAATGGTTTCATTTAAATTTCGTGTTTAAATTTTGAACAAAATTCGGGGGAAAAGTACGAAATAACTTAGCAGATGATCATTGTTGTCACAAATTGATAAGTGTTCATCAATCAGAGTAGGATTCAACCAATGAGGGCGCTAACAACACTTGCCGATTGAGAAATTAATTGCAATTAAATTAGCATCAATTTTAAATGGGCGATACCAAATACAATCTTTCTTTCTTAATATTTTTTAACTTTTGGTGTGCAATCAAATACATATGATTAATTTAATTGATATTGGAAATATTTCATAGAAAACAAAGTTATATTTTAGGAAGTCTAGTGTATCTGTCTGTACTCAGCTGTCTAATCAATCGCTAAAATTTACCATTTTTACCATTAAATGCATTTTTACCATTAAGTGCATTTTTACCACTGTGATGGTAAGAAAGGCTAAAAAGTGGTAAATTTTGTACACTGTCTGTTAGTGTTAATAAGCTTAAGTTTAGGCTATGATTTCGTAGGAAACGTCCAACAACAAACATAAATAATGCGATGTTAAATGCCAAGAAAGTTCATAAAACTTTTAAAAAATATAATAAGCAGTTTAGGAGCTGCTAGTTCTTCATGATAATTTAATTAGTTGTTTTTGGAAAAATGAAAATAATATTTTATTATTCCCTGTATTGGACACTACGATCTACAGTTATTATTTTGGTTTAGGAACTTTTCCATTTGAACCGCAATTATTTATGTTACTGTGATGGGTGGCCTGCTTAATTTCTCTTGAGTGCCAGGTTAGCCCCTTAGCTGGGTTCACTAGTATCCAATAAATACATTATACCGGATGACCTAATCCAAGGATGAAGGTGACTATTTCTGGATTATCTAACACGTGGTTGACTATATGAGAAAAAAACTTTTTTTAAGGATACATGAATCTCACGAAGGATTTAAGGTCCTAGTATCAATGCAATTATACATACCGTTTTTTTCATCGTTTAAATTTCAATCAATAAATATAAATTCTATAATATAAACATGAAGTCCGACATGCGCGTAATTAATTCCGTATGTGTACCTGTGTAGGTTTGTATGTATGTATCAAGAATTTTCGTGCCACCGTACTGTTATTTTTCAAAAGGTATAGGCATCAAAATTCGTCCCGTGTTAGCATCCGCTCAGGTCATACCATTGGTACGGGATGACACAAATGACATTTATATAGGATAAAACAGCAGCTCACCCAATGAGTAAAAAAAACGATTACGACTCTTATTATGAGGACTATTTTGTGAGACAATACAATCAGAAATTATTAATTATAAATTCTTTTTGTGTGAGTTTTCGTGTCTTTGGAGATCGATTTTGCCCTGGAACCGTTTCCCACAAATTGTACAAGGATACTTTCCAGGTTCTTTGTCGTGGACCACTCGTTGGTGCTTTTTCCATACACTCGAATCTGAAAAGCTTTTGCCACAAATTGTACATGAATAGGGTTTTTCTCCTGTATGTCTCCTCTCGTGTGTTGTGAGATTGGTTTTTCGATTAAATCGCTTGTCACAAAACGAACATTGAAATGGTGCCGGTTCTCCGGTGTGAGTTCGTTCATGATTATTTAATCTCAGTTTGCTTGGAAAGCATTCTTCGCAAAATGAGCACTGAAATGGTTTTTCTCCTGTGTGAATTTTTTCGTGTTGTGTTAAACTTCCTCTTTGTCTAAATTTCTTGCCACAGAATTGACAGACGTGTGAAAGTGGGCGTTCTGTATCATGAATCTGTTCATGTATTCTCAAACTGTATGATGTTGTAAAAGCCCATCCACAAGCAGAACACACAAATGGTCTATCCTGTTTTTTGCCACTGTGTAACTTCATATGTCGGAAAAGGTATTGGGCACATGAAAATTTTTTGGCACAAACAGTGCAACGAACGTCTTCATTATGAGTTTTTTCATGTTGAACCAAATAAAATTTAGTTGCAAATGCTTTTTAACAATTTGAGCATTTGTACGGTTTAGTCCATGACTCTTCATGTCGTTTGAGATGTTTAGTCAGTAAACGTTGATGCGAGAATGCCTTTTCACACTTGTCGCATCCATATGGCTTTTCTCCAGTATGAACTCTCTCGTGCTTCGTCACAAGAGAATACGTAAGAAATCTCTTCCCGCAAATCTCACACGAATAGATTTTGTGTACACGGTGTACTATTTTTAAATGTACGGCCAATTCAAGGCGATTAGAAAATTCCTTCTTACACCTCCGACAAGTAAAATTCTTATTTACAGAAGAATTAGATTCCTGATCACAGATCGACTGATGCGTTGTTAAATCACTTTCAAACAAAAACTGGCCACAGCAGGTAGAACATGTATATATTTCTAAGGTATCAGCGCTATTGACATTTTTTCGACGCAGCACTGTTGATTTACGTTTTAGACGTAGATTTTTCTTCTTCCTTTCTTTGGATGTGTTTTTAGTAACAGATTTTTTGCGGGATTTAGTGTGTTCACTTTCGATTTTATTAAAATATTCATCAGATGTAAACTGGACTTCGCTCTCTGAGCCATCGTCTGATTTTATAGCTGCTTTCCCTAAACCCAAGTTTATTTTTAACTTGAAATAGTAATAACATTGCAAAGGTTTGAACACATCATTAAAAATATTTGACAGAATTACCATTTCGTTTTCTGGAGCCTTGTGATTTACATTGTAATGTTGCCTCTGACTTTGGAGGTGCATTTGATTCCACCTGACTGCTGCCAGGTTCCTTGCTTTCAGATTTGCATAAGATAGATTCAATATCATTGTCGTCTTCAAAGTCTAGTTCTGCATTTGAAGATTCACTGTTAATGGCATCGAAATCACATTCCATTGAAGTAAATTGGTTTTCAAGTCCGGGATCATTTTCAAATTTTATTTCTACTTTGCATTCATAATTTTCATCATAGCGGGTATCTAAGAAATAGAAATAAATATTTAAAAAATTAAAATAATGAATAAGGAAAGGAGAGAGAACAATGTAGAGTAATATACTTAGTACTTACTGCTCATAACTAATGATCGTATAAAATTAGTTAGCCCTGCGTCCATTTCGTTTGTTGTTTGAATTTTCTCTTCTGAAATTTGGTTCGATGCACTTATTTTGGCTTCCAAATTTTGCTTTAAACAGCAGATTTTATTTTCCAATTGCGTTAATTCACCATAAAACATTTTTCCTTCAGTCATTAAAACTGAACAGGAATCGCACCAATAAATCCATGGAGGGGGATTTTCAAGCTTTTCCGTAAGTTGGCAGCACATTTCTTCTGGAAAACAGAACAGCTTCCGGAACAGAAATTGAGCCATAAAATCCTTATCTTGAAAATCTGCTTCCCGACATTCTGGAATAAAGATTTAAAAAATATACAGAGCATCCCTTAAGGTCATCAAGTCCAAATATGCATCTTCAGATAGACACATGACACCGAAAATGCACAGGTTTCACTTGATTTCCGATATTTTCCAAAAGATGCATACTAACTGCTAATTACTGCGCAATTGTTATTTTGATATTCATTCTTAATTTTTGTTACTGGCTTTCACAGCAGGTACTAAATTTATTTTATTTATCAACTGATTCGGATTGGAAAATCTTCCGAAAATATCACGTTCTATAAATAAAATATAGGAGTAAATACATAAGAGACCATGCAGGCTCGGAAAAATATGTCACAGCCAAAGTTGTTACTTTCAGATTCTAATCTACTTAGTGATATGAAAAAAACGATTTCAGGATTTTTTTTGAAAACCCGCCGTTTTTAAGTTAAGGCGGTTTTCCGCCTTATGTCGTTCATCTATGATTCATTTCTAAACTACTTGACCGATTTTCATGAAACCGGCGCCATTCTGCTCGCAAACGCTTTCATCACATGGCCCCCTTTTTAGTTTTTCAAATTTTTTTCAAAATTTTGAAAAAAATTTCGAAAAATTTCGAAAAAGAACTTTTTGAACGTTTTTATTAGAACTATTATTAAATGCGATAAAAACGCTAGTTCTGACCAAAAACTCAAAAGTGGTTTTCATTCATTAATTTTAATGTCTTTATTTTTGATATATACACCCCAATTATTGAGTTTTTGGTCAGAATTAGCGTTTTTATCGCATTTAATAATAGTTCTAATAAAAACGTTCAAAAAATTTTTTTTTCGAAATTTTTCGAAGTTGTTTTCAAAATTTTGAAAAAAATTTGAAAATCTAAAAAGGGGGCCATGTGATGAAAGCGTTTGCGAGCAGAATGGCGCCGGTTTCATGAAAATCGGTCAAGTAGTTTAGAAATGAATCATAGATGAACGACATAAGGCGGAAAACCGCCTTAACTTAAAAACGGCGGGTTTTCAAAAAAAATCCTGAAATCGTTTTTTTCATATCACTAAGTAGATTAGAATCTGAAAGTAACAACTTTGGCTGTGACATTTTGTTCCGAGCCTGCATGGTCTCTTATGTATTTACTCATAGACAAGTTTACAAAACAGTCTACAGTACTCTTTTTTTGAAAAATATTATGAATGTAAGCACTGTCTGGCTGGATGATAGCACAGCGTCAAAACATCTTACTCATACAGGTCTAGAGTAAATATTTATTCCAATTATTATGAATTTCCTTTCTCTGATCTGCAATAGTTGACTGTACACTACAACCTTTAATGGGGTCAGAGTAGGTACACTAAACCCGAAAGGTATATACCCGAACCCGAAAGCGTGTATACCCGAACCCGAAAGCGTGTATACCCGAACCCGAAAGGGTATATACCCGAAATCGAAAGCGTATATACCCGAACCCGAAAGAGTATATACCCGAAAGCGTATATACCCAAACCCGAATGACTTATTTTCGAAATTTTTTCCCCCAAAACACCCGAAACCTGAAAGTTCCCCAGGCAACACTAGTATGTAGTCGAAGTGTGTTTTTATTAAAATCGACTACCCCATTTAATGGTACTTTGTCCTAATTAATCAATATTACAGTTAATTAAACCAACGGTGTTATAACTTGTCCAAATAAGAAGTATATAGTCAAAAAACCTACAGCAAGCCGTAACAGAAGCTCGCCTGATTAAAGGTTAACGTGTACACATTTTGGTAGACGAAACGTACTCGCACGTAGCACAAAACCGAGCGTACGGATTTTGATTAAACTTTCAGAATTGGGTCTTTATATATGTAGCTGAGACATATTAAAATTTCAGACATTGATATTATAAGGAAACGAAGCTATATTATTTGAAAAATCAACAGATAATCAAAGTTGATTAATGTTGACTATGAAAATTAACAGAAAATCAAAATTGATTAATGTTGACTATGAAAATCAACAGAAAAACAAAATTGATTAATGTTGACTATGAAAATCAACAGAAAAACAAAGTTGATTAATGTTGACTATGAAAATTAACAGAAAATCAAAATTGATTAATGTTGACCATGAAAATTAACAGAAAATCAAAGTTCATTAATGTTGACTATGAAAATCAACAGAATATCAAAATTGATTAATTTTGAATATGAAAATTAACAGAAAATCAAAATTGATTAATTTTGAATATGAAAATCAACAGAAAATCAAAATTGATAAATGTTGACTATGAAAATCAACAGAAAATCAAAATTGATTAATATTGACTATCAAAATCAATACAAAATCAAAATATATTAATATCGACTATCAAGATCAATGCATAAGAAAATATATTAATATTGACTATTAAAGTCAATACATAATGAAAATATATTAATATTGACTATCAAAGTCAATACATAATGAAAATATAATTATATTGACTATCAAAGTCAATACATAATGAAAATATAATAATATTGACTGTTAAAATCAAGACAAACTTGAAACAGATTCGTTATTTTACTTTTCAAGGTAATTTTCCGTTTTTGTTATTTTACTATATAATTTCAGTTTTAGTAGAAGCGGCATGATATAGTTTATACTATCCCGCTAACAATCTATAGGAAACGGTATTACAATTTTCAATGCCCATTTTTCACTTTAACTATCAAAATGAAGACAAAGTGAGCGCGCGGTATCTCAGCAACCTATGGACCGATTTACCCCAAAATCAATAGGGATCGTCAGTGGTCCATAGGCATTGTTTTTGCCAAGTTTTGTCTATATCCGTCATTGCTTTCGAAAGTTATCGTGGGTACGGACGGACGGACGGACGGACGGACGTACGGACAGACTGTGCGGTTCTATAAGCTGCCTTATTCAGGCGAGCTAACAAGCCGTAATTAATAGAAATCTGCATTGTTTAGTTAATACAAGCATTAATAAATCAAAATAATTCAAGTATAACAAGTGTTAATTAGGGTAAACATACTGTTAAACATACATACATGAATAAAATTATTCAAGGATGAATAAAATTATTCAAAGATGAATAAAATTATTCAAAGATGAATAAGATTATTCAAAGATGAATAAAATTATTCAAAGATGAATAAAATTATTCAAAGATGAATAAAATTATTCAAAGATGAATAAAATTATTCAAAGATGAATAAAATTATTCAAAGATGAATAAAATTATTCAAAGATGAATAAAATTATTCAAAGATGAATAAAATTATTCAAAGATGAATAAAAATATTCAAAGATGAATAAAATTATTCAAAGATGAATAAAATTATTCAAAGATGAATAAAATTATTCAAAGATGAATAAAATTATTCAAAGATGAATAACATTATTTAAAGATGAATATCATTATTTAAAGATGAATATCATTATTTGAAGCTAACTTTTAGTAATTGCAGTATGTTTACCCTAATTAACACTGTTTCACACAAATGAATTATTTTGATTGATTAATGCTTGTATTGACTAAACTACTAAACAATGCAAATTTCTATTAATTACGGCTTGTTTTGACTATGCTTATTTGGACAAGTTATAACACCGTTGGTTTAATTAAGTGTAATATTGATTAATTAGGACAAAGTACCACTAAATGGGGTGTTCGATTTTAATAACAACACACTTCGACTACATACTAGTGTTGCCTGGGGAACTTTCAGGTGTTTTGGGGGAAAAAATTCCGAAAATAAGTCATTCGGGTTTGTGTATATACGCTTTCGGGTTCGGGTATATACCCTTACAGGTTCGTGTATATACCCTTTCGGGTTTCGGGTATACACGCTTTCGGGTTCGGGTATATACCTTTCGGGTTTCGTGTACCTACCCTGACCCCCTTTAATGGACCCCTTTTTTATTGATGAACCTAGCAGTGTTGGGCGTTTGCTATTTTTTTTAGTCAACGAGGACTCAATCGCTTGAATTTTAAAGAAGTCATCTCGAGTCTCTTCTCACAGTCAAAGTCAAGTGACTCTTAATTAAGTGAACTCAGACTCTTCCCAATATAACCCTACCGAAATTAAGTGAACTCAGACTCTTTTCGAAATAAACCTTACCAAATTAAGTCAACCAAGGACTCTTCCCAAAGCACGTGACTCATCAAAATTCCTCGAAAGACTCGTCTCAAGACTATTCCCTGACCATGTGACTAACTATATTCCGTGATTAAGTCATCTCAAGACTCATCGTGGGTCACGTGGCAAAGAAGAGTCCTTAGTCACAAGGTTAGTCAACCGAGGACTCTTTCCAAAGTCGATAGGCTCTTAAAAGTCAACTGAGGGTTGAGGGTTCTTCCCCAAGGTTTATCGACTTTTAAAAGTCAACCCCAGACTCTTCTCTAAGTTGACCGACAGTTATGAGTCAACTCAAGACTCCTCCCATTACCAACTTATGAAACTAAAGTTATTTTCAGATTCTTTCCATATTTGAAAGACGAGTCTTGTTGAAGCAGTCATCTTCTAAAAGAAGAGTCACTGTGCCCATCACTGGAACCTAGTTGGATTCACGGACTTTCAACTTTCGAGTGTTTCGAGGCTTAATGGAATGAAAGAAATCATAAATCGACCACAAAATAATTAAATTCAGTTATCTTACCTGGGATTATGACACTCCGGTAACATATAAAACATGGTCCAGACGAAATCAACTTCTCGTTTTCCATTTTGATTCTAAATATTGCAGTGAAATTAATAAATTAAGTTAGTATTTTTGATTGCTTCTACATTTCGATAGCCACTTCTTCGTGTTTGTTATATAACTTAATAAATATCGAGGTAGAATCAACAATCACAAATCTGAAATTGTAAAAAATCAATTACTCTACTAAAGTATAAAGATAAACTGGCGCACGCGTATTGAATAATTAATGTTTTTAATAATGTACCCCAAAGCAGTTTACCCGATGTCCACCACACGCAACGTGCATTTGTCTGATGCCTTCCGAAGTTACCTGACAAAGGCACTTTGATTACAGTGGACTTCGGGTTAACTGCTTTGGGGTACATTATTAAAAACATTTGTATGTACGTATGTTTGTATGTGTCTATATGTATTTATGAGAATAGGGCAAGCCATAACGTTTCAAAACAGAATGGTCTCTTGCTTAATTTATGCATACACGCTTGCGCGTTTTAAAGGCAAAGTATGATAAAATTATTAAATTTAAATACACCGTTGTGTGACGTGGTAGTAGAAACATCCTTCTCCAATTAAGTATACCGTTTGTTGTACTTATTAATTTTCACTCGCATCTTGAAGTTTTGTTGTGCGATTGTGACAAGAAAGTTTAATGGACTCACTGACTTTTGGCATTCTATATATAATATCGTCCCTTAAGGATCGAAAAAGCCTGTATCCACTTTCAGATTGGTGGACGAATAAGCCTATATCCATTTTTTGTTTGGTGGACGAATAAGCCTTTATTCAATTTTCGTTTGGTGCAGGAAATAGCCTCTATCCTCTTACAGCCTTACGTAAAGTTGTCGGGGCACAGTAAGAATAAACAAGTTGACGAAATGAAGTATTTATTATTTTTATGTTGATACTTGAAATATATCAGCTAGAATGTACATAAGCATTATAAAATTTTAGCTAATTACACAATAAGACAAAAACAAAACTTTTAATTACACAAATTCGTATTTTGATATTGGATAAAACTGAACTGGTTGAAGGAAGAATAAAAGTTCAATATTTCCGCCGCCTATATTAACTATGTATCACTATGCCCCTATAACTTTACAAGCAAAGCTGCAAGAGGATAGAGGCTATTTCCTGCACCAAACGAAAATTGAATAAAGGCTTATTCGTCCACCAAACAAAAAATGGATATATAGGCTTATTCGTCCACCAAACAAAAAATGGATATAGGCTTATTCGTCCACCAATCTGAAAGTGGATACAGGCTTTTTCGATCCTTAAGGGACGATATGATAGAGTTGACTAAAAATTCTTCACATTATTACTACCATAAAACATTTATTTGACCGTCTTAACGGCTCTTCGCCAAATAAGGCAGACTGGACCATTTGTTGGCCTATTTCTTCTTATAACAGTAAAGTGGGACATGCGCGTAGATAATTCCGTATGTGTACCCGTGTAGGTTTGTATGTTTGTATCAAGAGATTTTCGTGCCACTGCATTACTATAATTTCGAAACGTTTAGGTATCAAAATTTGATTTGGTTTCGAAAGATACAAAATTTTGCGCACGTTAGAGTCAATTGTTTTGTCTACCAGAATTGATTGACCTATTACACAATACACAACTATCATCACTCTATATGATAAACGTAGACTGATTCATGCGCGTTGAATGTAACAATGTTGATATAATACATTATTTCTAATATTCAAATATTTCATAACAGATGTAGTGCATGCATTCTGTATACAAATTATTCCAACTTTCAGTGCTGAGTGCTCTCAAGGATCTCATTATTTCATGTGCGGGAAAATTTGTTATTGATCCATTTACATTGAATTAGAATATTTCTCAATTTCACAACCAATAGTTTAATTGAAAAATAAAGAAACAAAACATGTTCTAGATATTTGTTGGAAACTGTAAAATTAGAACTGTGTAATATTGTCTGAAAATACTTCACTTTTTACACCACAATATGTACAGCATTTTTGTCTCATTTTTTCAATTGAGGACGCTCATCACAGTTAATTACTAACAAAATAAACATAATTTCCTAAATTTATTGCCGAAATATGACTCAATTGTTGTCCAAGCCCAAACCCCAAGTTAACTACCTTATGGGAAGAAATTTGGCAGCGTAATGACTAAAGTATAGTTCTAATTTACATTGTGTTCATTTATGCGCTCGAATATTCCATGATTGACGTTTAGTGTCAACCTACATTGAACTACATTGAATTTAAAATTTGTCTTTACATACGGTTTAATTGTTCCCATTCCCAAAATAGGTATTTGGTTTTTATGGGTCTTGCAATTATGGAATCGTGGAATATTCACGAACAAAATGTAGTGGTTGGGTTTTTGATATCTCTGCTTTAAATGCTTTTAAAAAGTCAGATTTCCAAAAAAAAGTGAGCACTGAGACAGGAATGGAACTCAAAAATAATGGGACCAGCTCGAAAAGTCTTATAATATAAAAGTTTATTAAACTCTCTTATGGGACCAAAAAGTAACAATGAAAATTATTCAGTTTTCTATTTAACTACTTGACACTACATTGCCAATTAAGGCTAACTTGACCTCAAAATGATCCACTATCAATTAGTATCAGTATATAACAAAGGTTGTGGTTTGAGTACCGTAAACCTCGAATCAAACATGTGATCATAAGAGGTGACCGGAGTAAGTTGCCAGTACTCACAATTATATTTCAAAACAAAAAGTTGACTCTAGGTCGTACTAAGGCGAAGTTTTGCAATACTTTTTGACTCTAATAATGTGAAATCTCTACCTACCGTCCCACCAAATGAGAATATAAACATAATCGGAATTCTTGTATGTACGGATGTTTGTATGTTGTGTGTTCGCAGTTTCAAAACAAAATGGTCTAAATTATGAATGTTATTACTCGGCCACTGTGCTTGGTCCCAGTATAACAGACCACTGAGACAGGAATAATAAGGTCAATTCGAAAAAAAAGTCCCATATAAAAGCTCAAACTCTCTTATGGGACATAAATTACAATCAAAACCATTCAGTTTTCTAATTGATCGCTATATTGTCAATTAAGGCTAACTTGACCTCAAAAATGGCCATTGTCAATTAATGGCAGTATGTATGATGGTGGTTCAGAGTACCGTAGATCCTTAGCCAAGTGATCATGATGGGCGACCGGAGTGAGTTGTCAATGCCCACATTTCAATTTAAAAACAAAAGTTGGTTGAAGTAAGGTAGTAGTTGCGCAAGTACTTATCACAACCACTCTCTTACTTCAACCCAAAAAGTTGATTGGGTCTTAGTAAGGCGAAGTTTTGGAATGATTTTTGACTCTCTGTCAATGTTAAATCTCTACCCCTGGCCCACTAAAGTAGAAAACGTGATAAGATCAATTGGAATTAATATAAAACATCTATGCATCTGAATTACATTCTACTTAAATCGTACAATACTGCCCCGGAATACACACTAGCTTTATTTCTAACAGGGCCTGGGCCCTGTGACCGCCTAGTAATCTTATAATATGTATGAGCAGATTACAAAAACATAAAATAAATGTTTTTTAAAGCTTCTTACCCTTGGCGCGACGACGACGTATAAGGCTCATTCTATATACCCGACACCCGACAGTCAAATACCGGACAACCGACACCCTCCCACCCGACGCCCGACAACGACCAAATACTATCTACCCGACACCCGACGGCGAACTACCAGACACCCGATGCCTTCCCACCCAACGCCCGACAACTAACTACCGGACACCCGATGCCTAACCAACCGACACCCGCCACCTTCCCACCCGACAACTGACGCCCTTCTACCCGACATTTAGATTTTTGGAAATATAAAATTTTTATAATGTAAATTATTTTGTTTATCACTGCAGTGTAAATTATCTTGTTTATGAGAGTAATTATGTAACAATGTGCATGCGTTCGTGTTTATCTATCAATTTTGCCTAGAATTTACAGATATCGCTTCTTTCGATGGTAATAAAATTTTAAAATCTGTTTAATAGATAAGCAAATATACTCAATAAAAATGAATTTTTCAATTATTATTTGCCTTCTAGCTAATAAGAATAAAGGATGGCAATTAAAAATTTTACATTTTGGCGAACCAATGGTTCTTTTATTTGACACATTTAATACGGAGTATGGATTTAAATACAAACAACTATATAATTTGGTATACAGAATAATTGTAATGCAAACACATTAAAGATAAAATCATAATTTATGTACATCGTTTAACAATCAATTTTAAATCTATTTCAGTAAAATTGAGGAACTTTATTAAATCTAACTACTATTTTATCTATTTAGAACCTTGTTTTTTTAACATATTAAGCTGACGTGACAGAAAGCTAAACTCTGTCGGGTTCTTTGGGACATAAAGATTGTTGGTGAGACGTTTCGTCAATGTTGTTTGCATTAAAAACAACTGCATTACTTCGGTGTTTTTTTAAATCACCATTATGATTGTCAAAATGGCCAATACTACTAGCAAAATTACTAAAACAGCAACAAAGTTGTAATCAAAATCTTTTGGTTTTATGTTGCCGATGTCTTTGACAATTTCGGGTTTCACAGAAGGGACCAAATGCTTCATGGTTATTTTAATTATTGCTGAGTCATTACTTATATAGGCAGCCTCGGTTGCAAATAAAATATTTGTAACAGCAATGGTTGATGTTGATATGGTTGTGGTAGCACTAGTAGGCCTCCTGAATTTTAGCGGATACCGTGTTGGAGGTCCAAAAGTCTGGGGAAAAAGTAGTGGATATTATTAGAAATAAAACGGCCGCCCTCATAACCCTCCCTAACCCCATAAGATAATGATCATCAGAAATGCTAATTGATGTCTCTAAACCTGAAAAAGCGTTAAAAATTGCAAAATATAAGACATTATTGAGATGATCTAATTTGGTAAACAAATATTGATGATTAAAAATAAAATTACAAATGAATGTGGAGTAACACTTGGACGTATACTAAAGATGTTAAAACTACTTGAAAGAGAATGAATACAATGTAGACAGTTACAAAGATCTTGAAATATCCGAGCACATATATAATATAAAATTGAAACAAGCAGAAGAAGAGTAAAAGCATTATTTCTTTCATGATGTCCTGGGAACGGGAACAAACGCTGACTATGTTGTTTCTGTAGGTTTTGTCTTCAAAAATGATTAAAGTATAACAATTTCTGGTTCTGCGTATTAAAGATCACGTAAATAGCTTGCTCAGCGCAACTCATCATATATATTCGCAAAACTAATATAATTCTGCCATGTGAAAGGTCTCAATTTAAACATCAACTACATTTTAAAATACCTTTGCATCACACGTCATGCATTTGTTATAGAGATTTGTCATTTGCACGTAGTAAATAAGCATATGCTCGCACGCAACCGCTGGAGAACATTCTGGCCCTTGCCTGCCCGTGAGCATCTTTGTTTGGCCCGTGAGCATCTTTGTTTGGCCCGTGCCCGTGAGCATCTTTGTTTGGCCCGTGCCCGTGAGCATCTTTGTTTGGCCCGTGCCCGTGAGCATCTTTATTTGGCCCGTGCCCGTGAGCATCTTTGTTTGGCCCGTGCCCGTGAGCATCTTTGTTTGGCCCGTGCCCGTGAGCATCTTTGTTTGGCCCGTGCCCGTGAGCATCTTTATTTGGCCCGTGCCCGTGAGCATCTTTGTTTGGCCCGTGCCCGTCAGCATCTTTGTTTGGCCCGTGCCCGTCAGCATCTTTGTTTGGCCCGTGCCCGTGAGCATATTTGTTTGGCCCGTGCCCGTGAGCATCTTTGTTTGGCCCGTGCCCGTGAAAATTATGAGATGTGGGCTCTTGAAAATTATGATATGCGGGCCCGTAAAACATTTTTAATATGAACCTGTGGCGTGCTGTTTATACTATACATACTTACAGGCAGTTACGGGCGCCGGTGGGCAGCTGGAATTTTCTTGCCCATCACCGTGGCAAAGTAATCCAAAGGGTGCCCGTACCCGCCCTAGTATCCTTGACCTGCCGACTTCCGGTTCCCGTACCCTCCCTAGTATCCTTGATCTGCCTGTGCCCGCTCGTGGCCGTGAAAAATCTGGTTCCTGTGCCCGCACCATACAAGCACCCAAAACACAGGTACGTTTTCCTAGGAAGTAAGGACGCAAGCCCTATAGTATGCCTACAGTCTATTTTGTGTGTCAACATAATAGTAGTTTTATCAACAGTTGCTCCCTTACAGCAAATAATTAAAATGATCTATTCTATTGTTTGTTTTCATAGTATGAAAGTTAATCCAATAACATGATTATAACTTGTATTATTCATAGAGTGGAATAGTATGATATGATAAATGTAGCTTAGGATGATGGTAGTAATATGATATGCTAAAAGGTATGTAATATATACTGATATCAAACGACTGTAATGCAGAAGTCACATGTTGCAATAAATATTCCCCCTGAGAATGTTTATGAAAATCATAAAATTTTTAAATGAAATAATCTGTTGTGATTCATTATTTATTATAATATCCATGGTTATTCTGGCCGCCTCCCCTGATTTCCGCATCGGCCATCAACTAATTTGCTACTATATTAGGAGCAAAACGAATCCATTTTTAAAGCTAAACTGTCTAGACCTATTTGCAAGGCAAATTAGTAGGTCTAGTACTAGACAATTAATATGCATGGAACCACCTACAAAACTAATTTTTGAATTATTTCTCTGTATTTTTAAAGTGCAAATATAAATAACGTGATTTATTTTTATGCCCCTATCGTAATGCAAGAACCGTAGTCATTTATGACCTAAGGTATTTTCCAAGCGAGTTAATTGAATGCACCTAGACTTCAATTTGGTCGCAGAAAGAGGTTGGATTGGTCATTTATTTCACCTTACGAAAGACCCCTTGCTGCGGCTGTCACATATACTTTTTTATTTCCAGAATTGACCACACCAGTGTTAGTATTGGCAAACAGGAAGCTCAAATCTCTAGCTTATGACATTCCATCCTTTCCCATCCTTTCAAACTTTTGGATATGCTATGACTTGCACATGTATCGTGTAAAAAAATTTAAATTTCCAAAAAATCTAAATGTCGGGTAGAAGGGCGTCAGTTGTCGGGTGGGAAGGCGGCGGGTGTCGGTTGGTTAGGCATCGGGTGGCCGGAAGTTAGTTGTCGGGCGTTGGGTGGGAAGGATTTGGGGGCTGTCGGGCATCGGTTGGGAAGGCATCGGGTGTCTGGTAGTTCGCCGTCGGGTGTCGGGTAGATAGTATTTGGTCGTTGTCGGGCGTCGGGTGGGAGGGTGTCGGTTGTCCGGTATTTGACTGTCGGGTGTCGGGTATATAGGATGAGCCGACGTATAATAGATTAACCTTGAACATTATAATAGTATCAATCTCACTGTCCCCAAGTCCCCATAATACAATGCTTACAACAGAACAGACATTAGGGTAGATTGTGTGAGTAGTGAGTAGTGAGTGCGTTATGTGTGGATGGGTCTGGTCTGTATATTAATGTTTTCGATAATGTACCCCAACGCATACCTCTATGTACTAAATTTAGCACATGAAGGTATGCGTTGGGGTACATTATCGAAAACATTAATTCCGTTTCTATTCTTTTCGGGCTTTCTTGATTGTGGAAGGCTAAACGAACTAAAACGAAGTAACCAAAAATCGATGTAACATCGCCTCTATTTCGTTTCATCGTACAAAGTCGTGCAATAATATATATACAGCTAGTTCAATTAAGCAAACGAGTTTTGTGACACATCTAAACTTGTCAATTCCCGTTAAAATATCAAAAGTAAAACCATTTTGTGTTTTTCTTCTCGGTAATCCACAAAGCGAAAGCGATCAAATTGATTCAGCTGCGACAAAAATATTTTAAGCCACAATAAATTTTCTGAGGCTTGATAATGTATCAAAAAGGGCTTCTTTTAAACAATGCATTCAAATTAGATAAATAAATAAAAATAATATTTTATCTAATGTGGTAAAATAACACTTCTGATACCAAACAATTAATTAACTCCAAAGTCCGTCTTAGACCTCTGCGTTCCCAGAATCATTAGTAAATCTCAGTAAATGGTAATATTCATCTGGGTTTTCACCACAGTGCTGGTACATTATAGTAATTAATAATAAAAATAATATATAAAAATAACATGATGTAGATCAAAAATAATACTGCAATAATAATATTTTTTCCATAATAATTTCTAATATTTTATTACAGATTTCCAGATAGAAAAATTTTCTATTTAGTCGATATTTGATAATTACGCCATTTTTTGGTGGTTGACAGGATTTAATGAGCATGTGACAAATACAAACAAATCAAACAAATTTTACACATATTCAAATATTTTATTTGTGTTACTTGGACAACCATTTTCATTTTCAGCTAACTGTAGAACGGCTGGATTTTATTATCGAAGTTGTCATGTTTAGCAAGATATTTTAGCTGAAGTTCCCACCCTAAGTTCTTTTCATCTCGTCAAAATTGTTTGTTAAAGAAACCGCATTACATTTATGTCTACTATTTTTTTAAACAATAATTTCTCCTAAACTATGAACTTTTTGGAAAATATTGGAGACACTTACAAGCATTAGGTATTCTGTCAGACTTTCCAAAAATCACTACCAAAGTATCTCTATTTATAATCGCAGAGTCGAAAAAATTTACGTGTCTATATTTCTATCTATGTATGTACGGTTGGTAGGGTGTTCTGAAAAGCAAAATGCGCATGCTCACTTTCTCTAAACCACCGAACAATGCATAGGGGCATGTAAATTTGAATATTGTATCTATCTAATAAAAACTTAAGGACGAAGTTTGCATTTGGGTAATGTCCCTAAAATGAGCAATGCGCAAGTCCGTATGCTATGCTTTTCTAACATCAGATATCAAAATGCAGCTTCTGTGTTAAGATCTGGTGTATGATTATTTCAAAACTAACAACATCTTTGATTTTGATTGTGCTTAGTGTTTGTAGTAGATATGCATGTTTTGTATTGCTTTTCGGGTATTGATTGTTTGTTCATCTGTAGGCGTAGGTAAGTATCTTTCTTAACTTAAAAATTGTCGACCTGGATTGTTTTGCGAAACTTGTGAAAGTGAAAAATTGCGAAATTGAATTTAAGCAACAGGACTAATGCTGATCAGAAGCTGTTTTTCTTGAAAATGTGTACAAAAAAATTGACTTTAATATTAAATACCTCAGAAAGTAATGGGACTTTTTAAATAAAACTTGGCAAGTATATTTTAGTAAATATGGGGGACCTTTACTTTCAATATGAATCAATTACTATCAGAGGGGGCAGAGACAGCCCCAGACGGGGGCTACGAGCTCCCAAAACATTTGACTGACTCAAAATGGTTTGAAATAACATTTTTACATACCCTTCGACAGACTCAATGGATTTCAGCATTTTGAAAATTTGTTGCGCTATTTTAAAATTCAGGACAGTTGCTATGCCATAACCATAGTAGGCAACTAAGGCAAATAGCAATGATTTTTTTGGGATTGTTTTTATTACTGGGATGGGTTGCCTATTGAATTTCTCTTGAGTGCTAGGTTCGTCCCTTTGCTGGGTTTATTATACTCTATATGAGTTGACTATTGGTGATTGAATGAAAATTATTAGCGAAAGGGGACATTTGTAATGATCGTGGGTATTAAATAGTATTTCAAAATCAAATACAAATTGGTTCTGCTATATCGACAAACTTATTTAGCATTTTTTAGTAGAGCTGGTTTTACTGTTTACCGTCCCCTTGATTTCTTTGTGCCAGTTTGCACTTTGCACACCTTTTTTGTGGAATTAAATAACATTACTGGTTAACAAAATAAATAACCTTAGTGAAGTACCAATGATTTTTTTGGAATTGTTTTTGTTTCTGTGATGGGTAGCCTGCTGAAATTCACTTGAGTGCTAAGTCCCCCTAGCTGGGTTCACTAGTTTTGAATAAATTATTTATTAAATTATCCATGATCATTTGAAGCACAAAAACACATTAGGACACTTATTTAGGTTATCCTTGAGATTGCCAATTAGATAGATAGATTTATTTATTGAGTTTCCAGCGGGCCATAACCCATCACAGAAAAAGGTTCCCAATTCTGTATTTTCCTATTGATATTTCAGAGCCAGGTCTATGAAAGGTTTGTTGAACATCTCGTTGATATCTTTTGCAACAAGAAAGTCGAGGTGACTCCCCTTCCGGTCTTCTCCTATTCCACGTACGTAAACACAATTTGGCAATTCGGAAACTAATCGTGCAATATCCTGAAAAAAAGATGTTGCATATGATTGACTGTGTAAAAATTATTAAATAGTAGCATATAGAAAATACGCTAAATCGTGGATGTTTTTCTAAAAATGTGGCATGAGCATCTCTTGCTCATGAAATTTACGTTGTTTTTGACTGGTTTTAGACAAAAAGGATCGTCAATTAATTCTTGATTTTTGTATGATTTTCATAACCCTATATACGCTTTTTTCTTTGAGGATAACTTGGCAAAAGAGCTGTGGATAGAATGGCAAATCGATGAGGGTAGTTTGGCAAACGTGTTAATGATGTACGGGTTGAATTTTATTTATCGTTGCTGCACTTTTTTATTATGTTGTACATAGTCAATCAGGTTCTGTACTTAAAACCAAATACATAGTCAAGTCTTAATTTCTTAAGTTAGTTAAAGCTAGGAAGATGCATTTTGCACGTAGTCAAGTGACTTAGCGTAGTGTAAGGTTTATCTTTGAACACAGCAATCTTTTTCGTATTTGAAAAGGGCCATTCAAAATACGCAAAAAAATTTCCACTCATTACTATTGCTAAAATAAACCTCCATAACGGTGGTCTTTTACAACACCTTTTTAATATGAAATCGATGGTGTCAAAATAGTGAAGGGTATTGTGGCGGATATATATTACTATCTTATTTCGGACCACAAAAATGTACTCCATCACTTTCAATTAAAGTGGCTGCGCACAAATTTCTTGAGTGCAATACCAGTTCTACTTCTCTTTCCTTGTAGTTCTTAAGCTATACAAGTATTCGTCGTGGGCGCTAGCTTTATGGGTTATTTTAGTATGTGTTTGGGACACGAATTTTAATGTTGACTCAGCCATTCCTAAGAAGAAACTTTCAGTTCATCTCAAAAGAATGTAAGAGCTATACATGTAAAAAAGAGAATGTAAAGTCGGCGTCCCTTAAAGTACAGTCACTATCCATTCTATACTAGTTATACTTTTGCCAGATTGTGCGTTTGCACATTTTGCCGTTTGCACATTTTGCCAAACTCTCCGACGTGGTAAAAAGCCGATTTGCCAAATTATCCCTAGGGGACAAAATCGTGGCAAAAATACTTTTGCCAAACTAATTAATTTACCACCGATATATGAAGTCATAGCCACCTTTCAAGTATTATAACTGTTCTATGCTCTTTCTTTTTTAGTATTTTCAACATAGCTGGCGTAGCCTTTACTTTTTTGCCAGCTAAAGCCCTTTAATGTATGTTTTCCCAATTGGCAAATTTAACAATGTGCCTGAACATACTCCAACCATAGATATAGAAAGGGGATTTAGATAACGCATAACAAAATAACAGGATAAGTAACAGGATATTGTAAACAGGCAAAAAGCTTCCATTCTCCACACTTTTTACACACGTTTCCCGGTCTTGTACTTTCGTACAACAAACGCTTCCATATAAATTAATACATTGTGAGATAGGGAAATGTTTCTTCTAGTAGCGTGTATTAGTGTGTTTCTAATTCTATGACTCCAACCTGTAAATATAATGGAACAAAGAAAAAACTACCCTATCACAATAAATAAAGATGTTTCCAACTATGTTTCATGTATGTATGTATATGTCTCTATGTAACTGTACTTTATGCTATGGAATTTGCGGCTTTTTGTTGCAATGCGCAAGTGCGAAGCGCGTATGCATAATAATAAGTCCACCACGCGGGTTAACAGTAAGCAGTTAACAGGTTATTTCGAAATTAACTGATACACATGATTATGCTATTATACCTTTCGAAATAAGAGTCACCCTTGCTGGGGGCTACTATATTTAATATATGTTTAACTTTTTTGTTTATTTGCAGACCAACGACAAAAGTCTAAAGCGGGGAGCAGTAGCTGCTGTGCAGGGTGCTGTATTTTATAATGGATTCCTTGTCTCAGATAAATGGCAAAAGTACTTAATTACTGCTTAATTTGTGGGAGTGGTCACTCAGTGGTAAAAATGGTAAATTATAGTAAATAAGTAACAGAGAAACACAAAAGACACATTAAAAAAGTGCTTTTGCCACAAAGATATATTAAAAATGCTCTATATCCTCAAAAATATTTCAAATCATGATTAATGTTTGAATGTTTACTGAAAGTAGTGAAAAAATGTCATTTAAGCGACATTTATTCGCCTCTTTTTACCTTAGGAACGACTAGGTTGTCAGATTTTCCATAGAATACACCAACAGGTACAGTTGTGTCCTTCAAATGGTACAGCGGAGGTGTTTTGGAGCCATAAACTTGTAAATTTTTTTTTGCGCCGTAATTATAATGCTCAAAATTATTTGAATAGCCCATCTGTGTAAAATGACGGCCTACTCTCACCGACGATGAGCTAGGAATCGTAACCACCGCCTTGGCGATTGAATCCTGTCGGAAGAGAGATAGTGCATATATTTTAATTTTATATACAAGACATCACAATTATTTATAATCCACATTTCTGGTTAATTTTTGTCAATAAGGAAATAATATTGTTCATTTGGTGGATTAAAAGTCAAGCAAAATTTTGGATACTGTGGGAGCAATATTTCTAATTGTCTCTAGTTAAGACCGAAACGTTCATTTTAATAAAATTGAACAAAATGGCCTTAGTGGTTACTTAAGTACATTTTATTACTTTTTGTTCATTTTTATGCCATTCACTAAATGGGACAATATAATGTTCTTGACTTTCTCCTTACTCTTTCTTAATTTTCTTTAACGGCTTTATCAATACTAATCCTTGCTATTTTGCTTTCTTGATTGTACATTTAATGAACAATTAAAGAGATATTAGCAAATTAAAATACGGCATTTGTTTTAAAAAACCTTTACTGCAAAAACTACATAAAATAATGTGCAAAAAGACCATAGGTAATATTTTATGAAATCATTTATCTAAATTTGAAAACTCAATTTCTTACACTTGAATATGAAGAGAACGCTCCCATACTGATGTCCAGATAAAATTTGCAAATAGGCGTAATTGGACGAAAAAGACAGACAGACATAGCACCTAGATTCAAGAAGATGTGTATAAAGGGGGGCCGGGATTTCTCCAGCTGCATTTCCACCAAAAGGAAGTCCGAACTTAAAAAATGTAAAAATTTTATATATTGTACTTTGATTAACATCGCTAAGTTTGTTTTGCTGATGGAATGGAAAGCCGTAATAGAAGCTCGCCTGAGGAAAGGGGACCATGGGCACATTTTTGTAAAATAATAGCAGAAATAGATATATTTTGATTACTAAAATGTACAGTAATTTAAACTAGATCAATATTGATCATAATTGAATATCAAAAAAGTAGGTTTCATTTAACTCAAAATACGATTCTCCTTTGCTAATCATACAATTTGCTCCATATACTCACTAGCTTTATTTATAACAGGCCCTGTGACCGTCTAGTAGCTTTATATTTTCGAATGAGTAATAAATTTTACACTTAAAATTAATTAGAATGAGTCGTCCATCATCAGTCTGAACTGAGAGAACTTCAAATATTATTGAAGATAGTTTCTTACTTTAATTAATGTTTCTCCATAAGTGTTTTTAAGGATTCCTACTGTTCCTGTCAAATGTCCGACATACACAGCCGGGGCAGCTCCAATCATTAGACTTACTTTTTTATTATACTCTGGGAAATTGCTCATTGCTATGTGGAATACAATTCCACCCATAGAATGCCCCATGTATTGTAGTTTTGGAAATCCAGTTGTGTTTAAGATATAGTCAATTTCTGCAGGGACATCGTATTTTCCAATTTCATCCATGCTGAATAATTGAAAACAAGTTATTTATTCAATTTCTAAAGCATATTATTAGTTTACGCTTTTAGTATTCAAACTGTCACCTGAAATCAAAAAATGCTCTATCCTTGACAGTATATTTTACATGTCTCCTGGAGTACCTTGTTCCACGACAATTAGCTGCAATATTGACAATATCATTTAGACAGGCTAATAAAATGAATATTGTACTTTATGTTTAGGTTGAACGGAAGAGTGACTATTAAATTAGAAACTGGCAATAAGAAAAAAATGGTTGATATAGTACAAATTATTTAGGCCCACAATTACATCGCAAATATTCATTTAAGGGCACTTGATTATGGCGTAAGTATTTCTCCATTCTTACGTAGCGTCAAATTAAAAATGTCTCAAACATAAAAAAATTAATGTGACAAGTCTTAATTTATTACATTTTTAGACAAGACATTGTTAGCGAATGTTGTTGGTACTAATAGCCCAAGAAATGTGTGCTTTTGTGTGGAGGCAGAAGAATTGTTAACATCTTTTTGTCAACCCCTTTTTGGCAACACACAATTTGCCTACCTTAAGGGCCAAGGGCTATGATGGTAATGCATGCTTTCATAGTTTTAAACCACAACACCAAGTATCACGTGAATATATAGTTAAATGTATATCATTACCTAGCCAAACGTCGTATCCTAAGTCAGCCAACTGCAGAACTACAAATGACAATTGTAATCATTAGAAAATACAATTTTACGGTGATAGGTCGATTTGGCAAAAGTTTGTTTGCCACAAATTTGACCCCTTGCCCTTGGGATAATTTGGCAACTTGGCTTTTGGACAGGTCGGAGGGTTTGGCAAAATGTACAAACGCACAATCTGGAAAAAACTATTATTGTACTGTAGTATGTTTGGTAACTGTTCCTTAAGAGACATTCACCTTACATAATATGAGCATTACATTACAGACTATGCATGTATAATAAAAATAGAACGTCTGGGGTGTTAGAACAGCAGCTAACTGTGTTAGAAATGCTGATTCTATTCGATTAACTTTGTTTCGACTGATTGTACCTTTTGACATGTCAATAAAGCAAGTATTCAGTATTCATGTATACTTTTACAATTTTTGAACTTTGCTGACAGTTTCTTCTTAGTAAGGTGGCCTATTGCTGAGTCCTCATAAGCGTGCCCATATGCTAGCTAACAACGGATAACTTGTATAGTTCAAGAATTACTACGAAAGGTATTGTGCGCAAAAGGATTTGCGCGTTTCTTTAATTGAAACAGATGTATTGTATTCCTGTGCAGCAAGACTAAGAGAGGTCATCCTAGAGTGGCGCGGCCCACCCACTCCATCTTTAGTTTAGATAAGATAATGATAAATTAGGTTAAGTTTGTAAGGTGGGGGCGCCCCACCCTAAGATTAAGACCCTTTTAGTGTGGCCGATTCCTATGGTCGTAATGGCTGGAAATATTTATGCCAGTAAATATATAATAATACTTATGGTAACAAGTTTTCACAGTATTAACACGTTTTGCCCAACTATCCCCATCAACTAGCCGTTCTAATATCCACAGCTCTTTTGCCAAATTATTCCCAAAGAAAAACACTGTTTTGCCAAAATGTCTTTCACAGGTCAATTTTACAACATTCGTTAGTAACATTTCCTTACTCAGTAATTTATCCGGGTCATTAAGAACCCAGCAACTAGAATCCGCTAATAATCCATGGTGGATTAATATGGCATTACTTCTAGCCAAATTTCTATCTTTGCCAAAGGGAATTCTTATCATTGTCAAAATATATCCATCGGCTGTTGTCACTTCATGAGCTTCTGCAGGATAGCCATACGATCGAATATAGTCCGGCTAAATGAGGGATTTATAATACAATTTTGTCAAGTACAACAAGCATTAAAGACAAATTAGACATAACATGCATGTATTTAAGAAATTGATTGAATCATTGGATTGCTGACTGTATTTTGGATAAAAGATTTATAAAAATTCCAAAAAACACTCGTAAATGAACATTAATATTGTAATTTGAGGTCCAAGTAAATAGTTTAGTGCAATATAAATTACCATTTGCTTTCCAACATGTATAAATAGAAAATCAGTTTATACAACTAAAGTTTGTTTATTTCAATGCTTTTTGCAAGTATTAATAAATCATAGCATGAAGCAGATTCATGTAAAAAGATTTTAATTTATATAGGATATATTCTAAAGGTACTTTACACCATATATATGTATATATATCCTATACATCCTATTTTCGGACAATAAAAATTGTTTACCGTGCTTTTCATTGTAGCCTGAGGTACTTGCCGTGGTCTGATAACATGTGTCGCACTACTATTACCAGTAACCAAGTATTTTTGAATATCAACCTGATTGCTATTTTGAAACAGGCATCCGAGTAACGCAAAAACCAGGATAAATATATTAACTATTGTCATATTTGGAAATTAAATAACAAATCAACAAATTAGCAGAATAGTAGCAACAAAGTTGAAGACAGAACTAGTTTTCCAGTAACTTATGCAGTTAATGAATGCAAGATACAAAGTTACTCGGTAATATGCCGGAACTAAACTGTTGTCGGGTTGGAATAACGTTATGGAATAGTAAATAAGATTACTAGCTAAATAATGTATAATAATGACTATTTAGACTATTGCAATCTATTATTATTTAGATAAGGTCAGTATCATCAATATATACGAAACCTACCGTTAGAATTTTCATAATACCTTCAATTTCTGTGTGATTATTTCAAATCACCGTCCGTAACTGAAAGAGTGTTGGGAATTTGCAGTTAGTAAAAATGCATCTTAATTTGGTCTAATCATATCGTGATGGATAATTTGCATAAAATATTTACTGTTAGTTGCGACTCTATATTTATTCTTTTACGGTATTCATCATAGTACCTAAAGGATGTAATCGTTTACTTCCTTCTACTTCATATAATAAAGTCATTTTCAGTTTAGTGTTGACCTTGGCTTATACGAATTTACCCAAGCTTTAGTAATATTATTTGCATTATTGCACTCTGCAACTCAATATTATGCCACAAGTCATCTATGAAATTTAATCATATGATATTTTATGCAGAATTAATATATTCATCTTGCTTTCACACTTTTTTGTATTTTTTGTATATTGATGACTTTCTGGCCTTGGTTTCTACCATTTACCTCAACCATATAAAATATTATCTGTTTGACTTATATTCTCAATCAGCCAGCTTTGTTAAATCAAGGTTGTTTCTCCTTATAATTTTCTAAAAAATAATATACATTTAATTCTGATTTCAATTTAAACAACCTTCCAGCACAATGCACATGCATATAAAATGACTTGTCATTGTCAATAACCTATCTGAACATGTGTGGAATAATTTCAATTCAATGTTTTTTTCAATGCATTTTAAAGCAATTCCGATAATAATATTGCATTATACTACAGGGTTATAAACAAAATACATCAATGCACAATAAGCTGGACTTATGCTGCCAACTGAAAGTGTAAAATAACGAAGGAATCGTTATCAGATCAAAGAATCGCAGTAGATTCTGAAGAATTGGAAACTATGATCCTCATTTGCTATGAAAAAGTTGGCAATTTTGATATTTTATAGGTACAAATGCTCAACCACGGTGTTGAAGATTCTGAATACCAAGAAAAGACAATCGAGCACATGCTTGTGACGGTATTTTGTCAAAATAGATGAAGGCCCAACTTTTATTATTTATTCCAAAAACGTCAAAGTTTGACGAAAGGTAAAACGGATCTGATGTAGAAATTTTAAAGAATTGAGCACCCATGTATATGAGATTTTGAATAGTCCGACGACAAAGAAATTCTTGAATGCAATTTCAGAATTTACAATGATTATTATTCAATTACAATGGACTGATTTCAAAGTATGAGCAATGCAAATTTTTATTCACTGCAATTACTAAATATACAAAAAGATGGAATTTTTTCAGTAACCAAATGTGATAATAAACTTTATATAAAACAGAGTATTCAATCTACACATTGAACATGAATAATAATATAGACAAATGTAACAACTTATATTATTATATAATAAAAAATAGTGTAGATTTAAAAATATTCATTTTTTGTCTTTCTAATACCTGCACATCCTTAATATGTTTTGCTTTGGTGGAACGTACTAGATTGTTTGAAGACATAGTACATATAAAACTGATTCTTTAAATTTCTGCAAAAACAAAAAAAAATTCCGCTCGTTTCGAATTCACATTCCTAATGCAGAACCAAAATGTTCGGGGTAATTTTATTTGTAAATTTGTACACAAAATTTTGTAAAATTTAAATTGTTCAAAGTAATTAAGAAAATAAGGGAAATAAACAAAATGAATTTCAATTTGAGGAATAAATCTTTTAAACCATATTGTTTAGATACATGTAACAGTAACTAACCTTAAATTTTACCACTTACAGCATTTACTTTCTCAGACACACTTTCCGCTCCACCCTTTCCACTACTATTGTCCAAAAATATACCATTGTGAAAGCTTCTTTCACTCGCCAATTTTTCGTGAGCTTTCTTCAATTCTTGATAATGGGTTTTCTTCTCAACTTGATCTTCTTTATTTTCCGTTTTGATTTGGTCTATTTGAATTTCATAGCGTTGCCTGATTTGGTCTATTTGATTTTCGCAGCTTTTTCTAAGCTCCGATAGCTCCCTCTTTGTTTCCGCCAATTCTTTCTTTGTTGCTACCAAATCATTTTTCAGTGTTTTGATATGATTATCTAACCCCTCCTTAATGATTTTAATTGTCTCCTCGTGTTTCATATCTGTATCATAATAAAAATATTTCTTTACTTAATAAAATGGCCATATTTCTCACCGAATGTGTTGTAATAGTTATTGCAATTCGACTAGAAATTTATTGTAACTTTACATAAATTACCAGGACGTTTTAAAATTGATAGAAAACCACTTTTCAAACTTAAATTTTTATTTTTAAATTTAATTCAATTCAATAACGAAGCCGGAATTTCGTGGAAAACTGAATAGAAATCAGTGAAATTTTGTACAAAAGGATTATAGCTGTTATTTAAACTTATTTATCTTGCCACTTAAATTGAAATTTAAATATTTATTTTAAAAAATCGTGATAGTAATCGGTTATGTGGTCGACAATAGAATTCCTTTAAAATTTATATATATTATATAATCTTAAAGAGAATTTTCGATTTTTAAAAAATAATAAAATAATTACTAACTTGGAGAATGAGGATAGCACAATGTAAACAGATCTTCAGAGCAATGGATCCGAACAGATAGTTAACAACTAAAAATAATATTACCGTTGTATTGACATTCAGGTTGATGAGTAGATTCCATGGAATCGTTCTAAAACCAAAAACATATATATATATAATACCTAATAACGTAATGTCGATACAAAATATTATTCAATATAACATATTATACACATTATTCGATATTTATATTGTAAATTATAGTATTAACTTACTTCAGATCCATTTGAATTTGTATCCATATTGTTGATATAACAACTCAATATAATAGAGAGAGGTGAATGATTCCAAATAATTCAAGTGTATCTGTCGTAGGCCATGAGAGGACATGGGCTGTCACCGTGACAGCCTAGGCTGCGAGAGGTTCCTCTCAAAGCCTAGGTTTTGAGAGGACGGCATGGCAGGCTCTGAGAGGACGGTCAGTTTGGATAAGAATGAGTCAACTTGGAGCATTTTTGGTGTGTAACTTGTAACTGCAACTTGAAATAACTTATTTTTACTAGTCAAAGCGAAATTATCATTATTAACAGGTCAGGTTATTGCTTGATATTCAGATTATATCATTAAAAGTGACATTAGTTAAGACTTTGAATGCATTATTTCAGTGTATTTCAGGGCAAATATATTCAATCACCAGTTAGTCGTTATTTTTACAGGTCATGCACGTGACAATTTATTCCACATAGAACATTCGATAGGACAGATTAACACTGGCTCTGTTACATATTATACCTCAGGTTCTATTGTAAATGGAAATCAATGCATTTGTAAGAAAAATAATGTTCTATGTAGAAAACATATCATGTGGGTGTATTCTGTAAAAATAGCGACTAATAAGTGATTGAATGTTTTTACCTTGCCATTTCTTTCTATATGGAATACTGAAACAAAGAATGAACTGAACAAGGTATTACACTATTTTGTGGGATGAATAAAACGGAATTTGCCTCAATTTTTGGTTGTTTTTTGGTTGTCGCCCACTATTCCTGTTATGGTATGACTGTAACCCACATAATAGTGTTCTCTAAATCTCTCCGAATGTCAAAGTAGGTATTACACTACTTTGTACGACGCACAAAGCAACGCAGTTACGTCAAATTTTAATGTTTTTAATCCCTCCCCTAGTCAGGAGTTGTGACCAAATTTGCCCATTCACCAACTCGATCTGCCTTTTGACACCTAGATTGCGTGAAAAATGTTTAAACGGATTATGTCTTTCCGTTCGAAAGTTATCGTGCTTACTGACTGATAGACAGACAGAATGGTCATTCCTATAAAGCAGCTGCCGCCACTTAATTAACCTGACCAGTTAATAATGAAAATTTCGCTTTGAGTAGTAAAAATAAGTTATTTCAAGTTGCAGTTACAAGTTACACACCAAAAATGTTCCATGTTGTCTCATTCTTATCCGAACTGACCGTCCTCTCAGAGCCTGCCATGCCGTCCTCTCAAAACCTAGGCTATGAGAGGAACCTCTCGCAGCCTAGGCTGTCACGGTGACAGCCCATGTCCTCTCATGGCCTACGACATATCTACCAAACACAAAATAACATTTTATAATACACTCTCTTGAAAAATTATAAGTTACCGCACAATGTCTGAAGCAGACCAAAAATTACCCAAGAATGAGTATAATATGGCTCACTTATATGTATAGAGAAAAGGAAATTTTATTTTTACATTTCTATTTCAGGTTCAAACATAAATAGAATTATATTTAGGTACTCGGTAATAATATACCACAATAAACCACATGCGTTGAGTACTCGCTCACTCGATACCGATCATCAGGACTCTGTTTCTAGCTTCCAGACATTTTCGTAGAAGAAAAGCTTATCGGATTTAAGAATGTATGACTCTTCTGTGACATTTTATATATTATTGGTAATACCGAGAATGTAGTACAGCTATTTGAAATCAAAAACTTTACATGAATAAGGATATATGGGAGTATGAGAATCTGAGAACTTTGTGCATGGATATGAGTAGTGCTGCTTAGTAGTGCTGCCTGCAGGTATTTACAATCGATAAGTTAATGCTATAATGAGGATACTGATACGACATTGTATTTATGATACCAGTGAATGCATGGTTTCGACAGTTTTGGGTCTGAAATGAAATGACAGGGAACAAAAAAGGACCTATTTTTTCTTTTTTATAAAAAAGGCAGCAGTAAGATTTTTTCAAACCAGTCATTTTTTGCCTTTTTTGATGCAACACAGTGTCCCATATTTACTTCCACTGATTCCACTCTACATGTAAATAAGGTAAAAAGGATTGATTTTTAGAAAAGTTCTACTTTTTACCTTTTTTGTTTTAGTTTAGTGTTTATTTAGTTTTTTATTGTCATCAATTCTCATAAAATTTTCCATTACAGAGAATTCTCATTTATCCCATTACCACAGATAGCTATAAGTTAAATACGCTAAATACCGAAACCCTGCATTTATACCGATTATAATGGCCTTATATATACCTAATCATTGTATACCTGAATGTTGGATGTTTAGTGTTCGTTTTTGAAATTCATAGAATTAATTATTTAATATTGTTTATTTGGAAAATATTAAATGAAAGTTTTATTTAGCCAAAATTACATCCAGGTTGATATTGATCAGTAAATCTAGAAATAATAGCAGGTATTGAAATTCATGGTTTAACCAAAGCCTTATAGATATCCGTTGGGGGTCCCAGTTTGTCTCAAGTCGATAATTAGTAATGGGCAACGTCGAAATCTAATGTAGTCCAATGTATCAATTTGGATAAAAGATTTAAAGGAGTCTGTAATTCTAAAATCGTATTATATATTTTGTTTACGTGGAAGTAGTTTTAAAGTTTTAAGCTTGAATGGAAAATCAATTTCCAAGTTTTATTTTTAAGGGGGTTGGTAATCGGGATAAAGGTTTATAAAAGCCCTTTTCCACAAAATGAACAACTTTCTTGTGGATTTTCTCAAGCCTTGCACTGTGTTTGAATATTAAACACATATTTACATTTCGAATTAAATCCTCCTTTCTCGGCAATCTCCGCATTTTTTTTAAATGTTTTATGTGCTGATGAGTATATGGTACCAGTATTTATATGTATTGCCAAGAAAAACTACAACACAAATTCAATTACGGTATTTTTATGGAGGAGAATTGACTGTCAACAATCACAAGTACAAGTTTAGCTAGAAAACGGGAAAAAATAACTGACTCCATAAAAATATGAAATATTTGAGACAGCCAAAATAACTTCGACATACTAAATTATATTCCTGCTTCTAATTCAATAAATAATTTTAAACCTCACTCTTTCAAATATTTCTCCATAGAAATGCCGTTCTGGTTCTCACTTCAAGAGTTGGGTATCTAAAGAGTTGTTATATAGAAGGAGCACTGGCTGATGTCACGTAGTTGTTCGGTTTCGGTTGACGTGCAATATCTGACTTCCAAGTTTTGTATTTCCGTGGTTGGTAATCAGGATTTTTCCTATGCAAGTCTTCATGCTTTCTCAAAATGTCCGGTTTAGAAAGTATTTTCCCACAAAACGAGCACTCGTATTTGCTTTCATGAACTTTCAAATGCCTTTTCAAACTTACACTGTGTTTAAAAATCCGCTCACAATATTGACACTTGGAAGAATATTCTCCTTTCTCTGCCACATCCTTGTGGATTTTCTGGTGTCTTTTTAACTGCGACTTCTGCTTATAACTCACTCCACACTCGTCACAAACAAATGTTTTTTCTTCGGAATGGATTGCAAGGTGCGTTTTTAAGTTGACTTTTCCAGAAAATGTTTTAGAGCAGATTTCACAAGAATATTTATTTTCTTCCGTATGTCGCTTTTCGTGGGTGTGTAAAGAATGTTTATCATTAAACGTCATCCCACAATGCCGACACAAATACGGCGTGTAATTATCCGAATGCGTCAAAAGATGAGCTTCGTATGAAAACTTATCTACATACTCCTTATTGCATTTGTCACATCGAAGAGTATCTCTTTGTTGGTGTATTGCCATGTGCACTTTAAAACCGTTTGCTCGAATTGTCTTCCCACATATTTCACAAGTTTTGAAATACTTTTTTAATTCTTCCTCGTTGGCTTCCTTGTGTATTATTTTCATGTGCAATTGCATGCCTCTAACACTTGTTAAAACTTTATCACATAATTTACAATCCTGAAAATGACTAGGCATATGGAATTGGCGAAGGCTTTCGCTATTGGCAAATTTCTTCCCACAGATTTTGCACTTGTATTTCTTGTTATCTTTATGAGTTAATTGCTTCTCCTTTTTATGTTGATTTGCCAAATATTTTCTTTTGGTGACAGAACTACATTTTTTTGTATTCCGCTTTATTTTTCCTGTAAAAAAGTACAATATTTTGTAAAAACATAATTGCAATAATAATAATAAACAAAGTTTCCTACACAATAAATACAGACACATACAACTTTTCAGAATTAACATTACAGAATTTTAGGAAAAGTCCCTTAAGCAAATTTTAATTTCGACTTAAATATTTTCGAAGAATTTTAGATTATTTTTAGATTATTGCATTCAAGTAATAACAGTTGGTTATCATTTCGATTAAAAAACAGATTTGCTCATTTTTTGAGAATATTATTAGGATTTTGATGTAAATTTACAGAAATATTGGCTAATTATTTATTATGGGTATAAAACAAAAAATAAAATAAACAAAAAGCTTTATAATCTTACGCCTTTTGAATTGTGCCATTTTCTTTGTGGTGTCCTTTTTAGTATTTTTATTATATTGTTGCAATTCTCCTGTCGAAATTTTTTCCACTTTTACGACTAATTGTTTAGAGGATTTTAATGGATTTTTTAGGATTGACTTTTCCCTACTGTCACCAACGTTTAAGGATTGTTCCTTCATAAGCAAAGAAAGTGGCCCAGTTTCAGTACTTTCATATTTGTAATCTTCGGCGGAGCATTCATCTGCTTCTTGATCTTCAAAATTGAATGCATCAAATAAATCTCCATTTCCGTTTTTAGCTAAAGACGATTTAGATGACGAGTTGGGATCAGAAATGTTTGATGGTTCCGTTCTTGTGCAATTTTCCCATTGTTTCTTGAATGTATTTTGGACGTGTTGAATAAACGATGCTTGGTGAGTTAAGCTTTCAAATTTTTTGAAAGCCTTATAGGTATCTGATATCAGCGAGAGACATAGATCACACATTCGAAGAGATTGCTCCATGGGATCTTTTTGGTGGTGATTTATCTTTTTGAAATAGATCCTAAAGTCGTCAAAGGAAATACTGCCAATTCGATAGATATAAGCTATAATATCCCATATTCGGATTACTCCAATTTCATTATCCCTGTTCTCAGGTGATGTAGATGACTTTGTTTCATCATCAACATTTTTGTTACAATTGGTACATATTTCTGCCATCGTTGTCTTTGAATTATATTCAATATTATTGATTATCGACAAACAAATAATGACGATTTGGAAGGAATGCAGAATATTTACTTGTTTATCTGCAATGTACAAAATATATGGACGAAACTATATGACTCTGAATTTATAATATGTATTTTGCAAGATATTCTTTCATCTATAAAAAAGAAAATATGAAATAAAGATTTACATCTATGGACGAAGGATAAGATTACCGTTCTAGGATGAAAGTAAAATCCTTAATTTTATTCAAAGGCATTGATTGCAAGCACATTAATTTCTAAAATAAAAAACAAGAAAAACTTGACACTGACCATTTTTACACATCCAAAAGTCAAAAGTTTTAAACTTAATCCAAAACCCCTCCGAAGTCCAGTGTAATGTTGATTACTGTTTGAATTTGGCTCTGAGATGGGTAAATCCAGCTAGCCGAATCCGAAGGTCCAGCTAGCCGAAGCCGAAGGATGACACCCGAAGCCGAAGGTCCAGGTAGCCGAAGCCGAAGGTCCAGCTAGCCGAATCCGAAGGTCCAGGTAGCCGAAGCCGAAGGTACCAGCTAGCCGAAGCCGAAGAATGTACCAGGAAGCCGAAGTTCCGAAGGTCCAGCTAGCCGAAATCAGAAGGTCCAGGTAGCCGATGCCGAAGTACCAGCTAGCCGACTCGAAGGTCCCGCTACCCGAAGCCGAAGGGATAAGTGAATCTACCCGAAGCCGAAGGTCCCGCTACCCGAAGCCGAAGGGATAAGTAAATCTACACGAAGTCGAAGGTCCCGCTACCCGAAGCCGAAGGTCCAGCTACCCGAAGCCGAAGGTCCCGCTACCCGAAGCCGAAGGTCCCGCTACCCGAAGCCGAAGGTCCAGCTACCCGAAGCCGAAGGTCCCGCTACCCGAAGCCGAAGGTCCAGCTACCCGAAGCCGAAGGTCCAGCTACCCGAAGCCGAAGGTCCAGCTACCCGAATCCGAAGGTCCAGCTACCCGAAGCCGAAGGTCCAGCTACCCGAAGCCGAAGGTCCAGCTACCCGAAGCCGAAGGTCCAGCTACCCGAAGCCGAAGGTCCAGCTACCCGAAGCCGAAGTACCAGCTACCCGAAGCCGAAAGGATAGGTTATCTTCCCGAAGCCGACGGATTAAGTCATTCTACCCAAACCCGAAGGTCCAGCTACCCGAAGCCGAAGGTCCAGGTAGCCGAACCCGAAGGTCCAGCTACCCGAAGCCGAAGGTCCAGATAGCCGAAATCAGAAGGTCAAGCTAGCCGAAATCAGAATGTCAAGCTAGCCAAAATCAGAAGGTCATGCTAGCGAAATCAGAATGTCAAGCTAGCCGAAATCAGAAGGTCAAGCTAGCCGAAATCAGAATGTCAAGCTAGCCGAAATCAGAAGGTCAAGCTAGCCGAAATCAGAAGGTTAAGCTAGCCGAAATCAGAAGGTCAAGCTAGCCGAAATCAGAAGGTCAAGCTAGCCAAAATCAGAAGGTCAAGCTAACCGAAATCAGAAGGTTAAGCTAGCCGAAATCAGAAGGTCAAGCTAGTCAATCTGTGACCATGTTGAATCTTGGTAAAAATCAGAAAAGTTTTTTTGGAAATGTTTAAATCACTATTGTTACTCAACGCAGAGTATCCCACAAAAACTTTAAACTATAAAGTTGTAGGCATTAATCTCAGATAACTGAAACTCGTGGCGCAATCTGCATTGATTTTAAGAAAACTGATTTTTAAAATTTCCAGCTTTTAAAAATTTAAAAGTCAACAAGTGTTACTCAATAATCTGGAACAGTCAATCGTTGTACAATTTCCAAACTAGTTTTGGGGATTTAATGACTGCAAAAATGGTAACTTTAAACCCTAATTAATCTAATTTTCATATATAAATAATGTACAGATTTTCGGTATGAAGGTGGAAATTATGTTACTGCAGTTTATTTTATGACTATTGAAAGTGCGATTCAAATAAAGCCTAGTCGCCTTACTCAGCCGAGCTAAAAATGAATACATAGTATTTTTGTACGTAATAGATTAAGCACTTGATGCAGTTTAGTTTTATGTATCCTTTGGGTATGTGGTACGTCGGCTACCTGGACCTTCGGCTTCCGCTAGCTGGTACTTCGGCTTCGGGTAACTGGACTTCGGCATCGGGTAGCGGGACCTTCGGCTTCGGGTAGCGGGACCTTCGGTTTCGGGTAGCGGGACCTTCGGCTTCGGGTAGCTGGACTTTCGGCTTCGGGTAGCGGGACCTTCGGCTTCGGGTAGCGGGACTTTCGGCTTCGGGTAGCGGGACCTTCGGCTTCGGGTAGCGGTACCTTTGGCTTCGGGTAGCTGGACCTTCGGCTTCGGGTAGCGGGACCTTCTGATTTCGGGTATCTGGACCTTCGAGTCGGCTAGCTGGTACTTCGGCTTCGGCTACCTGGACCTTCTAAATTCGGGTAGCTGGAACTTCGGCTACCTGGTACATTCTTCGGCTTCGGCTAGCTGGTACCTTCGGCTTCGGCTACCTGGACCTTCGGATTCGGCTAGCTGGACCTTCGGCTTCGGCTACCTGGACCTTCGGCTTCGGGTGTCATCCTTCGGCTTCGGCTACCTGGACCTTCGGCTTCGGCTAGCTGGACCTTCGGATTCGGCTAGCTGGATTTACCCCTCTGAGATTATGCTCTCGAAAATATCATCTGGCCCCAGCATTACAATCTCAACATTTAGCATTTTGTCATTTTGCACTCTCAGCACTATTCTATAATTTTTTTATTACCGAAAACAAGATATTACCTGGCTATTTTTTCAAAACTTCACAATTCATTTATCAGTACAATGCGGATACAAAAGGGAATATAAATGATGTTAACAGTATTTCATTGTTAATGAGTAGGAGAGCCGTCAGACTTACTTGTTCATATGACCATAAAAATACTTAAATTAATAAAATTAAAAATAAGTGTAAAACAATTATCATATATAGTAATAATAAAATCAATTAACATAATGGAAAAACACCACAAAAATTTACCATGTCCTTAATTATTTAGTTAACAAAATTATTTTACAGATGAATTACGTTAACAAGGTAGAGTTTTTAAAATTGATTCATCAGCTTGAGAAGCTTTGAATTGATACGTGGCTGTTTGGCCAAAGTCGGAATTGTTTACCCCCAGTTAAAAATAGACTAGATTTAAAAATATTAATTCTTTGTCTAATACTTTCACATCCCCAAATTTTTTTGCTTTGATGGATCGTCCTTGATTGTTTTCGAAGACATAGTACTTTGCTTTTTTGTTAACAAGAGGCATCAAAGGACTCACTTCGAATATATTGACTTTGTCATCCCAAATGAATGGACCGATGTATAAAATTAATTCTTTAAATTTCTGCAAAAACAAAAAAAGACTTGCGCTCGTTTCGATTTCACTTTTCCATTGCAAAACCAAAATGTTCGGGGTAATTTTATTTAAAAATTTTGCCGCGTCTGCCAATGAATACAATTCCAAAACAAGTTTATCCAGCTTCCTCTTTTGATTAAGTCCGCCCTCAATAGTTTCAACTCCTTTTATTTTAATTTTTTTCACACTATTGGATAACCAGTCCAAATTCAACAGAACATTTTCAGTACAAGACTCAGAGTGCCCAGTGGAGTCGATGTCAATATCACGTAAATTGGAGCAATTTGCAAAGAAACTCAAACATTCTAACTGGTTGGATTTCACTATATTTATAAATATCAAGTTAGGCAAAGTTACAGGCTTGCTACAAAAAATGTCAGTTGTAAAGTAACAAGAGAAATGGATTTTTTCTATTGACAATGGCAAAACAGACAAATCAATGTCAGAACCTCTGAAACGGAGCTCCTTGATATCAATGTTTGTTTTGTCTAAAAGTGGAGTACAGTGTAACACCAAAGTTTCAATTACAGCTTTAGAGGAAATCCAAATGAAATCGACCAATGAATAAAACCGATATTTTATATTAACGTAAAAATAGTCTCAAAAAATCAGAAATGTCTAAAACTATCACAATATGTGGTTAGAAAATTTTCCAAAATTCTCCGTTCCCCTGTTCAGGGGGGTGAAACTGTACCCAAAATGCAGAAAATTATGGGTGACTAAATAATGAGACGAGTATATCTCTGTAACGGAAAATAGTATCATTAAGGAATATTTTTTAGAAATACAAGATGATGTTGTAGATTAGTACAGTAGCAAACTTTTTTCAATACTACCAGTATTTTTTGAATAAACTGAAACTTTTCAAAAAATTTTCAATTGATAATAACAAAAAAGCGCCAAAATATCCCACGCAAGTTAGACTCCTATCAGA